>JARBWK010000012.1:55072086-55420281 GCA_030556195.1 Anolis apletophallus | reverse complement strand
AGCGGTGTGCCATTGCGCATGCCCAGGAGAGCCTACTGGTCCACGACCGCAGCGCCACCAGCTTCATTCTTCCGCTTGTTTCGGAACACTGGGGATTCTCCCATCCTGCAAGTTCTTGCTCACCTATTGTGTAGTATTGAACCTTTCTCGAGCTGAGTAGGAAAGTTTATTACCTTCCCACTCTATAATATCTGACTCCTCAATGATTGTTTATGTTCAATTGCCATTGTGCTTATTGATGTTTTGATTTTGCATTCTGTACACTATATATAGCGACCTGCTATAGTGGTTTATCCACTCTCATTTCTGTATAGCTATTGTGCCTATTGATACTGTACCTGTTATAGTGGTTCTTCCACTATTACCCATACATAATTCCCATTGTGGAGACTTATCTGTTATACATTGCATTCTAATGAACTGCTTGATTTTATTACTCTTGTTGTATTGATTTATTTGCCTTCTTAAATAGCTGTTTAGCAAAGAACTAAACTGCGCCAAGCCTTGGTGCAGTTTAGATCTTGGCCGGGTGGGTGGGGGGCCGGCCGCTCCTCCTCCCCTGCCAAGATCTAAACTGCACCAAGGCTTTAGATCACGGTTTAGATCTTGGCAGGGGGGGGGTCCGCTCCTCCTCCCCTGCCAAGATCTAAACCGCGCCAAGCCTTTAGATTGTGGTTTAGATCTCGGCAGGGAAGTAGGTGCCCACACCTCTTTCCCTGCCAAGAACTAACGCGAATCAAGCCTTGATTCGCGTTAGTTCTTGGCAGGGAAAGAGGTGTGGGCACCTACTTCCCTGCCGAGAACTAACGCGGCTCAAGGCTTGATGCAGGCACCTCCTTCCCTGCTGAGAACTAACAGGAAATAATAACAAATTTTCGTTATTAATTACGTTTCAATTACAAAATTTATTGAATTTTTTTGGGATTAATTTCTATAACGACCCAGCAACGGAGATTCCGCCCCACACGTGTTTAGAATCGAATTTTTAATGGATCAACCACCCCTAGTGTATACTATAAACATAAATGCTCTCGCATATGAGGAATTGCTAGCGAGAAATATGTACTGATGTGTTGGAAAAGTTTCTTCTTTCTTGAAGCATTTGTTAGATCTATTATGTGAGGAGTTCATTACTTCTACAATATAACTTTTGTCAGAGCTCCGTGAATTGCCTGCGAGCAGACCTCCCTCTCTTAATGGGTGCCTGCCATATGACAATGGGCCAGCTTTTACTGTTCAAGGCATCACCAATATAGCTGTTTATTCTCTGAACCTGGATGAGCTCCAGTAGGATTTGATTTTATGTGGTTTAATGCAAAGGTGTTGTATTTCATGAGATGAAATCATAACACAGCGGGTTTGCAAGAATTCGGAAAGATTATTTTTTCAGAGGGCTGGCAAGAACAATTCCCCCGATAGTTAGGAGTCTAAAATAGAAATATAGATCTTTCTTTGGACTGAAATGATAACTAATCTTTAATTCTTCCTAGATGTGCATTTCAAATGTATGTGCCAGGTGATGGTTTAAATTCCACAGTGCTGAATAATGCCCTCCTTTTCTTTAATCAGCATGTCAGTCACCGATGAGGCACCTCCATGAGGTTTTTTTTATGACCTGAAACTTTAGTCTTACAAAGAATTATGAAACCAGATTTGTTTTGTTAATCTATCTGTAGACAAAAAGCAGATCTGGAAAATAAGAGCGTATTCTGATTCTTTGAGAGTGTTGGAACAATGGCTGCAATGCTTTTAAATAGAGCTGTTGTTTTGAATGTTTCAGGTTGCCTTGAGCCTGGGGAGAAACACAAGTGAAAACCACCAAGATCAGGCGGCAGGCAGAGAATTGCAGGCCAAAACTATCTCCATATCACCTGCCTGGAGACTTCTGGCAGTGCAAGGGAGGTACTATTCTTAGCTCTCTTCATAACTAGTGATAAGTCTTGGAGTTGATTAGAGAGAGTTAATGCATGCAAGGGAAAAGAGCGTGAAAAGGAATTTACCAATGCATCCAAACTGTCAATTTGTGCAATTGCACAGGTTTGGACAAAGAGAGTATGGTGCCATGTTTCTGATCTGTTTCTTCCTATAACTGTTCCAATTTGTCAAATAATGCTCTTCACCTCACTTCTTCAGTTTCTTTCCTGCGTTGTCCTCAATGGACCCCCAAATTGCATTCGAAGTGAAAAAGTAATTTGCACTGAGCAGGGAATATTTTCCTTCCCAATAGTTTCAGGAAAAGGCAAACTGCTGCAGCTCCTCAAAGCTTGTATGTTCTTCCTCATTAATCACGTCGGCTCTGATATGCTGTATTTGGTTTTATATCAGGTTTTTGTATTTTATGATGTTTTTACTTTATTTTATTTCTTATTTTTATTTTTCGTTATTTTGAATATTATAGTTATGCTGTTTTCTAGTGTCTAAGGCAGGGGTAGGGAACCTATGGCTTGGGAGCCAGTTGTGGCTCTTTTCATGATTGCATCTGGCTCTACAGAGCAGCCCGGGCGTCAGTTTCCCAGCATGCAGCAAGGAGGAGTGATGCAAATGCGCCGTGACTGCCGCGTCCGCACTGCCATCACCGCCTCTTCCTCATCCCCTGCTGCTCTTGGGGCCCTGCGCCCTCTTCACCGGGGATGGCAGAGCCCGGCGGCGGCACCTCGCCCTCGTCTTCTTCTTCTTTCCTTCCTCTTCCTTCCTTCCTCCCCCTTCACCCTTTCCTTCTCTCCTTCCTTTCCCCCTCTCTCCCCTTCCTTCTTTCCTCCATTCTCCCTTTTCTTTCCTTCCTTCCCCTTCCTTCCTTTCTTTCTCCCCCTTCACCCTTTCCTTCTCTCCTTCCTTTTCCCTCCCTTTCCCCCCTTCCTTCTTTCCTCCATTCTCCCTTTCTTTCTTTCTTCCTCTTCTATTCTTTTCCCCCAAGTCTTCCTTTCCTTCTCCTTCCTTTCTTTTAACTTCTTTCTCTCCCCTTCTTTCTTTTCTTTTCCCTTCATTATTTTCCTTTTTCCTCACTCCCTTTCCTTTCTTTTTCCCACCCTTTCCTTACCTCCCCATTTCCTTCTTTCTTTTTCTCTTCTTGTCTCTCTCCTGCTTTTCTTTTCTTCCTTTTCCATAGTACATTCTTCTTTTCTTTCTTCCTCTCCCCCTCCCTCCTTTATTTCCTCTTTCTTTCCCCCTTCCTTCCGTCTTCTCTTCCTTCCTAGAGTCCTGAGCATGCCTTTTGCAGAGCCAGGTCTGAAGTGTCCCGTCATTCTGCTGGGGGAATCCTTTTCTCATAGTATGTATGTATATACTCACATTTAGTTGAATTAAGTCTTAAAATATATTTTATATATATTATATGGCTCTCAATGAAATAAATTTCCAAATATTTTGCTTTTATGGCTCTCTGAGTCAAAAAGGTTCCCGACCCCTGGTCTAATGTGTTCTGTCCTAATGTAAACTGTTTGTATAGTTTTTCTTTGAGCATTGAATGTTTGCCATTTTTGTTGGAAACTGCCCTGAGTCCCTTTGGGGCGATAGGGTGGTCTATCATTAAAGTTGGTTATTATTATTATTATTATTCTGTCTTCTTGACACTCTGATGTTGTTTGACCTTATATGTCCTTGTTTTCATTTGTGGAATCTCAAAGGGCACAAAATGGAAATCAGGCCAAGGGAACTCTTCCACAAGATCTTTTGAGGTGAACAAGGTTTCATGTGACCTGAAATACAGAATACGAAAAGTTCTTTAACAAAACTGCCCCTGTGAAATGATAAGAAGTTGCTTTAAACTTTCCCAGCAACACACAATCTGAATATTATCAACCCCTTTACACATGGAAAGTGAAACTTACATGGTTGCAAACAATATGTACTTGAGACATGTCTTTGCTAAAACCATGGCAACATTTTCCATTCAGTTCAAAAAGGTACATAGGGTAAACTGTGGGCTAGGGATAATTTCGTTTTGATTTATAAGCTGTGAAACATATATAACAGAAGCAAAATGACAGATCAGACCATTTCAAAGACCTCAATAGGAATCTCTGTTTCCTTAGAGAATAACGGGGAACAGGGATGCATTTTGTCTGCCCCATTTTTGCTCAGAGAAAGAGTAAGAATAAATCTGAAGAAAAAATAACGTTGTTGTTATTATTCTTACTACTATTATTAAAATAGATGAATCGTATGTACTTTAGCATTTTAGTTTTAGTGTGGATATTACAAAATGGGCTTGTAATACTTTCTCCACACAGTTGTCAAGGGTTCCAGCAATACTTTCGCTAGTGGAGATCGGAAGCTCCTTGCTCTAATTCCAACACCTTGGATAGCTCTGTAAAAGTTGGACTAATACCCAGAATGGATTGACCCTTCCCACTGAGATCGAAGCCACTAGCTTTTGCTGCCCTTCCCATTGTTCTCTGATGGAGCAATTTCTTTTTCCACTATGGTCCTAGGTATATGTTTATTCAAATACTGAAACTATGTACTGCCATGATAAAAAGGTGTACCAGTATGTACAGCTCTTCTGTGCAGAGATATGGTGCTAGTTGCGTGTGCAAGGGTGACACAATAACAATAACAATAAGGACAATAACACAGACACAAGTGGTTGGATGAAAATGGCCACAACTCATTTATTGAAAACAGGAACAAAGGGTTGGCGGCCACGCATGGGTCCTGGATCAGGGTCATACAGCCCCCACGAATTTCCAAAGGCGTATGCAAGCCTGGGGTGCGAGCGGCCCAATGCCTGTCCATGGAAACTCGGCACCCCAGGGGGCCTGGGCGTTATCTCCCTTACAACCAAGGGACAATAAGCCAGCCTGATCCAGGGGCCATGCCACATGCCAAACACGGAGTTGTGACAAAGAACATAATAACGCATAACCATGAACAATGCAACAACGACATGAAGAATGATCAAAATGGACACCAACGAGCAATGCAATAAGTAGGGAGGGCGGGAGGAAAAACAGAGCTGGCCCCCACGTGCAGTCTGGGCAGCCTCTGGCAGCCTTAAATAGGCTGCCCAGGCAGAAGTGCAGGCCAGCCGGTGCAAAGAGGGGGGTGGGGCGGGGCCAGCCCTATCATTGGCCGGCCGGCATTTGGTGGCGGGAAACCTTCCCGCCAACCCAGGGGCTTCTGGGAAGGAGAAGCCCCTGCATCTCTCCGCAAAATGGCGGTGAGGGTAACCCCGCCCCACAACCTGCTTGGCCGGTGAGTTGGCCAAGCACATTCTAAATGCCTTTGAGGCAAATTCAAACTTTAAAAAACTAACAAGAGTCATACTCTTGACCAAAACCTTTGGCTTGCATATTACAGAAAATGTTATCATAAATATCACAATCTTCACATGTATATTTTTAATTTAATTTTTTTAAAAATATGCCAAAGCTTGTAAAATTTTATCTAGCTTCTAAATTATTTCAACATTCATATTTCCCTCCCAGAATATTTCATATCTTGTTTCCTTACAAAACCATACCAATGAGTCAGAATGAAGAAAGCTGTAAAGTATTTGTCTAGAAGGTCATCTCATAAGCTTCTGTTTCAATTATTGGTCATGGCTGCAAAGTTTTAGAAGCAGTCACAGTGACCTGCCATAAATCATATGAATGACTCACCTCCAGTGTTATTACTAGCTCTGAGCACTGAGCCTAGACTTGTGAAAAGGTTATTTTTTAAAAAAAGAAATCTTCAAGAAATATAAAATCATGCAGAGACAGCTGTGGCTCTTCAGCTCTGTAGGAATGCAGTGGGAGAATGATAACATTTGAATTTCTGATATCTACTATAAGAGCTCCTCTGGTGTCATAGTAGATGTCATTTTTGATGGAGTTTTGAATCTAAGTTAGTTAGGATTGCACTATACCCTAACAGAACCCAGACATTTTAAGGTGTTTGGTTTAAACTTCTTATAAGTCTACGTCTCCATACCAGCAACACAACTATTTGTTGCATGTGTGCTTAGCCGTCCACATTTAAGGATCTAACTTTTGCAGTTTTGATTATTTGAGGATTTGATTGAAATCTTTCTAGACACCTCTAGTTCCTCCACTTCTGGAAGATGTGGACCAAAGAGTGATGCTGTTGCAACATGTTAGTGTGTCAGCTGCAGTGTGTGCGCCGCACTAATGTAATGAGAAAGTCTATGTGAAAGCCTATGTTGTAAGCAGGGTGGCTTATAACCGGCAACAATTCTATGCTGACACTTACAAGCAACATAGTATAACACACATTAACATTAGTTAAAAACAATAGGTGAGAAAATATCCATCTAAAAACATTATTTACAACAATATAGCCACATCCAAGTCCAATTCAGCATCCAGAGACCCAGTCCAAAGACTGTCAATTACCAGTTCTCATGAAGCATTGCAAATTGCTGTTGAGCCTGCTACCTGAATGCCTGGTACCAAAACCATGACTTGAGCTTTTTCCTAAAGGAAAGCAGAGATGGAGCCAACCCAATTTCCCTGGGGAGTGTGTTCCACAGATGGGGGGGGGCACCACTGAGAAGGCCCTGTCTCTCGTCCTCGCCACTCAGGTTTGTCAGGAGGGCGGGATTGAGAGCAGGGCCTCCCCGGACGATTGTTAACTCTGAGGCGGATTGTATATATCAATAAGTTACATATAGAACTATTTACTACAATAATCATATTTAAGTGTTTTAAACCCCTATGTTTTTAGGGAAAACATTTAAATTAAACTTCCATAATCAGTTATCTCTGAAGCATTTATTTTTAAGGGGCATCTCAAGTATAGTTGTATTTTTAAATTAAATGGGAGATCATTTGAATTGTTTTATTTTTAAAAGGCAATAATTAAGGTGGGGTGGGGGAATGCCAGACTTCACTGTGCTTCGCTACATTCTACGTGTTTAGGTAATGTCAACTTTTTAAAACCACAATATATGACTCTCTTTGTAATTGTGTGTTTGAGTGTTGCTTGTTTTAACTACAGTATTTTTTTGAAAGCACGATTTAATTTTTGGCTCAAAATATTCTGTATGTTCAGCATATATCAGAAACTTTATGATATATACGGTATGTAGGAAGAAAAAAAGAAACACAATCACCTTTCATAGTACAGAAGAACCTTTAATGGGATCTCCACAGAGTGTTGTTTTGCCTGGCATGTACATACAACCATACCAATATATATAGACAATCCAACAAGTAACAAATATGTTAATTGTTGTACCCCAGGCCTGCAGCCACCTATGACCGCAGCATCACACAAGTATACACAAAGAATGTATTATAAAAACACATAAAATGTATGAAAAAGCTGAAATAGAGAAAGAAGAGGAATAATCCAAAAGGTTTAGCAATAGGTAATAACCACATAGGAATCTAAATGTTTCATAAAAATCCAAAGATAATAAAGTCCAGGAATCACAAGTATAATAATAATACTTTAATATTTGTGAGTCGCCCTCCACCGGCGGTGCTCCGGGCGACTTACAACAGTTAAAACCCTAGGGTGAACAATGTACAACAGTTTAAAAACATGGAATATGAACAGGAGGGGTGGCTCAGGTAGTCCAGGGTACCGAGCCAGTCCCGAACGCTAGGCGGAAGAGCCAGGTCTTCAAGGCTGGCCGGAATCCAGATAGAGTCGGAGAGGCTCTGAGGGTGGGCGGCAGTGAGTTCCAAGTCGAAGGGGCCGCGACGGAGAAGGCTCTCCGCCGAGTTTCCGCCAGTCTAGCCTCCCGCACTCCAGGGGTAGTCAGGCGGTCACCGTTGATGGAGCGTGCTGGCCTCGCGCTGCATTGGGCCGACAGCCGGTCCCTCAGATAGGAAGGCCCAATGTTGTGCCGGGCTTTAAAGGTGAGCACCAGGAGTTTGTAAAGGGCTCTGAACTCTAGGGGCAGCCAGTGAAGTTCTTTAAGAATGGGGAAATGTGATCCCTCACTGATGACCCAGTAATGAGTCTGGCTGCGGCGTTATGGATACGTTTCAGCCTCTTAGTTGTTGTCTGGGGAGGCCCACATATAGGGCGTTGCAGTAGTCGAGGCGTGAGACGACAGTGGCATGGACCACTGTTCTCAAGGCCTCTGGTGGAAGGTAGGGAGCCAGCCGACGGGCCCTACGGAGATGGAACAAGGCGCCCTTAGCTGCAGCCTGGATCTGGGCCTCCATCGTGAGATTTTTCGTCTAGGATCACTCCCAGGCTTTTCACCGCCGGGGCTGGAGCCAGGGACTCGCCCTCGAAGAGTGGAAGTGGTGGGCGGGGTCGGGGACGACCCGGCCAGAGGATCTCCGTTTTAGCCGGGTTGATCTTGAGTCTATATGCCCTGAGCCAGCTCGTCACCGCCCTCAATCCTAGGCTGAAACTGTCCGGTACTGATGATGACCCTGGGTCAAGCTTCAAGAGCAGCTGCGTGTCGTCTGCGTATTGGTAGCAGGAGAACCCATGGCTCCTAGCAATATTAGCCAGGGGCTGGATGTAGATATTAAAGAGGGTGGGAGATAGAATGGCACCCTGAGGGACTCCACACTCCAATTCGTTTTCAAAGAGACTTGACCCTGCCACTCGACCCGCTGCGAGCGGCCTCGCAGGAAACGATTCCAGCCAGGCCAGAGCTCTGTCTTGGATCCCGGAGGCCGCCAGGCGATGGAGAAGCAGGTCGTGGTCGACGGTATCAAAGGCCGCCGTAAGGTCCAAGAGGACTAGGATTGCCGAGCCTCCCCGATCCAGTTGTCGACGGATGTCATCAGTGATTGCCACGAGGCCCGGTCACCAGCTTTCTCACCTCCTCCGTTGTTAGGGGCTGAACTCTGAGAGACGCTGTCCGGTTGCCCGGATGGGGAGCTGGGACCTCAGGCCGTCTTCCTCGGGGATCGATGGTAAGTCCTTCCGAAGGGCCGCGATTTTTCCAATGAAGTGTCTTTGGAAGTCGTCAGCTGTTAACGCCGAGTTGTTAGGTTCCCTTTGTGGGGGGGCGAGGAGACTCCGGACAACTTTGAAAATCTGCGCCGCAAGATATACTTATAAAAACTTGAGCAAGAATAATAAAACATTAATATAGTAAACTTCCAAGATACTTGAATCCAAGACTTGACTTGACTAAGGACTCAGGCCTAGCATCTAACTTGAAAGCCAATGTTACCTGAACTGACTTTAAGGTAAACACTTAAATCATGTCATTTCCTGTGAATTTTCTCTATATCGTTTCCACGTTATTTCTCTGACCTATGGAGCAAATTCTCTGCTCTGATTCGAAAGTGAAGACTTTTTGCTTATCTCCAAATACACCAGATGCTTTCCCTTGAGAGTTTTCCATTTCACTTAATTCTTGACTTGACCCCTTATCTAATGATGTGGTTTCTGGCTCCTGTAACTGACCTTGGAGCTCGGCACTGTCTGAGTCAATTTCCTTTCCCTGGCCTGATTTTGCATCACTTTGAACCTCAGGAAATCCCACAATCCTTTCTGACTCATCACTGTACCCATCAGCCTCTGGCTGCTGAGCTACAAGATTAATATGTGATTACACAGAGTGGCTTGTAAACCATTTTGGACATGCTTTTCAATACTAGTTCAACTTTTCACACTAGCACTTTCAAAGCAAACAACAATGTTGATGTCACGATGCAGGGTCTTGGCCCAGCCCCTTAATCACACACACAGAGACGGTAATAAGCTAACTATTTATTGAATAATAAGAAACAGGTGAAAAGGTAAATTGTCCATAAAAAGTATCAAAAGTTCAATCCAATAGGTAAAGAGTCCGCAGATAAAATCCAAAGGCAAACGTGGCAAAGGCTCCGCAAAACTATGCGGATCAAGGACTTGTTCCGTGGCAAAGAACAAGGCAAAGTTCATGAACAACTCCAAGAAACTTCTTGGCAAGGCTCGAGCCGGCAACTTGGCTCCGTGGAACTCCGCTCGCTTCACTCCTCTTAGAATAGAAGTGGCCGAGCTACTGAGGATCCTTTCCCACGGATCCTCAGTACTTATTCCCTTTGGCGAGGCCCCCGACGCTCTAGGCTTCTGCGCCAATCTGTGCTACGGGATCTAGCGCTTCTCTGGCGCTCTAGGCTACGGTGCCAATCCCTCCTGCTGGACTCAATGCTCCGTCTCCTATCAAAGCTCCGTCCTTGCCTCCCAGCACCTGGGTCGCTATCTTCATGAGAGCCGAACTCCCTTTCAGCTTCCATGGGCTCATCCTCCACTGTTTCCCTGATCCTTTCCTGCGACCCGTAACCACCTGGTTTCTCATAATGATCAGAATCATCACTCTCAGGGTCAGCCTGAACTTCCCAGCTAGCATAGCCGTCAGGCCATTCATCATCCCAGGCCAAGCTCTCTGTGGGAGAGGAAGGCCCAGCTAACTCATCAGCCCCTTCCTCCATCAATTGCAGCTGGCCCTAATGTAAGTGGGACCCCCGGTGCTGCCCCCTGCCCCCCAGGCACAAAAGGGAACTGGGTTGCTACAGTTGAGCAATGTATCAATGAAAGATTCTAATGAGATATGTTGTATCCCCATACATTTCGTCATTACAATTTATGTATGTTTCCACGTCTCTTATAAGGGGTTGGTTCAACTGAATTACTGTGTCATGAAATGATGCATATATAAAACAGGTATCACTAACACGAAATGTTTGTGAAGTTTTGATCGAGAGTTTCCAAGATAAGTTTTCTCTAAAGTTTTTTTTAAAAAACGTTTTCACTTTCTTAGTTATTTTGTCTCCCTAAATCCAATGAATTTGGATGAAATACAATGTCATGTATGACAGTTTGTTTAATTCTGAAATTATTCTGATATTTTTATTTTTGAAAAATGCCAACCTTTGTTTCATAAGAGCACCCAGACTGCGAATCCTATAAACTTGTTAGTTGCAGGCATGTAGCCAGGGGGGGCCTAAGGGGGCTTCAGCCCCCCCCCAAATTCTCTGGGTGGTCCGCAAAAAGGCCTTACTGGTACATTATTTAAACTGTTATGTCTATTCATATCATGATCTGATCACCATGCTCATTATATCCCACATTAATGGGGTTATTGGGATAACAATAAAAAAGGTTTGCTAGGGTAGACCCTATTCCACCCAGTCTCAGCCCCCCCTGAACCAAACTCAGCCCCCGAAACAAAATCCTGGCTACGGCCCTGGTTAGTTGTATATGTTTTGGTTATTAAAAAGGAGGATATGTGTTTATTTTTCCCTTAATGGACCAATTTGGTTTCACACATAAGATCAATTAACTTTCACACTTTTCCCTGGTTTTCAATTGCAAAATCATGAATTAACCCTCCAATGTCAATTTCTCTTGTCTTGTTCTCTTCCTTTGTAGAACACTTTCACTTTTGATGAGTGCTGACTTCCACAGATGAGAAAATATAAGTAAACTATCAATAACCACAAAACCAATACATTTGTTTTGTGTGTGTTGGACAAGGGATGATTAAGGGAAACATTGTGATTGAGTATCTGCGGTTCAACATTTACCATTCCACCATTGGTCTGGAAGCATCGCACTCATTTTTCATTTTCTGTTCTGTTCAGGTTGGTTTCTGGCTCATGTGGTTGCCAAAGCAAAATAAGTGTAATGTATTGTAGTATTGTAGTTGTATGAGGACCCCCCCCCCCCTCCAAATCTTCGGAGCTAATATGAAGTCTTTCCGCTTTAGTGCCTGGAAAATTTTCTACAGATTGTACACAAATTGCTTGAGGGGAAAGCGTTATTCTGATTGCTTTCTCAGTGTCTATATGGGAATATGGTTTAAATATTAATTTTATGGTATATTTCCCAAGAACCAAATGTAATGTTCAATTATGCATTCCATCTGCAAAACTCTGGCTGTGGATTCCTGCAGTAAATAAAAAACACAATGGGTCTAAATGAAGGAAAAGGAAAGGGGGAAAAAGGAAGGATGCAGGATGAAAATCAAGGAAAAAATGAAAACTAGCTCCCAATAATTCTCTCTCTCTCCTCCTCCTCCTCCTCCCCCAGTTTAACTCTTCCTTTGCTCAGGGGCATTTACAAATAAGTTTTCCCAATCAAACTGACTAGAAGAGAAACTGCTTTCCTCTATTAGATGATGAAAGATAAGGCATTTTTGCTAAACTCACATTTGATAGTGCCTAACAAGCTGAAGGAAGCCACTGTGATGTAGTGTTCTGAGTGCTGGATTATGATTCTGGAATCTGGGGCTCCATCTATACTGATATATAAAATCCAGATTATCTGCCTTGAACTGTATGATATGGCAGTGTAGAGTCATATAATCCAGTTCAAAGCAGGTAATCTGGATTTTATATGACAGTGTACATGGGGCCTAGGATGAAAATCCACAGTCAACCAAGGAAACACAGGGCGGATCCAGACAGGCCTTTATCCCAGGAGTATCCACATTTTAAAAATACAGATTTTCCTGGTGGCCTGTCCACACACTTTCTGGGGTGGGTGTCCAGGAGTGATTCCCCCCCCCCCTCTGCTCTTCTGGTGCGTCGTTTCTACATGCCGGGAATGCTGCTCGAGGTCTGTAATGGAGGCCGGGTAAGTTTTCATTACTTTTCTAAAGGGTTTGGGGGGCTTCGGGGGAGAGAAGTGGGTATTCCCACAGTTTACCAGGCTTATTTAGCCCAGTAAACTGTGGGAATGGTGTCTGGACTGTTGTCCAGACACCGGAAGTAGTGGGTTTATTCCGGGCCTTCCAAAAAGGTGCAGAATAAATTTACTATCTAATTAATTCACTATCAAACATGTTTTTCCTGGTTTGTAGTGAATTAATTCAGGACTGTCCAGAATGTTGCCTGGACAGCCCCTCCTTTATTGCAGTAGATGCCGCAATAAAGGTACTGTCTGGACAGGCCCACATTGAGCAGTTCTCAGCCTAAGAAGAAGGCAAAGAAGAGCAAACATTTCCAAGAAAACCCCATAATAGTGTCACCATAAATCTGAAATGACTTGAGGGTGCATCTACACTGTAGAATTAATGCAGTTTGACACCACTTTAACTGCTATGGTTCAGTGCTAAAGAATCCTGGGCATTGTAGCTTTAGAAGACCTTTAGCCTTTTCTGTCAAAGAATGATGGTGCCTCACCAAACCACAACTCACATGATTCTCTGGCATTTAAAGCGGTGTCAAACTACATTAATTCCAAAAGTGTAGATGCACCCAAATGCACACAACAACAAACCAACCGAATTACTATTGCAGTGAAAGCTGCACTCTTTGAAAAACATTGAGCCACATTTGTTTTCTTTAATGAAGACTGAAAAACTCAAGAAACTTTATAATGTTGAGAATGCACCCATCAACACATATAACTAGGGGTTTCAAGTGAAGGCCCATTCAGACAGGGCACAAAATGCGCACCTTCCCGGATATTTACCTGGGGTGTCAGGTAAATGCAATCCCTGCTTTGTGCCAAGGTAATGTGTTAGCAGGAAAGAAATGGGTCTTTTTGAAAGACCTACATATTTAATGCTGTGGGTGGAGTCTGGACTGCCCTTTGAAAAGTCCTGGGACTTCTGAGGGGGCTGTCCTCACAGCCCTCTCACATTTTCCAGCCTCTATGAGACCGGAATATCTGAGAGGGTTCTAACGCCCCCAACACCCCCCCCCCAGAAAACCATAAAAAACCATAAAAGAACTTACCCAACCACCATTAGCATGGTTCCTGAGTTTTCCTGGTATGTAAGAATTATATGCCAGGAGAAGGGGGGAAGGAAAATCATTCCTGGCCCCCCTTCTCCTGGTGCATCATTCCTATGTGCCTGGAGAGCTCGTGCACCGTGCTAATGGTGGCAGGGTAAATTATCTTGGTTTTTTTTAAAGGGGGGGGGGTCTGAGTGTCTCACTGTCCTCCTGGAAGGGTCCAGGAGAGCATCTAGATACCCAGCCCCAAAAGCATGCATTTTCCAGACTGGTGTGCAAACTATAGTCCGCCCTGATCCAGATTTTCTAAACCCGGGTCGGTGCGGACTTTACTGCTGTCTGGAACTGCCCTGAATTTAATCGCAATGCCGTTGAAGAAATGGCAGCAGGAACTGAAGTGGCTGAACTGAAATAAGCATAGATTTTCCAAAGGAGCATGGTGTTCAGATGTAGAAAAAAGGAATATTGCTGGGCAGTTTTTGCACAAGTCTAAATCTGTCCCAGCAGTTGATGCCAAACCTATCTCAATTGGATCCAGAATTTGCTGCATTGTTTATAGTAATGATAAGACCTGTTCAAAGCCCCTGGTCAACAACCATATCTTTTGAGAGCTACCAGATGCAACAGAGGGTAAAAGAAAAACTAATATTTACAAGAAAAAAAATCTCTTCATTTTTATCATTGAAAAGAAACAACATTTGCAACACAGCTGCCATTAATGCTCCCCAACAGGTGACCAGGTGCTCATGAATCCAGACTTAATGATGGAAAACTCAGTGACGCCATTGAGATGTAGTGATGACAAGCTCAGTAAAAGAGCAGACCTCAGCATCTCCCCAGAGACAACCAAGGTTTTTCCAGCCCAGCTTTGCCGGGAGCAGCGTTTCAAGTAACACTCCTGAGCAGACCTGTTATTTCAATACCCAGCACACTAGCTTTCTTCAGCCTCTTGTTAGCACTCTTGGCAAAGTCATGGTAACAAGAGACATTATAGCAAAAGTTATAGCAGTAAAAATTGGCCGGGACACTCTATCAGTCTTCGGGATTGAATTTCTAAGGACTGATGGCAGAATGATCTCAGTGGAAATCACTTTCTCTTTCTGCCTCTGACTGCAAACTCACAAGCCAGATAAGACTGGACTGGAGTCCACTTAGCCTCATCGACTTCATTGGGAAGAAATATGCATGGCTGTTGGTGCTCTGGTTTATCTAGTTTATGAACTAAGTTTTTTTCCTTCATGTTTGAAAAGAGCTCTGCAGGGTTTAGTACAAATGATACATTTCTTGTTTGTCTCCAGTTTGCTTTGTGTTTACTTGGCTTTTCTGGGAGATTAAAGATAGCGGAAGTGTGTCTACTGCTGAAGCTTATAATATGTTTTACTTATCTAGATAAGGTACCTTGGTGACAAGTTATTAGGGGGTATTTCAACTCAACATGCTCTTGACACTAGAAGTAACGTGCAAGTATAAGGGCTAATAACTGCAGAGAGAAACAGTCTTACCGCACTTTAAAGCCATTCAGATTGGAAACTTCTGGGAATGAATTCCATAGTTTAAAGGAGCACTGTGTAGAGAAGTGCTACCTTTTATTCTTCACCTTCTGTCACTAACCTTCACTGGATGATTGATTGAAAAAGTCACCAGTATGATTTTGATAGTTCTATTTTCAATTCTTTTCTGAACGACTCAATCAATGTAGGATAGGTCTTTGTCTACTTTGGTACTACAGTTCCTCTGCTTTTTAAAGAAGTTCTAATCAAAACGCAATCTCCATCTAATATGCACGCATCTAATTTTCCCTTATTGGGATAGCTTTTGTTTTGTGAGAATTGAACCTGGCCTTCCATTTTTTGCATTGTACAAAGATTTTTTTCCATCTTGAAATACTCATCTGTTTTTAATCTGTATGATTTCATGGGCATATTTTGTTTAATTTAATGGTATCACGGACTGGGTGATCTCAGCTAGGGGTACACCTTCTTGTGAATGGTATCCATCTATACACCATTCCACATTTCCATTCCACTATTACTGCCATTAATATAATCCATTCATTTTTGCCAGTGCTTTGTTTCTCATCTTCAAGAATGCAAGTGCATGTTATGATTACCATTAAATCTTTCCATTGCCTTAGAAACCATTTTTTTCTGTCTATTAATTTACCAGGATTAAGTGTAGTTTAGGTTTGAACAGAGAAATATGTCTTCTGCAAACTTGGCTGTGGTCTAGAAAGCACTTACAAGTAGTCCCGTTTCTAATGAGTGAGTGGTTTCTAGATTGCTTCGTTATTTAATGTAAACATTGCTAAAACAACACACAAAATCAAACTGCTTGAAATAATTATTGCAAAATGCTCTGAAACAATGATGAAGAACTAAAATAAACTAGGCCTCTATACTGTACATTTCAAGGTTTCAGTAGTATAAGAACTAGGCCTGTACTTTACATTAGGATGATACTAGATCTATAGGAACCATCTGTTTCTATCCCTACTCCAGAGAGTTCTTTAGTGAAGTAATGGAGGAACAAAAGGAAATGTAGAATTATCACTGTGTGTTGAATTTCTAGACTTTAGATGAAATAAAATTAGAAATAGATTTCCCTACTGTACAATCGTTGGAGATATTAAGTCCGCAGTCAGAAACACAGGTCATGAAAATATAGAATCAGAGGAACCATGGAAGTTGAAAGTCCTATTTGGTGCACACTCCAGAATAAAACACAACCAAAACATCCCTGACATAGGGCCATGTAACCTCTGGTTAGATGTCTTCAGTAAAGAGGAGACCTTGAGTTCCACTGTTGAACAGTTCTTACTATTAGGATGGTTCTCTGAAGAATAAGTAAAGTCGACTTCCATTAATGGATGTCGGTTATGACAAATGAGGGATATACACTTCAATACACGACAAAGTAATCACTATTGCAACTTCTATACACACTGCTAAACCACAATGTTTAAAGGGGCAGTGTCAAAGGAATACCAAGACATAGCATATATAGGTAAAAACCACTATATTGTATGGCAGTATATGCTCAATAGCAGAACAATACTACAAACAGTACAATGTAATGCAAATAATCAATCATGTGATTAATACACAGTATGAGCATAAATCACAAGCCCATATACATGGTTGGGCGAAGGAGTATTCTACTTGGCACTGAGTAACCCTTAGTGAAGTCCTGGGTGTAGTGACCCATGGACCTGCGACTGAGTCAATAGGGGAACCTTGGTAGGTGGCAGAGCTGGTGGCTGCTATGGTGGGCAGGACTTCACTTATTCCTTATTAAAGGAAGTTGTGACTAGATGCAAAATTAGGATAAATGTGCCCTTAGAATATACAACAAAAGAATCTCATGGACTAAGGACTTCATCACATGGTGGACCCCCCCCCCCCGGGTGCCATTTCACCAGGCTCTCTGGTGAAATGCCAGATATGAGAGGCGACTCAGTCACCCCACTCACCACTTTGTCACGGTGCCACCTGTGGAAAGGTGTTACACATATACTTCAGGTTTCCACATTGAGGAAACCATGGTCATTGTCCAGTTTAATGCCAGAAGCACAAGTGAAAGCAAATAAAAGGGGTTTACTTCGAACAAAATAAGTTAATATACAGTCTTCAAGTAACACAAAACAGAGTCTTTCCTTTAGACAGCCAATTAAAGTGTTTGAAGATAAAACATGTAAATTAGAAGTCTTCAAACTTCATCCTCAGCAAGATTTAGACTTCCCCACACACCACCCCTACCTTCTGACTGTACCAAAAATTCCACAATGCCATTTTTCAACAACATTTTTAATTTATACCTGATTTAAGATTTTTTTAAAAAAGGTACTGAGGCCTCTGTATTTGGTATGTGAAACTGCCATGTTTTGGATGAGGAATCACTAGAAAACTAGACCAGATTTTTTTAAATATGGGGGCTGTGCTTTGAAGGCTTTATGGTCTCATGTTGCCACAGGCTACATTTTCCTACCTAACTAAAGAAAAATATATGAATGCATTGTCCAGGCTAAGATAGTAAGCGTTACATAGCATCAAATAATATGAAAAATGAACAGTATTGCTTTTGAGCTAAAATGACATCACAGTAGTTTTTAATATCATTGCTCATTGTGCTCCAGCTTATGAAAATACAATAAACCCAGAGAAATATTGCGGACACTTTACAAAGTACAGTTGGCCAACTATAATTTAATAGCTTCTTCTATGTACATCATATATAGACTTGCCAGTGTAACATGAGATTTCTCGCTTCATATGGGATGAGTCGACTTGCCAGTATAACAAGATTTCTCGCTTCATGTGGGATGAGCCAGCTTGCAAGGGTAACATGAGATTTCTTGCTTCCTGTGGGATGAGCCGATATTGCCATTTCTGTCTCCATTGGCATTATCTCATGGCGTCTTATCTGGCAACATAAGAAGGAACTGCTGCTTCTGGAATTTGGAAATGGAGCCAGCACCCTTCTCTGTTCAGCCAGAGCTTAGAGATTATATATAACTCATATAATCTCCCACTGGGCATCCTGAAGTTAGCCCAAAATTTTCTCTCAGCTATGGTTTGCTTGGGCAGCAGTCATGTCTAAACCTATTAGAGCCCACTGTCATATGCTTTATAGATTTATAGATTTTAAAAATTATTATATAAGAACTGCATCCAGAGCTATTTGCATGAAACAACTGTTTAGATAGGAGTGCCGAAAGCTGTCATGGGTGGTGAGACCACATGTCTATCTAGGTGAGCGTTATTTAACCCATGCCCAGATTAAGCTCTTTTGGCACCCTAGGCCACACTTTGGAAGCCCCGCCCCTGGGGGCAGGGCTGCTGCCACGCATGCGTGGCAGGAGGGAGGCCGCAAATGCCACTGCCTCCTCCGCCATGTTCCTGGGTGCCGCAGCGGAGGAGGAGGAAGGAAGGGAAGCCCTGAGGCCACTGTGGCACCCAAGAACATGGTGGAAGAGGCAGAGGTTGCGGGGCTCGCACCCTCCCTCCTGCCGCGCATGCCCGGAAGCAGCCACAGGGGCGGGGCTTCCCTCCACCTCTTCCTCCTCCGAGGAGGAAGGGAAGCCCCGCCCCCGTGGCCGCTGCCACATATGCGCGGCAGGAGGGAGGGCGCAAGGCCCGCGGCCTCCTCCGCCATGTTCCTGGGTGCCGCAGTGGCCCCGGGGCTTACCTTCCTTCCTCCTCTTCCTCCAAAGATGAGGAAGGAAGGGAAGCCCCAGGACCGCTGCGGCACCCAGGAACATGGCGGAGGAGGCAGAAGCCGTGGCACTCACGCCCTCCCTCTTGCCGCGCATGCCCGGAAGCAGCCATGGGGGCGGGGCTTCCCTTCCTCCTCCTCCTTGACTCGAGGAAGGAGGGCACGGCAAGGAGGAGGAAGCGGCCCCAGGGGCTTCCCTCCGCCTCCTCCTCACGCCCTCCTTCCTTGACAAGGGGGCAGGGGTGATGGCGAGGGGGCGTGCCATTCCCTCCTCCCCCGCCCCCTCGCAGCACTCTGCCCCACCCTCCCCCGAGAGATTGAGAGAGAGAGTCATCATGCCGCACGTTGCGGTTTTGTCTGAACTTCTTTTTTTTGGTTCTTGATCTGGCACCCCCTAGGCCTGCGCCCATAGGCCATGGCCTAGTGTGGCCTTATGGGTAATCTGGGCCTGATTTAACCCAAGGGTGGGAAATTCTGGCCTTCCAGATATTGTTGAACAGCTACTTCCATCAGCCCTCCATAGCAAAATCAATGGTGGTGGATTATGGGACTTCCAATCAACCAACAATTGGAGAGCCACAAGCATCCTCATGTTTTGTATTGACTGACTGGCAGCTGCTATGGATTTCCAGTTGGAGTCTTTCCCAGATCTACCTGAGATCTTTTGCATGCAAAACATGTGCTCTAAGACAAAAGCAAAGCCCTTCCCCATGATTAGCACTGTTGTTTTTGCTCAACTGCTTGGCAAATCTGGGAAGTGATCCAGAGGTCTCTCTCATGAATCACTTTGCTAGACTAGGGACATGAATGTTCCTAGTTATGGCCAGCAAAATAAGCTCTTTCTCAGCTGTCATAGGCACAAATTGAGAAATAAGGTAGCGTAATGAAATAGTATGCTGTAGCCGTACTTTGTGAAGTTATTTTTATAGTGTGCTGAGGAATAATGTAGTCTAAAAATTGTTTTGGCAGGGCTCTGGGCAACATTAAGACCTCATTTAACTTGTTTCCTTATATCCAGATTTGATTTAGGTGCCTCACGTGATTTTTTAATTAGTATAGTTATAGTATCGGATGTGAATGAAAATTAGGATAATGCTGCCAAAATGTAGGAGAGAATATAAAATTAGATAATTTACTGTATATATGTCTCCAGCTTTTATTATACTAATCAATTTCTTAATAATACTGCATTAACCCGGGAAAATATGTCTCAAGCTCATGGAATTAAGGTATGCATTGGAAAAACACTTACAACAATAAAAAAGGGGATAGCTTTATGGCTATGTAACAAATTGGCCACATCACCTGCTCATAAATTTGGCTAAAATAACCAAACTAATTAGATAATAAGGCATAATTTATGAGAAGAAATTAAAAGGCCTAGGTGAGGTGAAGAAATCTTGTGCATTAAATCTAAAATATATATAGTTCAAATAACACCAAGGCACTGACTCACTCCCATGGAAAAAAAATGGAAATTGAGAGTATGATGGTAAATCTCCAACTTAACCCAATAATATACCTTGGGAGTGATGTTGAAAAGACTGGGCCAAAGCTACGTATTGAAAAGTCAGGTGTGATTTTAGTGGAAAGTTCAACATTGATCTGCTTTTTGTACAATAAAATTCCTTTTTTTAAAGGATTTTCAAAATATACTCCTATGCATGTTTCTCAAAATATGATTCAAACGTCATTTCATGAGACTTGAGACAAGTCTACATGAACAAGAAAAAGTGGACTCACTCGTAC
This sequence comes from Anolis apletophallus, assembly GCA_030556195.1. NCBI lineage: Eukaryota > Metazoa > Chordata > Lepidosauria > Squamata > Anolidae > Anolis > Anolis apletophallus. Next base: position 55,399,732 of record JARBWK010000012.1, on the reverse strand, counting down.
TGGCTGTCTTCAAGATCCACAATGATGTCTGGTGAGTATTCCTGGTTTTCTTACCTCAACATGACTTTGTCCTATTATGGGCAAAGTTGGCAGGTCTTTCAGATTTTGCTGGAAGCTCCAGGGTATCCTGGCTGGACAATTGGATCTGACCTAATTTGACTTGACCCTCTGTCCAGATGGATACTGTACCATCACCTTTTCTCTATGAAGAACAGTGCAGAGGGGAGGGGATGGCTTGTCCTGTGTTGCTACCACTCCCGCTGGCCATGCAACCCCATGCCATCACCTATTCATTGTGTAAGGATGGGTCTTCTGCCTTCAGGGCCTAGAAATAGGCTTTAAAGGGATGGTGTTGCGGCCTGCGCAAAGCTTGGCCTATTTATATTGAAAGTATAGGATTACATCTTGTGTATACTTACTAGGCCTTGTCACTGTTAACAGGCCTCTTTGCAGTTTGGGGCTGAGTTGTTGTTTTTTCCTGGGTGGGAGGGGCTCATCCTCTTAGTTTCCTTTCCAGGAATCACCTCATTGCCGTATCCAATCACCACCTAAGATTTTCCCTCCAAAAGTCACCCCAGAGCCTCCATCCACTCAGCTCCTTAGATTTTTCCCTCCAATTTTTCCCTACACATCTCAAAGGTTATAAAAGAGGGAAAACCACTCTGTTTGCTCAATGACTACCAGGAACGTGTGACTGAGCCATGGGGCTGTCAGCTCCGGCCTGTCACCTTCTTTTAATGAAAAAATACTGCTTTCAACCAGCCCTGGACTCAACATAGGAAGGATTTGCCCTTCATCTTATAGGAGTCCAGTGGCTGGGGTTCGTCCATCATTCGTGGCAGCTGACCAGAGAGAGAGAGAGAATGAACAATTACTGCTTTCAACCAGCCCTGGGTTCAGCATAGGAAGGACTCGCCCTTCATCTTATAGGAGTCCAGTGGCTGGGGTCTGTCCACCACCCGTGGCGGCTGACCAGAGAGAGAGAGAAGGAGAGGCGTTCACCATCCACCCTTCACAGACTGGAGAAGAGGATTACGTAAGACTGCTTTGGATTCTTCAAGCCCATGAACTTTGTAATAGATTTGGAGCCAGGCACTTACAGCTTTGTGTCTTGTAAAATAAACCTAGCTACTTTTATTCAATAAGCTTTGTTCTGTGAAGTCTTTGGGGCCCTCTCCCTCAGAGGAAAGCAATCCGCATCCCCTGGGCATAGGATTTTTATAGCTATTTACGTGGTCACCCCATTTAAGTCCAGGCGTTACGCCATAGATCAGTGGTTCTCAACCTGGGGGTCCCCAGGTGTTTTGGCCTACAACTCCCAGAAACCCCAGCCAGTTTACCAGCTGTTAAGAATTCTGGGAGTTGAAGGCCAAAACATCTGGGGACCCCCAGGTTGAGAACCACTGCCATAGATGGACATGCAAACTATGGCCCTGAAGGTAGAGTAAAGCGGTCCCACATACAGGGAGACCTGGAATAGCTTTAAGAATGAGTGCTAGACTCAAAAGTAGTGAACCAAACAAGATTTATTGAATAACAACCCGTAAAAATGCTGGTTGCCCAAAATGCTTACTTGGTTGCGAAGGAAGCCCTTGAAAAAGGAAGCTATCACTTGCCTCTTTGCAGAGTGATGGTACCTCTATTTGATCCCAGGTATCCTGTTGCTCTCCGGCTTGTAGGCTCATGAAGTCCTGTATAAGCCCCAAAATCCACAGTCTATGTTGAGGACAGATCCTCCTTTGTACTGCAGGCTTTGGTTGAGAGCGAAGGTTAGGCTTAATAAGTGAACTAAGATGCTTTGTCCCAGCAAGCTTAGATTCCACTTTGTTATGTCTGTGTGTCTTCTGGAATGGAGGCAGAGAGGAAGTCCTGTCCCTCAGGTAAACTCCAGAAAAGGGAGGAGTTAAGGGTGGTGACGCCAGGTTTGGAGCCAAGACACAGCTCCACCCCCAAAGTGCCCCAAATACAGATATAATATCAGCCCCGTGGGGGTGTCACAATGGGGCACCTGCATTAATAGCAAGAAGAAGGTGGTTGACATACCTGCTGCTTGCTGGTTGTATGGTGTGAAGATCTCGGTCACCAAAATTGACTAATTGACACTCCCGGTAGACTGCCACCAACCTAATGGGTCATTAGGATTTACTTTCCTCTGAGGTACTAATGGCTTCCCCCACATTCTCTCCCTCAGGCTGACATTCCTCCCCACTTCCTTCATCAGTGGAGATATTCCTTTTCCCCCTTGGTGGAGCCATAGTGGTGTATGTGTGTGTTGTTTTGGCGGCAACTCCTGAGGTAAATTGTTTCCCTCAGAGTCTTGGCACAGCTTTTCCTCAGAGTTTTCCCTCAGAGTATTTTGGAGGGAAACTCTGGCTGACTGGATTTAGGGTCTTGATCGAATCCAACCGCTGGACACCAATTAATATGTGACGATCTCGGTCACCAAAATTGACTAATTGACACTCCCGGTAGACTGCCACCAACCTAATGGGTCATTAGGATTTACTTTCCAATTAAACTCTAATTAAATGAAGTGTCTGTAGCGTTAGCCTATACAACCACCCACTAACCAAGAATGTAAACTGAGGAGACCGAAAGATGACTGAGGCTTCTATTAAAAGTTAATAACAAACGTATTTATTAACTACAACGAGGCTATTAAATAGGCACAGATCGTATTGGTTCTACTCAGAGGCAACTAGCGTATGGTTACAGCAATGATATACTTCGGATAGCGTGATGGTTACAAGATTCACTATATGTGCTAGAGCGTAGAGGTTACTGACTATAAAAGGCTATTAATTCTTCTTAAGATGATACGTTCACTTCCACAGACAGTACTGAGACTTGTCTCCCAACTCCCAACTAATAGTTCCACTAGATGGTTGTTGTACTAAAGTTCTGGAACATCTAATCCCATAGATCTTTCCCTGAGTCTGGCTACTACTGGGTTACTCGTAACCCACACAGTCTAAGAGTCCAACTACCTGTCACTCTATCTCCAGAGATGACCAGGTATCCCAACTGCCTATCACAAGAACAGTTCTAAATGGCACTCTTCCTAAAGCGTTCCCACTAGAATGACTACTGGCCCTAAGGGCGGTCAGAACTGAGTCGTGACTCCCACTAGTCCAGCCTATTCCTACGTGGTGAATTGCTTAGGACAGACTGTCAGTCTCTGTTGCCAAGGCTCTGGTGATACTCCCCAAGAAACCTTGCTCAAGACTGCCTCAGGCTTAGATGCTGAATCTACAGCCTGACTCTAAACAGCAGAGGCTGGAGATGTGCGTCTGCACAGCCTTGCTCCAAACTCCAGACTGAAACTTTCTCTGACAGGACTTCTACTCTGCCAGCTCCAACTCCTCCCCTTCTATTCTAGCCAATCACAGCCTCTACACTGTAGCTAGGCAAAAGCCTGCAAGGCCACGCCCCCTTGCTCTGGCTTCCCTTCCCTTAATGGATGCTGGCTGCAGCCACCTCTCCAAGATGGATGCCAGCACAACCAAAACAGGATTTCTAAACCTCTTCTAAGCAGGTCTCGGCCCTGCTTAAGGCAGGTGAGTCCTTACATATGGGCATCTTGTTATAACATCATGGATGCAATAGCCAATGGCCAGGCACTTGTGTAGAGCTCCATGGGTGGCAAGGAGCAATGGCGGCAATAGGGACAACTAGGTCTGGATTCTAGAGGGACCAAAGCAGCCTCAGTACAGCTGGAGTAGACGTCAATGCAACACTGCAGAGAGTTCAGCCAGGTGTGTCTGGATGCCATCATAGTCACTCTGGGCTGCCCCCAACTTAAGTGGCCAGTGTAGACTCACTCTTACTGCTAGGAAAGTTTATATAAAATTTCAACCAAAATCTGAAATCTAATGTCACATTAGGAGCATGGCATAACTTTCTTTTCCTTCCTTCCCAACCTATCAGAGAAGTGTTGAAGGTACAGAAGTGAAGCAACAGAGTGCAGGGGGAATTGTTCCTTCCCAGTTCCATGGACAATAGCAGATTGGGATCGAAACTCCTTTCAATCCCAACCAATGCTCCAAAAAAGTAATTGGTCAATGTCATCACCTACCTTGCCAGTGTATTCCATCATATTCGTAGTGCAATTATATAATTATCAACTCAGAACGATACAAAACTGAAGTGCCATTGAATGTGGGAAAAATAGTATAAAATAATTGAAAACAATAGACACAATGAAAATTTAACTTATAAGTATCAAGCATGCTTCTATACACAGCATTTTGGGTTATTCTAACTCCAAAGTTAATTTAAATGTGGTGAATTTGGGGTCTTTCTGAAAAAAATGCACAGAGGGTCTAGAGATGCTGAATGTTGTATTTTATGATTTGTAGTATTAAATGTTTTCTTGTTAACCAGAAGAAGGGAATTTGTGGGGGTTAGGAGGCACGAGGTTGAGAATGTTGGAAGCTGATTATTTCGCTAGCTTTGGCTGGTTTATGTTTTATACATTACAAATTCATGCACTTTTAATTTTGTTTTTGTCTATTTTTTTAAAAAAATCTGAAACCAATGGGAATATTTAAAATTTGTTTCACAACCATCCGATTTAGTCAATTTGACCGGATGCTTATAGCTGTGGGTAGGGATATGCATCCTTGGTGGTGCAGTGGATTAAACTGCTGGGCTGCTGAACTTGCTGACCAAAAGGCTGCCGGTTCGAATCCGGGGAGCGGAGTGAGCTCCTGCTGTTAGTCCCAGCTTCTGCCAACCTAGCAGTTTGAAAACATGCAAATGTGAGTAGATCAATAGGTACCACTTCAGTGGGAAGGTAACTTTGTGTAGCAAACAGCACAAAGTGAAAAGTGGGGCCATGCTGTGCGGTTTTTAAATGACAGTAAAGAGGAGAATCTTTGGATGAATTCCGGATCCTAGAACGATGCTCCGAAACTCGGGTTCCCATCATCCGCCGAGTCATGCCACGTAAACTAAGCCACATGGGCACTGGAGTCCATAGATACAGGATTCAGATTTGCACGTAAAAAAATCCTTAAAGGTGAAATTACGACCTGTACCCGGAATATAAATCTCTTTCCCTGGGAAAACGAAGTCACACTGTGCACAATTACCACACCGGTGGGTCTTAGGAGTAAAGTTGCTTTTGAGATGAGGGACTCGTATAGCCCCAACAGCCTCCGCTTTTTTGGGATTGAAAAGGTTAAAGTTCCACCACATGCTGATATTGATTACCATCTGCACCGCCATGAAACCCGCTGGATTATCTCTCTAAATTGTGAATTTCCCTCCGGGTTAAATGAGAAAGTCCGTATCAACGATCTGTTACGCTAATCAGCCCTCACACCTGTTGCGCCTTTCCCCTCCGCTTTACTTAAACTCTTTTCACTTTGTGCTGTTTGCTACACGCCCTGGACTCTGCCTTGGAGTGATTTCCCTTGCTTGGTGAGCGTCCTTCCACCCGCTTACTTGTTATTAACTGCTGTTGCCATTATGCTCGATTTTGATATTAGCATTGTAGCTACTGTATGCTTTATTTTTCGTTTTCTATTAATGTTTACTGATTGTTAATTTGTTTGGATACTTATTGGTTGCATATGGGATACTTTGTGTCCTTTACTGTTGTATTTACTGCCATAATCATTGTTACATATACTGAGATGTGTATATATATGTTTTTGTCACAGGCAAGTCCAGCCATGACCAATATTACCCCTTGATGGAATTATTTTGGCCTTGAGAAAGACCGGTATTAGGTCGAAACGAGTGCTGGATCCTTACAACGGTTTCCTCGTCGGCCCTGTACATCAGCCTACTCTGTGGATTACAAATACACCCGTTTGGGGCGTTTTACTTTGGATTACAATTTCTCCACTCAGCTGGCTTACCTCCGTCTTTGGTATTCCATTTGGAAATATATAATTTGGACATGGACTAACCCTGGGGTATTTACCCTCTAGGACACTTCATTGCTACTAGCACATTTGTGCACATTGTTTATTTGTGACTATATATACAGAAATTTCAGCCCGGTGTGGCTTTTTGAATATTATTTTCTTGCTCATAAACATTTTTGCATCATACCACATGTGTATCCTCCTTTTGAACACGTTACTCTGCAACCACCCCGCTTTGCTGTTACTTTGCAGTCAGGGAGAGCCCTCGGCATCCAGAACTTTCCTCCCTCCATCCTCTCTCTCCTTCCCTTCCTTCCTTCCCTCCCTCTGCGCGCCAAGGGCTACCTGGCCGGGCTGCAGCTCCTCCTGCTTCCTGGCTCCTGGGTGCTCTTCTGCCCTCCTCCCCTCCGGCAGCAAGGGGGAGGAGAGGGAGGAGGAGTCTGCGTGAGCTGCCCCCGTCCGACCCCGCTCCCAGAGGCTCGAGGCGAGGCTTTCTGCCCTCTAGCCCCTCTGCACCGGGGAAGGTGAGCAACCCCTCATCTCCTGGCCTCTCCTGGCTGGGCTCTGGGTTCGCTGCAGAGCAGAACAGAGCAGAGGCCGGGATATGCAGTTCCACAGCCCAGCTTGATTCCTTCTCGATCTGGTAACAAGGCGACAGCAGGGAAGCCGAAGGTGCGCAGTGACGGGCCTCCTGCGCGTGGGCCTCTCGGGGGGGGGGGGTGGGGGGGGGGGCGGAAGCAGCCCCGTCACGAGGGGGGGGGTGACAGTTAGTAAAATGACAGAGTGTCATTTTGTGTCATTTTGGTTGGTGGTGTGCCCCAGGATTTTGTAAATGTAAATGTGGCTCAAAAAAGGTTGAAAATCACTGTGGTAGCCGACCGACATCTGGAGACTCAGCAGTTGTTTGCTGTTGATTTGATACAATATACCAGTAAGTAGATACAGGAGCGTGGTGTAATACAAAATAAAAACAAAAAACAAAACTCCAGGCAACATAGCATTTGGTTTTCAAAGTAACCCTTCCAAAGCTCCCCTTAAGATGTTGTTGACTTGGATTCTGGGTGAGATGTAGGCAATACTTTTATGCCTACATTTTCCTATCGAGGTGGGGGGAATGCTTGAATATTTATAGAGTAATTTCAGGCTCCTATGTAGGGGCTTATAAGGAAGTTCAAATTAGCAGAGCTGTTTTATTTGGATATTTTCCATGGCTCCAAATGTGGCAGACTCAAGATTTTGGCACTGCTCAGCTTGGATCAAATCTCTGTTTAGGAGTATAGATCAAATATCACTGGGGACAAACACAAAAATCTGTATATGTGTTAACTATCTCCCTGCCGTGGATTAGGAGCCAAACAATTAATTCACTTCACCTTGCAATGACTGATTTCGCCATGCCATCACTTTCCTGAGTAGTGTGTATGTTTGCAGATTTGCCAATATTTCACCATATCACAATCTAGTTTGGGAAAGGTGCGTGTAGATCCCCCCCCCCCTCTTCAGTCTGCAACCTCAAAATTCTAAGCTCTTATATTTCCGATTTCTATGTATGAGTATGGCAGCCACCTCTCCACATAAGTCAACATTGACACTGAAATACTACACTGCCTGAGCTCTGCGGGTGCAGCATTCTTCCGAATGAAGCACAGAGTGTTTGAGGACTGGGACATCCATAGAGTTACCAAGGTGCTTGTTTATAAAGCCATGGTCCTCCCAACACTGCTATACTCCTGTGAAATGTGGACTGTCTACAGATGTCATACACAACACCTGGAATGATTCCATCATCGCTGCCTCTGAAAAATTTCTTGGGAAGACAGGCGGACAAATGTCAGCATGCTGGAAGAAGCAAAAACCACCAGCATTGAAGCGATACTCCTCTGCTATCAACTTCACTGGACTGGCCACATTGTCTGAATTACACACAAGGATAGGAAATATTAGTGCTCTATATAAGAAGAACCATTGCAATTCATCATCAAAGCATATTTCATTGTTAAGTTTATAAAGCATGTAATATATGATACATACAAAGAATTGTGCAAATAAAGTGCAAAAATACTTAGCATATAGGAGTCCGGCATATCAGGAAGTCCGCAAGAAGAAAACAGAGTTCGTAGACTGTATAGTCCGGATTAAATGTCCTTAAAGGTTAAATCATCGAATGTTCAAAGCGAAGGTATACAACCGGATTTCCAATAGGTAATTATAATCCAAAGTTCGACATCCGTGAAATGGTATCAGAAACTCCAAAACTCCGTGCTATATTTGTGCAAGTAGCTTTATAAACCACAGTTGTACTGTAGTTCCATGTGGATGCCTGACGGTATTATATCTAGCTCAACCATTTTGCAGGGAGTTCCAAAGCTTCCTCAGAGTATTGTACTCAATTTTACAAATTGCAGGCATACATTTATAGCATTTCATACAATTTGAATCATAGAGAGATGCAGGCTCTATTGACCCAAAGGTCCTCCCAACACTGCAATACTCCTGTGAAAAGTGGACTGTCTAGTAGTCTACAGATGTCATACACAACACCTGGAATGATTCCATCAGCGTTGCCTCTGAAAAATCCTTCAAATCTCTTGGGAAGACAGGCGGACAAATGTCAGCATGCTGGAAGAAGCAAAACCAGCAGCATTGAAGTGATACTCCTCTGCTATCAACACCACTGGACTGGCCACGTTGTCCGAATGCCTGATCACCATCTTCCAAAGCAGTTGCTCTACTCTGACCTCATGAGCAGAAAACATAATTTAAAGATGGGTATATCACATTGAAAGCCTGTTTTGTTTTATGGTGTTTTACCTCTGTTGAAAAAACTGTGGCGGGAGTAGACCCCAAGAATAAATAAATAAATAATAAATAAACCTCAAAAACTGTGGCATAGACCCCGAGAACTGGGAAGCCCTGGTCCTTGAGCACTCTAACTGGAGGTCAGCTGTGACCAGCCATGCTGCAGAATTTGAAGAGGCATGAATGGAGGGTGAAAGGGAGAAATGTGCCAAGAGGAAGGCATGTCAAGCCAACCCTGACTGGGACAGCCTTCCGTCTGGAAACTTATGTCCTCACTGTAGGAGAACATGCGGATCAAGAATAGGGCTCCACAGGCACCTACGGACCCAGCGCCAAGACATCACATCTGGAAGACAATCAACCTCGAGCTATGAGGGATTACCTAAGTAAGGAAGTTGAACAGTAAAGAAAACTAATAGATAATCACTGCCATTGAAATGTTAAGGCTGGAGGAGAGGTCTATGAATGAGTCCCAGAGGAAATCAGGACTGAGCTCTCATTAGAAGCTAAGATGACTGAACAGAGACTGTTGTACTTTGGAAATATCACGAGGCAACATCAATCACTGCAAAACATGATAACTGCAAGCAGTAGGAAAAGAGTACAACTGCAACACAAAGGAATTGGTTCAAGGATGCCCTGAGTTTGCAAGCAGAACAGCAGGTGACTGGGGGCCTTCCCTAAGTCATATGACCCAGAATATCAAGGCAGAAAATCCCACAATATCTGTTTTGAACTGGCTTATCTGAATCCACACTGCCATATATACCAGTTCAAAGCAGATACTGTGGGATTTTATTCAGCTGTGTGGAAGATGCCACGAGATCTCTCTCATTCATAGGATTGCCACAAGTCAAAGTTGGTTTGGGCAAATGAGAAGAAGTTTTTTCAAAGTAGTTTCCGTAAGTTCCGAGCAGTGCGACCCTAACAGTTGCCCTAGGATTCCAGGAGCTGACATATGATCTGCTATTTTATCTTGCCTTTCTTCTGGTATGGCACCTATGCAGTTAATACAAACTGAAGCATAATACTGCTAAAATGTATTCAATTGAAAAGTTTTTTAAAAGTTGTTAAATAAAGAATTCTATTAAAATCATGAATTAAAACAATGAAAACACATATTAAAATATTTTAATGTAAGGAATGTTGATCTATATAAATAAAAATGTAATGTTATTTTGTGGGATTAACATAACTCAAAAACCACTGGATGAATTGATACCAAATTTGGACACAATACACCTATCACCCAACAAGTGACCCTCACTCATAAAAAAAACCCTGAAAAACACAGCGGAAGGGACTTAAAAAACCAAGAAAGCAAAAAGATGCTAAAGTGCATGTGCAAAATCTACTCCCCCAGCAAACAAAACACAAAATAGCATATCTGCACTCTCTTCCAGGCAACAGCTCCCAGCATCCCTAGACCAGTCGTTCCCAAAGTGGGCGGTACCACCCCCTGGTGGGCGGTGGGGTGATCCAAGTGGGCGCTGGGAGGCTCAGGAGAATTTGGGGGTGCTGAACCCCTGTAAGGGGGCGGTGGCATGAGCCAGGCGTGCCACTTGCAGGGTCGTGTGCTTGCGAGGACATCCCCGTTGAATGAAAGAGACCGATACACAGGACTGCGCTGTGGGTGGGGTTGTCGAGAGGAAGGAGGCATGCACTGCGATTTCCACGGCAATGCCTGCCCGGGGAATCCAACTCGCAGGGACACAGTCGCATGCACACGATCCCCGGGCAGGCGTTGCCGTTTGATCTAGATCTGTCATTCATGGAGATCTTAGTGGTCTGTGGAAGTCAGAGCTGAATTGGCTGAAGGTACTGCAAATCCCATCATCCGTTGCTCATACTCCCCCAAACATATTGTTTTTGTGATTATTTCTGGAATTCAATGTTTGTAATTTACACCTTTATTCACTATATTTTACGAAAAAGTTAGAAACATTAATACATACAGTATATCTTTCTGTTTAATTGCTATTAACATTTTAAAAAATTAACTTCTAGGGGGGCGCTGAGTAATTTTTTTTCTGGAAAGGGGGAAGTAGGCCAAAAAAGTTTGGGAACCACTGCCCTAGACCAAGCCCTTTAAGAGAGGAGGATGAACCAAATGCACTGCTTCCAAGATGCAAGCTTTCTTTTCCTTGGATCTCATTGAGAGCATCCCAATCCCTGAATATTTCCAACTTCCTATTCCTGGACTTCAACTCCCAGCAATAACCCAGATAGATAGTTTAGATAGAGATAGGTAGGTAGGTAGGTAGATCAATCAGCAGGACTGCTGGGAATTGCAGTTCAAGAATAGGTAGAGAAGGAAGAAAGGGGAAAAAGAGGAATGGAAAGTAAAGGGGAGAGGAAAGGAAGAGGAAGAGAAGGAAAGAAGGAGAAAGGGGAAGAAAAAAGGGAAGGAGAGGAAGGAAGGAGAGAAAGAGGGAGGGAAGGTTGGCCACAGCAACATGTGGTGGGTACAGCTAGTCTTGCATAAAGAAGAAAGAATGGATAACCACACTATTGGGATTTGAACACTGATTTTATGTTTGCTTTTTAAGCAGAAGTTTAATTTGTAGTTAAGTATCAATGAAAAGGTAGGTGTATTGGGGGTCAGGAAGTCAATTTTAAATTTGTTTAGATGTGTATGAGGTTTGTGCATGTGGGGCCGGGGTTGGAGTAGAGTAGTGGTTGTCTTGTTTGGCGTTTGAGTTTTTCTTTGTATTCTTTTTTCCTTATGATTGTAGTGTTTCTGTTATTGAAACACAATGCAATTTCCGGAAAACAAAATACTAGATAAACATGGAAAGTCAAAGCAGTTCTTAAAAACACATACAAAACATCCCTTGAGCTGAGAAGTCATCACATGTGTTGTTGCCACTGCTTGTGTGATTTCAAGTCATTTCCAAGTTTTGGCGATCTAAAGTGAAACTATCACAGTATTTTCTTGGCGAGAATTATTTTCCTCAGTGATGGTTTCTGACTTATGGAGACCTTACAGTGAAGCTACCACCAAGGTTTCTTGGCAAAATTCCAAAGGAGATTTACCATTGACTTCTTCTTAAGCTGAAAGACTGTGACTTGCCCAAATCCACCCAATGGGTTTCTATGGTCAAGCAGAGATTAATGCTTTCAACTCCAAAGTCAAAGTCCAATGGTCAAGCCAGTATGCCATGCTGGCTAACATTGATTAAACATGGAGTTAGATTAAAACCATAATCTAACTCTTATTAAAAACCAATAGCTTACTTAAATAGAAAGGTATTTGCTGGTCCATGCAAAGACAGCAGGGAAAGGTCCAACTGGATCTCCCATGGAAGGAAGTCCGATAGCCTTGGAGCAGTTGTGGAGAAAGCTCTCTTAACAATGTTAGGAGCCAAGAACCTAAATAAAAATACATTTGCTTGCCAGTAAGAAAAGAGCAAAGAGGAGTCTCCAGTAGGAGGAAATCCCATGATTTGGGAGCAGAAACGTCCCTCCTCTCCCCCACTGCCTGTTGCATCAGTTTTGTGCTTCAGGGGAGCTCTCTGGAGGGGTCAGTGCTGGGGTTATGCCCCTCTGGTAAGTTTTTGTGTGGGGGAAATGGGGGGCTAGATGGCTTCCTGGGTCAAATTCTCTCTGGAAGGGAAAGCATGGAGTTTGGGTTGGGGATGGGCACTAAATCCTAGAGGAGGTGGGATTTAATATCCCAGTTACTCCCAGAATTTTGTCAAGTACTGGGAATGTGGCACAGCTGGCTAAGGGTCAGCTGCATAAGATCTCTCTGACCAGTAGGTCATGAGTTTGAGGCCTGCCTGGGTCGAGGTGGGTGCTCAACCTTTAAGTGTAGCCTGCTGTCGACCTTTGCAGCCCAAAAGACAGTTGCATCTGTCAAGTAGGAGATAAAGGTACCACATTAAGTGGGGAGGCAAATTTTGACTGAATTATGAGGCCATTAAAGAACTCCAGGAACGCTGAGGAATGCGGAAGGAACAACAAGGGACACTGGGAACTCTGAGAAATGAAGAGTGCGTCAGCTCCCCCTGGTGGCCAGAGTTTGCCTCTGTTCGTCTATATGTGTGTATGTGGAAACGGCAGGGATTGTCTGCAAGTATGTGTACCTGTAATCCGCTCTGAGTCCCTTTCGGGGTGAGAAGAGCGGAATACAAATAAATAAATAAATAAGGGTGGAAGGGCCCTAAGAAATCTTTCTCGCCAAACTTATCTGGAGTGGTGGAAGGAAGGTGGGAAAGACCACACCCGAAGACTGTAAAGGTTAGGTAGGCTCATAGAGGACTTAGGGCAGACAGTTGTGAAATAAGTTATTTCTCTTTAACTCTCTCTCAGGAAAATCATCATCATCATCTTCTCAGTAATGCTAGTGAATAAGAGGCCACAAGTTAGAGCTTTAAACAAAACTCATTTAAACCCCCTGAGAAGAATAAAATCTGTTCAGCAAATGAAAGAGGAGGGGAGACTTAAATGTTACCAGAGACTTGATTATTGGCAGCAGGAGAATATTAGCCACGTTGTTATAGATTGTCAGACTAAATCCTTGTTTCTATAACCTCCCAGGTTCTCTCCACTGAGTCAGCATTCAGCTATATGGAGTGAAAGGAAAGAAAGTCTAGTTGGAAACATAATGGAAAAATCAGTGAGATGTGTGTTTCTTTCATAAATGAAGAGGTTCTTGGAAAGAAAACCAATCCTTTCCTTTTCATCTGAAAGGTTCTTGATGAAGTGGAATGAGCCTTCCATAATCACCTCAACCACTGTATCCGTATCATCCAGTTAACTCTTGCCAGTTTCTAAGGCAAAGCTGGGCAAAACACAGCACCGAGACAAAGAAGCTCTTCAGGGAAGCCACTAGTTTTTCAGAATACCCCCAACCATCTTTGCTTTCTCTCTCTCTTAGCAAAAAATGATGAACTACCACTCTTGGAATCCCCATGAGTAGCAGTTCATCTTTCAAATAGATTGCACAGCTGCTCCATCATTTCTTCAAATAGTTTTCCAGCATTTGAAAAGTGGCAACTGGACTAAAGCAGTTACTCATCCAGTAACTGAAGCTCAGTTCAATATTATGACTTAGTAGGGTGTAGGAATATTTGTACAAGGGATGGGCAATAAGTTGCTGGGCCAAATTCTAGGTGCAGGTTATGACCTATAAAGCCCTAAACGGTTCGGGCCCCGCCTATCTCCACGATCGCATCTCCATCTACGTATCCTAAGATCTTCCGGGGAGGCCTTTCTTTCTCTCCCACCACTGTCTCATACTCGGCTGGTGGGGACAAAGGAGAGGGCCTTCTTAATGGTGCCTCCCCACCTTTGGATCACCGTCCCCAGAGAGTCAAGACAGGCCCCATTACTTTCCTCATTTCGCAAGAACTTGAAGACATGCTGGTTTCATCAGAGAATGACTAGTTACTAGTCCCAGCCCCCAGGTCTTAGCTAGGTCTTGACCTTGCTCTTCATTCTCTTTCCTGGCCTTCTGTCATCTTCGAGTACTTGTTCTGCCCAGTCCCTCTCATAGTCCATTAAAGTCTCCTGAAAATGTAGCTCCAGGCCTCATTATGGTCACTGTAAGGATTGGTTCCATGCACTTTCTCCATCTCCCTGGGCCCTATATTGCTCTGCACTAACATTGGCCCAGCCTCCTTAGATGGTCTAGGCCCCTCGACTACTCCGGCCCCTACCAGCTCATTCTATATGATAGAATAGTGTTTGAATTGGCTTTAATGTATATGTTTTGCATTAATAATTTTGTGTCTATGTTTTGAATACTCTGTACATCTTTTCTGTGTTATAGCATGTGTGGAAACTGCCCTGAGCCTCCTAGAGGATATAGAGTGGTATATAAATAAAATATTTATTTATTTATTTTATTGTGCCATTAATTAATTTAATGGTGTGAGGATTCATTACTGAGTAGTTTTCTGTCTGCTACAAGAGGAAGTTAAGACTTCTGCACGATTCTTCCCATGCATATGTGATATTTAATGTTTTCCTCATTCATTAGTTATCTTATCCATAATCATCATCATCTTTATTTCTAGACCGCCCTATCTTCCCAAAGGGACTTAGGGTGGTTTCCAACAAATATGGCAAATATTCAATGACCAAAGAAAAACCATACAAACAGTTTAGATCAGGACAAAACACATTAGACAATATAAAACAACATAACTGTAACTTAATAATCAAAATAGCAAAAAGCAAAAATAAGAAATAAAACAAAAATAAAGTAAAAACATCATAAAATACAAAATGACCTCATAAAACCTACTAAAAATAAAGTATAAAACTGAATACATCGGAGCTCAGGTGAGGTTCAACAATAGCAGTGACCAGGACTGCTAAAAATGGACCTAACGATTATAGTGCTGTGATTCCACTTTCACTGGCATGGCAATACCTGATACAAATCTGGAGTATCTTTTTGAGGTATTTGGAATCCTCTGCCAGAGAGTTCTAGAGCTTCAGCAACCTACAAATCCCAGGAATCTAGAACAAGGAGCCATGATAATTAAAGTGGAATTGTAGTGCTATGATCATGTAATGTGCAAGCACGTGTGGTACTCTAAAACACCATCATAGGTCATCTCACTCCAAATATATGTTTTGATCTAATACTCCAGAAGCAAAGGGAAACTGAAATAGGAAATTGAGCAATATAAAAAATACATCCTTGCACCTTTTTGGCATTAAAAAGGAGCAAACCGAATTGAATGGAAATAGCCATTTAGTTTCATTACTAACCTCCCATCTAGAATGCATCTAATCATATCTGATTTCAAAAACTTGATAATACTTACATGCGTGACCCACCAGGAATTACAAGGCTTCTCCAGCTAGGACAAGAAAGCAACCCTGAAGAGTCAGTGCTAGTCAGAACTGACAATACTAATCTACAAGGATATACTTTAGTATAAAACATTTTTATACCAACACACACATTTGCACTTCACCTTTAGCTGGGCTTTCTGTGTTGCCAATTTCTAGGTCTGTGGTTCTCAGTCTTTAAGTCGTCTAGCTTCCAGAAACCCTGACCATTTTCCATGTTGGCTGAATCTTCTGGGAAGTAGAGTTCCTTTGGGTCACTCTATTAAAGGTTATGTAGGGATCATGAATACTGTGAGTCCAACTTCCCACTTATGAAGAAGCAGCTGCTGCAATTGACAGGAGTCTTGTCTTGTGGATCGAGCCAGTTTATATCACAAATTTTAAACTTGTGCCTTATATTTAATTTGTTCTGTGTATTTTAATATGTATTTTGTAGAAATATGTTCTAATATGAATATTTTATAGAAGGTTTTTAGATGATTATGTGTTTTTAGCAATGTTATAACCCGACTCAAGGTGAGGTGGGTAAGAAATAAAATTGCTGTTATTGCTGTTGTTATTAAGCAGCTGACTCCAAGTTATGCATTTGTAGATCAGAAATCTTTCTCATTGGACTCCCTAAAATGCTTCCCCTCAGATTGCTGCCATGAATTGCATGATGGAAGAAAGGCATGATGTACTAAAATATATCAAATGTTTTAGCTTTTATAAGAAAGCTGGAGCAATAGCAGTAAAAGGCACCAGAAAAACAATAATCACACTTGGCATTATTGTGTCTGAAAGTTTGAGCATTAAAGTCAAAATAGGCCCAATGGGCATTTAAATGTCTGCTAATTGTCCTGGCATGCATTAAGGCCTGTGCACTAGTTTGGAATGTGCAATTTTTGTCAACCTTCCAACAACTCAGGTTTTTTTAAAAGATTGTGTAGTCATATCATGAGAAATCTTTTCCAGTTGTGCTTCCAGGCAGGACCATGAAATATAATTCTATACCTTGATTGCTTCAGCTTAGACCTGATTTAGGTGGGAAAGGAGGTCAGAACAAAGAACAAAGAACGAAGCAATACATTTCTAGGATGGAGAAAATTCTCCATAAGTTTCTGACATGTTCAGAAAATTTTAAACCTTTTCTCAAAGGTTGAATGACCACATCAGCCAAGTTATTTTGGCACCTGAGGTAGAAAATTCCACAGTCACTTGTCTCACTCTCTAACAGTAAAAATATACTAATAATAGTAATATATCAAATAACCAATAATGTATTATTCTTTCATGGTACTCGAATTGGCTGCTTGAAGGAGCTACTTTATTTTGTCAGAAGGAGTTCTCATAATCAGCAGGAGGGAAGTCGCTGGGTAGTGTCTGGATAAAACATAAGAATGTATCATTTTGTGTTGCTTGCTTTCCATATTAAACAAAAGATATCATTTTAAATAAAAAGCATGTTAATGAAGAGTGATTAAATGAAATATAATAATGGTCTTCAAAGGCTGAGATAAATACAAGCAGTGATAAGCCAAAGACTGACTGAGGCAAAGACTGTTGAGACCAAAGGCTGGAAATTTATTTATTTAGTCAGTCCAAAGACTGAATTTATTTTAGTGTTTCTCAGTGGAGACATTTCAGTAATGGTAGATAAAAACCCAATTCAGATCCTGGGATTTCAAAGGCAAAGTAAAGTCATAGGGAAAGTCCCAGTGATGTCATAGGCATGACTCCTAGAGTGGAACCAGACGGCCCTTTAACTCGAGAGCAATCGTGTTTCTTAAACACTATTAATCCCGGTGAAAGTCCACCCCTCCTTCCAGGAAAGTGCATGCTTTTCTGGGGGGATGTGTGTCTAGATGCTCTCCGGGAACCTTCCGGGAGGACAGGGAGACATCCCCCACCACCTCCCCAAACTCCTTAAAATAACCTTTAAAAATAAAACAATTTATCCAGGCTCCTTTAAACTGCTGCTGGAACTCTCCTGGCATATATGAATGATGCACAAGGAGAAGCGGGGGGAGGAGTAAAATCTATCCAGCCCCCCTCCCCTTCTCCTGGCACATCATTCCTATGCCCCAGAAGAGCTCTGGCACCAGTTTAATGGCAGCTGGGTAAGTTATTTTATTTTTAAAGGCTTTTAAACGGGGGTTTTGAGAGCAAGGGAAGACTTATTCATTTTTATTTTATTTACATCATTTTTACCCTGCTCTTCTCAACCCCCAAGGGGGGGGGGGGGACTCAGAGCGGCCTAACAAAAAGCAACAATTCGATGCCGAACACAATAAATACGATATAAAACCGTAAACATTCAGGATTAAAATACAATTAACATTATAACATAATGCACATACACTTAAGTTAAAAACAAAGTTCCATCCACCACATAAGCATTGAGCCATAACCATCAACTTACCAATTCCAATTCCAATCCAAAGTGCTGTATTGTGCTACTGTGCAAAAGCCTGGTCCCAGAGCCACAATTTCACTTTTTTCCTGAATGCCAGGAGGGATGGGGTTGATCGTAGGTCGCTTGGAAACACATTCCACAGATGGGGAGCCACCACCGAGAAGGCCCTCTCTCTCGTCCCCACCAACCACATTTGAGAAGTTGGCGGGAGCGAGAGGAGGGCCTCCCCAGCTGATCTTAGATTACAAGGTGGGACGTAGCGGGAGATGCGTTCGGACAAGTAAGCTGGGCCAGAACTGTATAGAGCTTTAAAGGTCAAAAGCAGCACTTTGAATTGAGCTCGGAAGTGGACAGGCGGCCAGTGGAGCTGACACAACAGGGGGGTGGTATGCTCCCTGTATGTAGCTCCGGTTAATAATCTGGCTGCCGCGCGTTGGACTAGCTGCAATTTCTGAACTGTCTTCAAAGGCAGCCCCACGTAGAGTGTGTTGCAGTAATCTATTCAGGATGTGACCAGAGCGTGGATGACCGTAGCCAGATCAGACCTTCCAAGGTACGGAAGCCAAAGAAACCCGAGACAGCTGTGTAGATGGGCAGTGGAAGTCACACGGTGCGATCCCCGGTCCCATCTACACAGCCCTTTGCACCTGAAAAGATACAGGTCTTCTGAAAGACCCAGGTATTTCCAGCTGACAAATTATTTCAGGATTTCCTGCTTTGTCCTGAAACAATTTGCTTTTATATGGGATGTTGTTTGGATGTCCCATGTAAAGAAGCAGGAAGGTGCACATTTTAGGGGCCATCTGCATAGGCCCCTAGTTGTGTCAAAGCATTGATGCCTGATGGTGCTTAATATAGTACCAGTAAACATCAATTCTTTTACATTAAGCATCCATAATGTTACTCATAGCACACAATTCAAATAAAATAAAGCCTAACCAATATTTCCCTGGTAAGACATCAAATCTTCCCAGCATTACATTGAATAGAAAAGGTTGTGTTTTTGACACTACTGCAAACACAAGTTTTAAGAACACAAGTCCAGCTAAAGAAAATATTCCAAGCTCTGCTTTGAAGAGGAAAGTCACCCAAATCTTTCATAGCTCTAATTTTAACCCTTTCCCAAGCACTGATTTAAACACATAGATTTCTAGTTCAACCAAATAAACAGGAAAAAGAGAACTCTGTTTTTAATTATTTTCTTCCATTAATCTTTCCCTCTCATTGATCAGGCCACGTTTTCTTACTCATCCTTGACCCACACACATAGTAACCACTAGAAATGTATGTTTTCCTTATATTTTTAGATACATTTTTGATTTCCATTTTCCATCACCTTGAGTGAAAGAAATATGTTGCCGGAAATGCCACAATAAGGTGCTCTCAAGGTGAAATCCAGACCAACTTTATTACAAATAATATGTGTGTACATGTACATTTAAATTCATTGTAGCTGTGTTTCAACAAAGCAAAGCTAGTGTCGCACACCGGCCGAGAACCAGGGCCCTTTAAATATTCACACAACCATGGCTGGAAATAACAGTCTATTTATTGAAGTAAACAATGTCCAAAATAATAACAGTAAACATGAAAATAGCCAAGGCAAAAAGCCTTCGAGAAAATCCCAGGAAATGTTCCCAAAGCCTCAGGCTAATTAAGTTGTAGGGTCTCTGAATATAATTCCACTAAGAAGCAACAGAACTTAAAATTAGGATAGTCTCAAAAAAGGCAAGCTCAAAGTTCTGTCATGAATGACCAAAAAATCATGAAATCGGGAGTTCATGGAACTGCTTGCAGTAGAATCGAAAGTTGACCAGGAACTGAACTTCAACCTTCACAGGGCTAATAACAAGATCTCAACATTCAAACATTTCCCTCCCTTTTCCCTGGGAAAGTAACCGCTGCGGCTAGAATCAGCAAGCCAGGTGTCTCAATTCCCGCCCACTGGACTCTCAGAAAAAGTAAATTCCCTTAACTACTTTTCCAGAGTTTCATCACCTTGGCCTTGCACTGAAAATCACACAGATCCCTGCACACCACCACAACCCACAACCCCTGAAGCCACAGAAGCCACAGGCCCAACAGCTAGTAATCTAGAATTCTTGGATAGAATGCTACTTAATACACAGTGTGCATGTTGATATAAAACAATAGCAGTAGTGTCATGGGGGCAATGTCTCTTCAGACTGATGGCCACTTTGGGACATATGAGAAACTCATTTGGTGGTTTGGCTTAATCATCGCTATTCTCTGTGCCAAGACACTTTTTACAAAACCCCCCAAAACATTGAACATTCTGTTTGCTTTTTTGTTTGCTCTTTTCAGCTGCTGCCTTGCTTATTTCACTTGGAGCATGACAAATCATCAGAACTATTTCCCCTCAAAGTTGGAGTTTATTTTCAGTGCCAAAAAGGGTCCTGCAAATTTGCTGGGGAGCAAGATTTAACTCACTGGCATCATGGGAAAAGGCATGGGAAAAAGTGCAAGGTTGCATAACAATTGCGTAGATTGTGTAACTAGGGACTAGGTGATCTCAAAAGCTTGCTTGAACAGCCAGGTCTTCAGGTCCCTACGGAAGGAGGACAGTGTGGGAGCTTGCTTAATCTCCTTGGAGAAGGTGTTCCAGAGACGGGGCCACCATCAAGAAGTCCCTCTCCCTTGTCCTCACCAACTTTGCTCGTGATGGTGGAAGGACTGCAAGGAGGGCCTCCTTGGCAGATCTCAGAGCCTGCACTGGTACATGTGGGGCACGGGTGTTGTCGCGAAGATAGGCAGGACCTGAATAATGTAGGGCAGTGATTTTCAACCTTTTTTGAGCCACGGCACATTGTTACATTTATAAAATCCACAAACCAAAATGACACAAAATGACACTCTAACACAGTAATACATATAGTTAATATGTTTTTAAATGTATTTATACACTCAGTGTGAAACCTGGGCTATTGGACAGCTTCTCACCACACACCAAGCACAGCGGAGTCGGTGCCGTTGCATCCCCCGTGAAAGTGAATCCAAATGAAAGATTGCCTCAAGCTCACCGTCTTTTCTTTTTTCTTTTGTCCACCACTCATATTAGGGCCTTCATCTGTGTCATAATTTTGTTCAGCATTTGCATATTCCCTTCTCAAAAACTTCTCCATCACAGTCACTCGCTTGTCTTGCTGTGATCCCAAATTGCCACTGTCACTTGACACACAGCTGCACCACTAACTCTGTTTACTTAGCCGCGTCTGAGCGAATCCAAGATGGCGTGACCATAGCACACTCACGGCACTTCTTAGGTGACGCGAGAGTGCTATGGTTCCATTTCTTAAAGGGACAGATGTGCCTTGTAGTTTATATATGAATGAAGTTCAAAAATATTTTCCCACAGTATACTAGTGTTCTGCGGCACACTGGTTGAAAATCACTGGTTTAGGGCTTTATAGGTAATAACCTGCACTTTGAATTGGGAACGGAAACTTATTGGCAGCCAATGGAGCTGCTTTAGTAGGGGCGTTGTGTGCTCCCTATAGCTTGCATCAGTTAGTAGCATGGCTGCCAATCTTTGCGCCAATTGTAGTCTCTGAGCCATCTTCAAAGGAAGCCCCACATAGAGTGCATTACAAAAAACCAATCTAGATTAAATTAAGGCATGGACCACCGTAACCAAGTCAGGCTTTTCAAGGTACGGTCGCAGATGGTGCACAAACATGAAAGCAAGAGGTTCTAAAGATGTATCTTATAGCTTCCAGTTCCCATTCTACCATAAATAAAATATAAGTGTAACATGCTATTGGAAGGCAGAAACATTTCTGCATCCACTTTTAAACTTCTAGAACTCAGATGTTTTTCATCTGATTTCTCAGAAAAATCAGCAGCTTCCTTCACCCAAGAGAGCATTCATACTCAATTTCATACTGATAGGACAAATCATCTTGAATATATAAGTCACTGAATTTTTGTGGTTTTAACAGAATGCCTCAGACCTCAGCTGTACCACTGCTTCCACAATATGTAGATACATTTGTAAAGTCTAAAGCAAAAGGTGACATAAAAGCTCAAGACGTTTATTTTTTTTAAGACGAATGTTTTTGCTAAAGATTATATTTATAATATCTATATATTCTATTATATTTTAGATATAATAAACAGCAAATTTGAATAATCAACCAATATGGGTCATCAAGATTCAAACAACAGATTCTATGTGAGGCTTTTTATTTTTAAAAAATCCCATTAGTTGTGGTTTGGCAAATACAATGACAGAATATAGAATGAATAGAGATTTTTCCCCAACGTCCCCATCTTTTTGCACTTTCCAGAAGTGATTTTTTCCTCCCACTTAACCGGTCTTACTTTTCACACAGAGCAATTAATCATCCCCTGAATGAAAAGGGAGGGTAGTGAGTTTCATATTTTCTGACTTCAGCCCAGCTATTCCATTTCAAAGTTATTGTTTCTGAAAGATTAGGCTAAAATAAAGAATGAATAAGGTTTCAGCATTTTTCTCTTTCCCTTAAAGGCCAGTTCTAGGAAAAGAAAATGATTTTGTGCCAGGTTTTTTTTGTGGGGGACCTTTTTCAATCTTTCTCTATATTATGAACGGTGAGAAGAGGTAGTTCTAAATGCACTTTTTTAAAAGCACGATCTAACATTAGGAATTATGTAGTGGATCACAGAATGTCTTTTGGATAGCCTCAGCTCATATAGCTAAATTATGTTCTGCTGTTCATCACACTGCAAGATTTTGGGGTGCATCTACACCTGCAGGTTTCATATCAAAACAAATTCAGCTCAATAGTGGCCAAAATCCTTCTCGCTCTCCCTGGCCACTATCTAATAGAGTAGCGTTTCTCAACCCCTGGACGTGTCGGTCATGAGGGGATTTCAGAAGGGTTGCCAAAGACCATCAGGAAACATATATATCTGATGGTCTTAGAAACCCTTTGGCAGAGAAAGCTGAAGATCTCTCTGCCTGTCCTCTTCCTTTTTGGAAACAGATGGCAAATCCTCTCACCAAAATCCCTCCTCAGTTGTGATTGGCTAGCCTTTCAGCCAAGGGGGCTTTTCTGAGACTCCAGATAGAGAGGGGAGAGTAGGCGTGCTTGGTGGATGGCAGTGTGGTGTGCATGCGCGGGTGAGGGAGAGTGTGTAAGGCTGGAGGGAGGCTCATGCCAGTGAGTGCATTCAAGGCAGGAGAGTTCTGTGTGGAAAGTGTGGCCCAATTCTGTCATTGGTGGAGTTCAGAAGGCTCTTTGATTGCAGGTGAACTATAAATCCCAGCAACTACAACTCCCAAATGTCAAGGTCTATTTTACCCAAACTCCACCAGTGTTCACATTTGAACATATTGAGTATTCATGCCAAGCTTGGTTCAGATCTATCATTGTGTTCTCTGGATGTAGGTGAACTACAACTCCAAAACTCAAGTTAATGCCCACCAAAACCTTCCAGGTTTTTTTGTTGGTCATGGGAGTTCTGCGTGTCAAGTTTGGTTCAATTCCATCATTGGTGTAGTTCAGAATGCTCTTTGATTGTAGGTTAACTATAAATCTCAGCAACTACAACTCCCATATGACAAAATCCATCCCCTCCAACCCCACCAGTATTCAAATTTGAGCATATTGGGTATTTGTGTCAAATTTGGTGCAGTTGAATAGAGAATAGTCCCTGGTCATGTAGTTCCTAGTCAAAAAAAAGTTTTTACAGTTTTGACAGTTAGGAAATCAGTTGGAGTTTAATATTGGAAGATAGTAAAGCAGAATTGGTGCTTTTAGCAGAAGTACAGTCAGGAGAGAGTGATGCACAAGCATAGTACTTAGTATAGCGGGGTAGCTTGCCAAAATCATGCTAAATGCAATTACGAGAATAATGCACTTTGATTGGTAGGTCAGGCACAGGCTGTGATTTGTGAGAGTACATCATGTGCCTTTCCTGATAACACCGGCCTTGATTGGTCTAGCTAGTTCCAACGTGCATTTGTTTACATTGTAGCTGATTGGTAGAAACTGCGCATGAGTAGATGAAGCCGTTCCTCCCAATTGGCACTGAGGGACGTTTTAGAGATGTTGCAAATTCAGGTACAGAACGCTCATGCAGCAGATAACACACTGTGGGAATGAAGGATTAATAACTGCGTAGTGCTGTTTAACAAATGGGAACGCAAGTAGGATGAACTGCCAAATAATGTGATATGTAATTGGATAATAGAAATGTGTTGATGATGTGTTGAATGATGTGGTAATCATGTGAACCAATGAAGAATGATGAAGACGGGACCTGCCGCCATAGTGTGTATATAAGGGTTAGTAAGAGAATGTTGGGGGCTCTTGCCTGAGACAGCTCGTTCTGTTGGCAGGTCCCGTCAGCTGACGTTGTGCAATAAACTTGCTTGTTTATCAAACGGTTTATTTCTCCAATATAAGACAGAAAGATACAAAGGGAAAAGAAAAGAAGAGGAAAGTACAGACATGCCTTCAGTACTTGTGACTTTATTATTAGTTTTGTAATGACATATCACTTGTTAGTACAATCACTACTCTCAGAACGTTTGGTAATGCTTCCGTTCTGTAGCCTTTGTGTTCCTCCTAATTAGTTGAAATCATTTCTCATGGTAAACACCAGACTTCATTTTATATGTGCCCAGTTTTCTATTCAGTGTAGCCATATAACCAAATTTTGCACTTGATTACCCTGCCATTATAATAAAAAAATGGCAATCTTAAATATGGAAAAATGATAAAGCACTGCAAAAGATTTTATGGTAGCTTAAGTATTTAGAAAATGGGCACCATTTCATAAGGTCAAAAAACAAAATAGAAATATAGCTTTGGTCAAACTCAGTGCTGGACACTGGGCCAACACATTTAGAGTCGATGTTCTGTTTTGCTTTTAATTTGAAATGTTATTAAGCATGAGACAAAATTGAGTTATTCATACTTTATTTCAAAAAGAGGGGTGATTGGGATAGAAGTTAGAAAGTTAGAAGCAGAAGTTAAGGCCTTGCATGCTCTGGGGCCAGTGTACCTGAAGGACCGCCTTTCCCTGTATGTTCCCCAGAGACCACTATGGTCCATGGATCAAAACCTACTAGAGGTTCCATCACTTATGATCTGCCGCTTGTCATTGAAGTGGCAGTGCACTTTTTCTGTAGCAGCGCCTACCCTTTGGAACGCCCTCCCCGGAGGAGGCACGAGCAATAACTGATCTACAGGCTTTTTGGAGGGCCTGTAAGACCAACCTATTCCGTCAGGCGTTCAATCTCTAAGCTGTAAATCCTACTCTGGTCTTAATCTGTTTTTAGTATGTTTTCAAATATGTACTTAAGCTACCATAAAGTCTTTTGTTGTTCATTGCTGTGAACCACTCTGAGCCTTTTCGGGAAGGGTGGTATATAAGTCGAAATAATAAATAAAAATAAATAAATAAAAAATAAAGTTAGAAACTGACTTTTTTGGAGAAAAGACTATAATGTCATTCTAAAGCTATTTATAACCGAGCAGTGGTAGGGTGATGTTCAGGGTCTCCCACCTTGAGTTGACACAACTTGATACTTTTGAACCTCAAGCCTCTGTGCCTCAGGTTATATTGGCATATTGCACTTGGGATCAGCAGTGGATGAATCTACCTTCTTCTAGGAGCACCATACTTTTAGTAGCCAGTGCACCATCACTAAGACCCGCATGCCCAGTAGGTCTACTTCTAGATTAGAATATATTAGAATCAGAGAATCATAGAGTTGAAAGAAACCACAAAGGCCGTATAGTCCAATTCCCTGCCATGCAGAAAAAGTACAAAATACTCCTGAGAGATGACCATCCAGCCTCTGTTTAAAAGCCTCCAAAGAAGGAGATTCCACTACACTCTGAGGTGCAACAGAACTATTTCCCTTGATCTGGATGTTATACTTCTTTTGATGCACCCTTGTGATGCGACACATCTCCTGAGACCCTGAGATCCCTTTCACATGAATTGCTTTCAAGCTAAGTGTCACCAATCAAATAAACATGTGGGTGCATCCAACATCCTCACTGAAGACCCTAGCCAGGGGGGAGGATTACAGATTCAAACGACCCCCTGCCCAACATTTTTCAGATTTAAAAAATCTGGTTTACTTGTGCATTTTAACTGGTTAACCAAATCCCAATGCTAAGTGTATGAGAAGCAAAAGTTAGAGTTCCTCCAGAACAATATAGTTCAAAATTGTTGAAAGATCCAATGCATCATAGTGTTTCTCTGTTTTGGCAGATGAAGCCTTGGGTGTGAATATCTCATAACAGTTCTCTCTCCTAAAGACAAGGTACATTGATGTTGAAGCTGCAGGAACAAGAGAAGACTTTATAGCAGTGTTTCTCAACTTTCCTAATGTTGCGACCCCTTAATACAGATCCTCATGTTATGGTGTCCCCCAACCATAAAATCATTTTTGTTGCTACCTCATAACTGTATTTTTTCTACTGTTATCAATTATAATGTAAATATCTGATGTATTTTCATTAACTGGACCAAATTTGGCACAAATACCCGATACGCCAGAGTTTGAATAGTGGTGGGGTTGGGGGGGAGAGTTGATTTTGTCATTTGGGAGTTGTAGTTGCTGGGATTTATATTTAATCTACAACCAATTATGGAATTGAACCAAACTTGGCACACAGAACTCCCATGACCAGCAGAAAATACTAGAAGGGCTTTGACCTTGAGTTTTGGAGTTGTAGTTCACCTACATCCAGAAAGTACTGTGGACTCAAACAATGATGGATCTGGGCCAAACTTCGCACAAATACTCAATATGCCCAAATGCGAACACGGGTGGAGTTTGGGGAAAATAGACCTTGACATTTGGGGGTTGTAGTTGCTGGGATTTATAGTTCACCTACAATCAAAGAGCATTCTGAACTCCACAAACTATGGAATTGAACCAAACTTGGTATACAAAATCCCCATGACAAACAGAAAATACTATTTTTTCTGATGGTCTTTGGTGATATCTCCTCATGACCCCCCAGGCGTCCTGACCTTCAGATTAAGAAACATTGCCTTATAGGCTTTGTTAAGATAAGTAATTTGACAGGTGGAGTACTTGCAAGCATTATTTTGAAAACACTGGAAAACTTGGGTTGAACTGAATACTTGTGTGGACAGGGTGATGATGGAACTGTTCATATTAGTGGTGAACAGGCAATGATATTACCAAAATATCTAATGGCTGTCTACATCCACTGCAGTGCTCATTCACTAAATCTAGCCTTAGCAAAGACTTGCAGCATTCCAACTGTCAGAAACCACCAAGGAACAATATTATCTCGCTACAATTTCTTCAAAGCATCATCCATCAAACTAGAACTGTTGAAGAAAAATATAAAAGACTATTTCTCTGCGTTAAAAGCAAAAAACCTGTTGCTGTTTTGTGAAACCCGTTGGGTTGAGTGACATAATGCAGTTTTATGTTTTGTTAAACTGTACGGTAGAGTAGTGAGAACACTTTAAGAACTAAAAGAGAGTCACCTATACAACAGTGAGGCTTCTTCCCAAGCTGGACACCTTTTAGCTGTTCTGAAAGTTGAATTTGTAGTAATCATACTAACACACTGATGGTGTAGATTTTTTTAAAAAAAAAGATTACACCATTAAATGCACTGGAAGTATATCTTGTCTGTGACAGATAGTTTTTTCTGAATGTGAAGAAATGTCTTCCTTTCTCCATTTCCCTCATGCTCCTCTCTCTCCCCCTCCTTTCCTTCTTCTCTTGCTTTCCTTCATACATTTACTTCTCTTCTCTTCCGTTCTCTTTTTTATTCCCCTTCCTTTCTTCCTTCTTTCTTCCTTTCCCTTCTTTCTCCCCTCCCCTCATACCTTCCCCCTTCCTTTCTTCCTTCTTTCTTCCTTTCCTTTCCCTTCTTTCTCCCCTCTCCTCATACCTTCCCCTTTCCTTTCTCTTCCTTCCCAACTTTTTCTTTCTTCCCCTCCCTCTTTTCCTTCTCTCTTATTTTCTCTTCTTTCTTTCCCTCCTTCATACCATTTGCCATTCCTTTCCCCCCTTCCTTCTTCCCTTCCTTTTTCTCTTCCCTCCCTCCCCTCACATTAGGGTTGCCACTTTTTGATACAAGAAATAAGGGACATTTATGGGATTTTTCACAAAAATAAGGGACACTTCCTAAAAAGTTGAAACTCAAAAGTTAGGTATAAATAGTTTTATTAACAGAATAGGATGATTAAAACTCACAAAAGAAACTGTCTTACACCCTCTTAACAGTACATGGTATGTTTCTGCATGTTTTGTCATGCATAAAAAACATTATTAGAACTACCTTATTTTCTCCATCTGTATTTAGTACTTGACTTTGCTGACTTTAAAAGTGCACTGTCTAAACATTAAAATAAAATAAATTTTATAAGACAGTACATCTTCATTATTATGTCAATAATTAATGGTATAGTATAGTATGGGATACACAGCATTGTATAGTATTGGGATGCACAGCTAGGCCTATTTTAAGAGTAACTCTCAAGCAACCCGAAACTATCTTTATCCAACATGATCTAACATTCCCCTTGGGTAATGGTTAATTGAGTCTACTGTACTTTGAAAAAGTCCTGTATCGCCTCTTCCTTCCAATGGGGATGCAGGCAGGCACACGCGGATGCGCGCGACTGTCAGCCTGCCCTGCGAGTTGGAATCCCCGGGCACGCATTGCCGTGGAAACCACAGTGTGCATCTTCCTCTGGTCAACCCCGCCCAGTCCTGTCCTGTTAGTCAATAATAAGGGACAGGGCCTGAAAAAACGGGACACAAATTTTAGGGCCAAAATAAGGGACGTCCCTTAGAATAAGGGACATTTGGCAACCCCACCTCACATACATGTCGCCTAGCAACAGCCAATCAACTGCACTCCCATCACATGACAGACAGCCACTTCACCTAGCTAAAGCCAATCCGCTTTGTTCCTTTTCTTTCTGTTCTCAGCCCAAAAGGATAATTTATTATTTATTTATTTATTTATTATTTGGTTTTATATTCCGCCCATCCCTGCAGGCTTGGGGCGGGTTACATCATATAAAACGGGCAGCATGGAACAGCCATGCGGCCCTACAATAAAACATTAAAACATTTAAAACTACATGTCACAATACCATATAGAGGAAATACAGGAAGTGCCTTAGCTCCGGGACCCCAGTAGGCAAGGTTATTATGTCAGGAACAGCCGGCCATACCCATAATGAAGGGTATGTGTGCCAAGTTTGGTCCAGATTTATCGAGCCATGTTGTAACCTTTATTGGATAAACACACATACTTTAACTATATATAGATAGATCTATAATTTTAATATATTTAATGTATTTTTCTGAGTCTTGAGATCCATTTGCTGGGAAACAGCAGGGAATAAATTTTAAAAAACTGTTTCAGACCCTGTTGTAGGCATAACAAATATACATGGAATATTTTAGATGTACATTAATACTACCTGGATGTAAATTAGATGTAAATTTATGCTTAGAGATATAGGATATAAATAGAGTTATACTGGTAGGTAAGTGCTCAAATGCATGAGACTTCAGAACTGACAAATTTCATAACAGCACATTCTGAAAGAATCCCAGTGCCAACCAGAAAAAATTGGCATCGTAAAGGTCACAGAAGCATAATTTCAATCTGAGCTAAAAGCACATTATGTTATGTTGCTACTGTGAACTTATGTTTTGTCAACAGGTTTTTGAACCAATTAAATCAGAGTCTAATTAAAGACAAGTTTAAGCAAGCCAATATATGACAACATATCCAAAACAATTCTGTTTTGTGCCTTTGGAAACAACCCATCTGGAAAAAAGAGAGAGGGAGGGAAGGATTAAAATTAAAAGTGTCACTGGAACATTTGTTTCCTGTTACTTTCTCTGCCATGGCACTGGATATGGACTCGGAATATATCTGATTATACCCCATTTTTCAGACCAGTGGTTCAAAGAAGATTACATTAAGAGAAGTGTTAAAACAAAAATATAATCAAATCACAAATAATGAAGCAGGCATTCTAGGCATTTCAGACAGGCTGAAAATATTGATATTCTTGGTAACCTATACAGATTATTTTTCACTAATCCTTTCCTATATGATTCCAACAGTGATGTATATTCAACCATTGAAAGAATGGAGGTCTGGTTTATTAGACAGAAGAACATTTGGAAACATGATTTCACTGATTTTAGCAAGTTTTCAAAGCTTATTTTCTTTAGGCTGCCTTGAACAAAGCTCTCATTGTTCTGAAGAGGAGAGGGGACGAGGCTAGGCATCTGCAGATGGTATGAAACTGGCCAAATATGGACATTTTCATTTTCATTTAAATGTGCACAAGGCAAACAGAAGAAATTCTTGGGTGATTTGTACTTTCTGCTAGATCTTTGTCTGTCTTGTTGAAAGGTTTATTTTAATTTAAAGCTATGCTGGAAACATGGAACTGTTTTGATTGTTAATTCAAATGTTCTGTACAAGAAGAGACATCATCTTCTCAGGATAACCTTTTGCCATCCTTGAGATAACTTGGCAAGTTAACACTGGAAGCCTTTTGGAAGGAAGTGTCATGATTTCTAAGTAACAGACTTTGTAACAATTCTTCCAATAGTGCAAATATTCTCCCAATATATTATTCCTCCAATGTTTGAGATAGTCCCTGATCCAACAAGAAGCATGTTCCATTTTTCATCTGCTTTTGAAATCTCCTCCTCTATTATTATTATATTATTATTATTACACTTTATTTATATTCTGCTCTTCTCACCCCAAAGGGGTCTCAGAGCGGATTACAGGTACACATACTTAGCAGACAATCCTTGCCATTTCCACATACAACATATAGACAAACAGAGGCAAACTCTGGCCACCAGGGGGAGCTGATGCATTCCACACCTGTGGTATCTCAGCCCCAGCCTAGCTTAGTGTTCCTGCCTAGTGGTCAGAGTCAAGTGCCGGGGGTCCCAGCTGATCAAGGTCATCCTGAAGATGATGAGGAATTGCCAGATGGGTATGGGTCTCCAAACGAGAGTTTGCAAAGGGACAATGAATGGCTAGAAGGATATGGGACTGCAGATGAGTTTAGTGAAGAATCCATTAGTGAGGAATCCATGGAAATGGATGCTGACTCAGATTATGAGAGGCCAGGCGGCCTTGGTTCCCAAGAGAGAGTTTCCACTCCCTTCCCAGCTGAGCATTCCGGAGAAAGGGAGTTTTCTACTTCTCACTCTGATAGTGAGGAACCTGGGCCGGCTAATGAGCTGGCATTTGATAGAAGGGCCAATATTCAGGCTTCGAGGAGAGATTGGGGCCTGAGAAAGGGAATATGTTGGGCTCATAGAAAATAGTTTGGTTTATTAGCTGGTGCCCAGGTGATTTTAGTCAGACCTGAAGCTACGTTTGGCGAGGAAAGAACTTTGTTCATGTCTCCAAGTTCATGGAACCGCCGGAGCGGTTTGTCTCAAGTTTCACATTGACTGCAGCAGCGGTCTGTCTTGCCTACAAACTTTTGCCATGCTCAAGTACTTTTGCATTCATTGGGATTAAGCCAATTGGGCTTCCTGTACCAGAACTTCATTGGACTATTTTTGGATTTGCTTTAATTGCTTTTTTCTTACCTCTTTGGACTATCTTTTATTCTAAATAAAATTACATTTATTGCATCTGCCTGGTGTGTGTGATCAGGGGAAAATGGCCTGCGTTCTGGGGTGCAACATCATCTCTCAGTGTCCCAGCGTCCCTTGTTGTTCCTTCCGCAGTCCTCCGCATTCCTCAGCAATCCTGGAGTTCTTTAATGGCCTCATAATTCAATCAAAATTTCCTCTCCACTTATTGTGGTACCTTAATCAACTACTTGACAGATGCAACTGTCTTTCAGGCTGCAAAGGTCAATACCTGTTTTTCAGTTGGAACCATGGGAGTAAAGTATGACAAGATATTCAGAATTCCCTCCTTTCAGGACATTTCTGCCTCTTTTCAACCAAGGAGGGATATGCATGATGACCATAGGTAATTTAACTCATGTGATGAACTCAGTGCCTCTCCATGCTTGAAAAGAGGCTGAAGTGATCTATGACAATGACATTTCTTAATGTAATAAGGTGGAGTGTGCCTTGCCTGCCTGATGTGATAAAATCCTGAATGAATTTTTAAAAACCATGTGCAGTAGGGAAGTTATTTAAGGCAATTCACATGTGTAAAAGTAAGACCTTGGAAAGGTCCTTTTTAAAACAGGGGTGCTCACACTTTTTCAACATGCGAGCTACTTATAAAACAACAAAGTCAAAATGATCTACCTACCCACTACAAAAAAGTGAGAGCCATATAATATATTTTAAGACTGAATTCAACTAAATATGAGTATAATAAGCCCCCAAATTATGATGATAATATTCATTCAGCCTCTGCTAATAATAATAATAATAATTATTATTATTATAACAACAGCAACAATAGGTTCCTATAGTAGAAGGAGACCTCCAAGGGCCATCCAGTCCAACCTCCTTCTGCCATAAGGGAAAAACACAATCAAAACATTCTTTACAGATGGTCATTCAGCCTCTGATGATAATAACAATAACAATAACAATGGGTTCCTAGAATAGGAGGGCCATTCAGTCCAACCTCCTTCTGCCAGGGCCCTTCCACACAGCCCTATAACCCTGAATATTAAGGCAGAAAATCCCACAATATCTGCTTTGAACTGGGTTTTCTGAGTCTACACTGCCATATTGTCTGATTCAAAGCAGATAACATGGGATTTTATTCAAATGTGTGGAAAGGACCTCAGATAACCCAGGGCCGGCAGCACTTAGGTGGCGTCGGGAGCCTGCGGGTCAGGACTGAGCATTCCTCCCACCCTGTTTGCGATCTACCAGGACGCCCTACGTGATCTACTAGTAGATCACGATCTACCTAATGAGCACCCCTGTTTTAAAACTACAGTTCCCAAAACCCTCCAGCCAGCATGGTGCTAGTCTGAAAAAGTAATGTTGCTATTTATCCGAGGAGAGAGTAGGTGTGTAGCTTTATATAGAGCGATTGGCTGGGAAAGTGAAATAAATGGAAGCAATGTTTCTGGCAAAGTATTGTGTGTAATAAATTAACAAGAAAAGGTACAGTGCGATTGTTTGAAATGAAGAAATGTGCTTGGATTACAGTTTTGAGAAACTCCGTTAGCCTAAAGAATTTCTGGAATATCATCAGATGGCCAAATTTATAATGAAGTGCCATCACACCAGGCCAAGAGGAAGTTAAACAATTTTACTGAAACCAATGAAAGCTAAAGAGAGTGCCAATGAACAGATTTATGGAGTCACAAAAGGAAGATGAGAAGCAGATTGATTTGCGATTTCCTAGCCTTGTAAGCACAGTGTCTTCTTAAATTGCTCCACTATTAAGTAAAGGACATATGTTTACTTTTGGTCTAGAAGCAGGATAGAATTAGACATGTGTGTGACCTGTCAAAAATTACTGGATTTGGAACATGCAGTAACTGCAGTCCTCTACGTATCTACTTATAAGTATGTATTTCTTGGTTAAAAAGATCTTACTGTCAGTACAGGATTGTAACATATCTCTGAATTCAGTTGTGGTCTTTCTGTTGATCCTGTCTTTTAAGAATTTATGTTTTCAAAACATTTATATATAAATGTATTTATGCTCATATTACTTTCATCAATGTCCTGTCTTTCACCTTAAACAGGATCCAAACATTTAAAACAATTTAAAGAAAATATTCAAATAAGTTTGAAAAATAAATGACGATTCAGTTAAAAAGGAAAAGGTTAAAACAATATAACAAACAATTAAAAAATAAAAAAGAAGATAAAAACTGATAACACACCATTCCTATCCCATCTACAACTGACATGTAAAGTGGTTTGAAACTGGATTATATCATCATCATCATCAGTTTCTCACTGGTTAATCGCCCTCCATTAAAATGCTCCAGACGATTTACATAAAACAATTGCATTAAAAATACGGTTATATGGTTAGTATATGGTTAGTGTAGACTCATAATGCAGTTTCAAACTTCATTAGATGGTAGTGTAAAAGCTCTGTTTGCTACTTAGGGAGCTTCCAGACAGTGCCAAACTCCGGGTTTTAAATGGGGGGGGGGGGGAATCCCTGGACCTGACTACAGGTCCCCAAATAATACCCTGTTAGTCCTGGGATTAGGTCAACTTTTATATGCCTTTTGTTTCTTTTTCCTCTTTTTACATATATATTTTTCTTTTTCTTTTTTTCTGGAGTTAGAAACCTTTATTTCTAGTTATAGAATTTACATGTATATTGCTACTCTGTATCCTATGATTATTTTTGTTTAAAACTGATTTAAAAACCATTAAAAAATCCCAGGTCCCTACATAAAACCCTGTTAGTCCTGGGATTGGGTTCCCCACTGTCTTCACAAGCTTCCTCTGTATTGGAACAACATGGAGGTAGGATGGAGGACATCTGGTGGAAGGTTTTAGGTTTTTTTAAATTACTCAGTTATGCACTGGACTGCACATGCAAATATCTTAATATAAATATAAGCAGATTTGCATGTGCACACAAAAGGTCCAGCACATAATGGAGTGAATTTTTTCTTTTAAAAAATCTGCCGCATCTCTCTCTTCCCCCAAATGTTAATTCAATCTTTCTTTAATATTATAAAGTTCAAAATAAAGAATTTCAGAGTGTTCTAATTGCTTTCCCCTTGTGCATCCCTTAACTCACCTGTGGGTCCATTTGACAGCCCAATCAGCTTATCAGCTGTTTTGGGCTTTTAAAAAGTGCATGTGAGCTGGAGCAATCTTCACAGGTCTGAGGGAAGGAAATCACGTGTTTTTCACAAATGCAGGGATATAGTGATGTGAATATGCACATTTTCCAGTCAGAATCGGGATATAGGCATCCCTTTTAAACACGTGTTTCTTCTCCATTGCTGTGAATCAGCATGGAATTACTACTAGCATCATTTAGCCACCCCTACCCCCCTTTTAGCCTGGTAACTTCCACATTTTAGGTGATGTTGAGAAGCGTCCTCTAAGTATAAGCCAATACTCTCAGTGAATGACAGTGTATTTGCTAGTTAAAGGAGAGAGGAGTCAAATGAACTTTTCCACAGGAAGAAATGCCACATCCTAGGAGCAATCACTGGAGAGGTCTCATTGTACTCAATATAATTTAATTGCATGCTCCCATTAGGACGCTATCAGGACGCTGGAAGGAAGGAGCCTGCTGGAGTCCATCAGATGACTAGGGCTTCTTATGGCAGGCCTCTGTGCTTCCAGCATCCTAAGACACTGCCCAGAGCACATAGGAGGCATCCCGTATTCTCATTGACAAGAACGTGATGAATGTGGGGTGAAGCTGGGTGGTGACACTTCCTCCTGTGGGATGAGTAAGGGGGCAATGCGGGTGATGCAAGGCATGGGGTAACAATTTTCCCCGCTACCCACCAGATTTACGATGCTATCTGGTGAATCACCCAGGACTCACCTGCCTTAAGCAGAGCCGAGGCCTGCTTAGAAGGGGTTTAGAAATCCTGTTTTGGTTGTGCTGGCATCCATCTTGGAGAGGTGGCTGCAGCCAGCAACCATTAAGGGAAGGGAAGCCAGAGCAGGGGGGCGTGGCCTTGCAGGCTTGTGCCTAGTTACAGTGAAGAGGCTGTGATTGGCTAGAGTATAGAGGGGAGGAGTTGGAGCTGACAGAGTAGAAAGTCCTGTCAGAGAATGTTTCAGTCTGGAGTTTGGAGTTTAGAGCGAGGCTGTGCAGACGCACATCTCCAGCCTCTGCTGTTTAGAGTCAGGCTGTAGATTCAGCATCTACGCCTGAGGCAGTCTTGAGCAAGGTTTCTGGGGGAGTATCACCAGAGCCTTGGCAACAGAGACTGACAGTCTGTCCTAAGCAATTCACCACGTAGGAATAGGCTGGACTAGTGGGAGTCACGACTCAGTTCTGACCGCCCTTAGGGCCAGTAGTCATTCTAGTGGGAACGCTTGTGGAAGAGTGCCATTTAGAACTGTTCTTGTGATAGGCAGTTGGGTTTACCTGGTCATCTCTGGAGATAGAGTGACAGGTAGTTGGACTCTTAGACTGTGTGGGTTACGAGTAACCCAGTAGTAGCCAGACTCAGGGAACGATCTAAGTGGGATTAGATGTTCCAGAATTTTAGAACAACAACCATCTAGTGGAACTATTAGTTGGGAGTTGGGAGACAAGTCTCAGTACTGTCTGTGGAACTGAACGTACCATCTTAAGAAGTAATAATAGCCTTTTTAGTCAGTAACCTCTACGCTCTAGCACATATAGTAAATCTTGTAACCATCACGCTGTCCGAAGTCTATCATTGTAGTAACCGTACGCTAGTTGCCTCTTAGTAGAACCAATACGATCTGTGCCTATTAGATAGCCTCGTTGTAGTTAATAAATACGTTTATTATTAACTTTTAAAAGAAGCCTCAGTCATCTTTCGGTCTCCTCAGTTTACATTCTTGGTGGTGGGTTGTTGTAAAGGCCAAACGCTACAGACACTTCATTTAATTAGAGTTTAATTGGAAAGTAAATCCTAATGACCCATTAGGTTGGTGGCAGTCTACCGGGAGTGTCAATTAGTCAATTTTGGTGACCAAGATTGTCACATATTAATTGGTGTACAGCGTTCGGATTCGATCAAGACACAAAATCCAGTCAGCCAGAGTTTCCCTCCAAAATACTCTGAGGGAAAACTCTGAGGAAAAGCTGTGCCAAGACTCTGAGGGAAACAATTTACCTCAGGAGTTGCCGCCAAAACAACACACACATACACCATTATGGCTCCACCAAGGGGGAGAAGGAATATCTCCACTGATGAGGGAAGTGGGGAGGAATGTCAGCCTGAGGGAGAGAATGTGGGGGAAGCCATTAGTACCTCAGAGGCGCTCCAACAAAAACAATTGGAGTTTGACATGATGAAGTTTGAGGCTGAGAGGGAAAGAGAAAGAGGGAAAAACAACAAATGGCTTTGAGAAAGAACAACAGGCTCTTGAGGCTGAGAGAACAAAGGCAGAACAAAGAGCTTTTGAGGCAGAACAAAGGGCTCAAGAGGCTGAGAGGGAAAGAGAGAGGGAAGATAGGAGAATGGCTCATGAAGAAAGGATGCTTGAGTTACAACTTAGTGGAAGAGAGAACGCATCCCGTTCTTCAGAGGCTGGACAGAGTGGTTCACTGTCATCAAAGCTAAAGCTTTTCCCTTGTTATACCAAAGGCGATGACGTAAAAGCCTTTTTAGCCAGCTTTGATAGAGCGTGTATGGATTTTGGGGTGCCTGATGAAAGGAAGATGGCACATCTCAGGCCCCTGATATGTGCTGAATTGAGCGAGATCTATGGGGATCTGAGGGATTCCGAGTGTGGCAATTATGCCATTTTTAAGGAGCGAGTTAAGCTCAGATTTGGGCTGACGGCTGAGCAGAGCCGGAAGACTTTCCGAGAGCTAAAGAGAAAGTCTGGGGAAACGTATTCGCAGTTAGGGTCTAGGCTGGAGAAAGCCTTTACTCAATGGCTGGAGGGCAGTAAAGTTGAGACCTTCGATGACCTGAGGCATTTAATGTGCATGGAGCAGTTTCATCAACTGATACCTGCACAAATGCGATGGTACATCAGGGACAAGAAAATTAAGACTGTGTCGGAAGTAGCTGAGACACTGGATCAGTTGGAGGGAGATCTAGAGGTTAGCTCCCTGATGGTCAAGAGACCAAGAGAGTGGGTCCAGAAAGGGAAGCCTGACAGAGCTAGTCAGGGCCCTAAGAGAGTGGACGCCAGCTCGGGTCCAGTCAGCCAGAGACCAGTCTGTTTTTACTGCCAAACGCCAGGCCATGTTCGGGCAGTTTGCCCAAAGTTAGCAAATAAGAGGCCAGTTTCCCCGCCAAAAGCTGTCAAGGTAGTTGCCAGATTACCTCAGACAGAGGATCCCACTCCGGAGGAACACATACCCAGAGTTATGCGGGTATGGAGTGTGGATCGGAAGATCAATGAAGATTATCTTGAAGAAATACAAGTTAATCACAAAAGGTTCCTTGGAATGAGGGATAGTGGGGCTGATGTGTGCCTGGTTCAGCCCCAGCTCGTTAAAAAGGGCCAGATGATTCCTGGTGGAAGGTGGCGCATTAAGGGAATCTATGGCCCATTTTTGAAGTGGACATCGCCACAATCCCGGTCCACTATCGAAAGTATGAGGGAGATTGGACAGTGGGGGTTCTCCCAAGCCTGGAAGTCCCCCTGTTGATTGGTAATGACTTAAGAGAGCATTGTAAGAGAATTAATGCCATTACCAGAATCCAGTCAGAAAAGGCGGGAAAACGTGAGGAGGCTAATTTCACCTCACAAACAGCAGAAAGCTCTCCTCAGAGCAGTGCTGAAGAGTTCCCAGTGATGCCTAATGTAAGCCACCCTGTGGAATTCTTGAGGTATCAGCAGGAGGACGAGAGCCTAAGAGAAATGTGGAGGGAACTCAGCCCAGAAGAGGCTCGACCCACAGAGGCCAACCCTGCTGTTATTAAAACCATAGGGAACAAGCTGTTTAGGGTGGCCCGACGAAAAGAAAGGCACTACCCTGTATGAGGAGACCACACAGCTGGTGGTACCTCAACAGTTTAGAGAGAAAATCCTCAAGTTCGCCCATGATGTGCCATTTAGTGGACATCTTGGCATTAAGAAAACCAAGGAGAGAATCCGAAGTCGTTTCTTCTGGCCGAAGATGGGACAAGATGTGGCTGCCTTCTGTAGAACGTGTGAGGCATGCCAATTTGTAGGGAAAGCCCAAGATAAAACCAAGGGGCTCCTACAACCCATCCCCGTCGTGTCCACCCCATTCGACAAAGTGGGCATCGATATCCTTGGGCCGATGACACCAGTGACCCGGGATGGACATCGATATTTGTTAACGGCCGTGGATTTCGCTACCCGATATCCGGAGGCGATTCCATTGAAAGAGACTGATACCAAGACTGTAGCAGCCGCGCTTTTGAACCTGTTTGCGCGAGTGGGGTTTCCTAAGGCAATCGTCACCGACTTAGGAACCACATTTATGTCTCATATGATGAAAGAAATGTTCCGGGCGTGTGGCATAAAACACCTGACCACCACACCGTACCACCCGCAGGCGAATGGTCTCACGGAGAGGTTCAATTCGACGCTGAACCACATGCTGAGAACTTATGTCCACAAGAATCCCAACGACTGGGACAGAAAGATCCAGCATTTGCTGTTTGCTTATCGTGAGGTGCCACAGGAGAGTACACGCTTCAGTCCGTTCCAGCTGTTGTACGGAAGAGTGCCCAGAGGACCCCTGGACATCTTACGGGAGACCTGGATGGGACAGGAGGAGATCGCGGACAAGGACGTTGTCAGCTACCTCGAAGATCTGAGGGACATCTGTCAGTCATCAGAGACTGTGCTGCAGAGAATCTGACTACTGCCCAGCAGCGCCAGAAAGAGCTGGCTGATCTACAAGCAAGACCACGAACTTTTGCTGTGGGAGACCAGGTGTTGGTTTTGAAACCCAGGCCAAAGAGAAAATTAGAAGTGGCCTGGGAGGGACCATACACTGTGGTAGCCAAAGACTCTGAAGTGGACTATGTAATTTCTAGAGAAGCTGATGGGGGCAGAAGCAAGAAACTGCATGTGAATAGGTTAAAACCCTATTTTTCAAGAGTTAATGCAGTGTTACAAGATCTACCCAAGACAGAAGGGGAAGTATCTCTGTCTGGATGGGGGAGGGTAGATAGAGAGAGTGAC
Organism: Anolis apletophallus; assembly: GCA_030556195.1. Taxonomy (NCBI): domain Eukaryota; kingdom Metazoa; phylum Chordata; class Lepidosauria; order Squamata; family Anolidae; genus Anolis; species Anolis apletophallus. Next base: position 55,360,095 of record JARBWK010000012.1, on the reverse strand, counting down.
TTGCCTGTAGTAGAAGAACAAAGTAACCTTACTGCTGCAGAGAGAGAGCAGCTGAGGGGATTGTTACATCGATATAGGGGTGTGTTTTCTAATGTGCCAGGGAGAACCAGCTTAACCTGCCACAAAATAAACACAGGGACAGCTGATCCCATTTCCAGCTCGCCCTATAGAGTAACTGGAGAACAGGCAAGGGTGGTCTCAAGAGAGATCCAGGAGATGCTAAACCTGGGACTGATTGAACAGTCTAATAGTCCCTGGTCATCACCGGTCATTCTGGTACCAAAGCCCGATAACACTGTGAGGTTTTGTGTTGATTATCGGAAACTTAATCAGGTGACCACCTCAGATGTCTATCCTATGCCTAGGATAGACGAGTTAATTGAGACAATAGGGTCAGCAAAGTATATTACGACCCTGGATTTGACCAAGGGGTATTGGCAGGTAGCCATGCACCCTGAGGATAGGGAAAAGACTGCTTTTGTAACTAGGGATGGATTACACCATTTCAAAGTCCTCCCATTTGGATTGAAAAATGCACCCGCAACGTTCCAAAGGTTGATTGATAGGATGCTCGCAGGTATGAGAGGGTTTGTCCAGGCATACATTGACGACCTCTCGATTTTTAGCCAGACCTGGGACGAGCACATGGAGCATTTGGCTAAGGTGTTGGATAAGATCCAAGAGGCTGGCCTGACAGTAAAAGCGTCTAAGTGTCAGATGGCCAGACCTCAGGTGAAATACCTGGGACACCTTGTGGGAGGAGGAATGATTAAACCGGCGTTGGATAAGGTTCAAGCTATCCAGGAATGGCCGAAGCCTAAAAACAAAAAGCAGTTAAGATCATTCCTAGGTGTAGTGGGATTCTATAGGAGATTCATCCCAGACTTCAGTACATTAGCCGCTGTACTGACTGATGGTACGAAGAAGTCAGCACCTGATAAGTTGATTTGGACACCTGAATGTGAGCAGGCATATGAGGTGTTAAAAGGGGCTCTAGTAACGGCCCCGGTGCTAAGAGCACCCGATTTTGATAAACCTTTTGTTCTGACGACTGACGCCTCAAAGGTGGGACTGGGAGCAGTCCTTAGTCAGGAGAATACCGCAGGTGAGGTACAGCCAGTTCTCTACCTCAGTAAAAAGCTGTTGGAGAGAGAGCAGCACCTGTCGGTTATTGAGAGGGAATGTCTTGCCATTGTGTGGGCCACCACCAAGCTCAAACCTTACCTGTGGGGGAGGAAATTCACATTGTGCACAGACCATTCTCCTCTGAGATGGCTACACCAGGTGAAGAGTACCAACAGTAAACTGATAAGGTGGAGTTTACTGCTCCAAGATTTTGATTTTGATGTTAAGCACATCAAAGGTACTCAAAATGTGGTGGCTGATGCCTTGTCAAGGTTAATTGATTAAGGTTCAGGTAATGTATTATGTATATAGCATGTTTTGTATACCTAACCTGTTTTCATTTACAGAAGGGTTACAATTGTATGTATGATGTATATATATGTAATGCTGATGATATCTGTTAGATATTGCATTTTAGTTATGATTTGCAAATGTAAATTTGACTGTATTTCTATGCTCCAGGGTAGGTTAGCACTGGAGGGGATTAGAATGCAGGGATTAGTTGGGGAGGTAAAGACTAATTCCTTTGCCTCAGAAAGCAGAGTAGAGAACCCTGTTTCATTCAGCAAATAACCTGAATTGGGGAGGTGTAAGGACTCACCTGCCTTAAGCAGGGCCGAGGCCTGCTTAGAAGGGGTTTAGAAATCCTGTTTTGGTTGTGCTGGCATCCATCTTGGAGAGGTGGCTGCAGCCAGCAACCATTAAGGGAAGGGAAGCCAGAGCAGAGGGGCGTGGCCTTGCAGGCTTCGGCCTAGTTCCTAGGCATGGTTTAGAACCCAAAAATAGCAACTCGTACATCTACTGGGGGATTTTTTTATTAGTAATAGGAAGACTTACAAAAAATTTCCAAAAAGTTCTAAAATGTAACTTAATTACTAACGAAATTGTTAGTAATTCGTATGCCAGAGCATGCGCATTTCAGATGGTTTTGGCCTACAACTCCCAGAAATCCTAACAGCTGGTAAATTGGCTGGGATTTCTGGGAGTTGTAGGCCAAAACTTGAATCAATCACCCTGAATTCTAGATGGGACTCTCCAAATAGGAAGGAGGGAGGGAGGGGGTATTCTATTCTTGGAAGCAGCAGAAGAAAAGGAGGAGGAGCCCCCCCCGCTCCTCGCTGCCTCTCTCTCACCCCGATCCCGAGGGAGCGAGGGCCCAAGTTTGCCCAGGCTGGTCATATACCTATATTCTATGCACATGCAATAATACAGCAGTAATAACAATGGGTATAAGAATAGGTAAAATTCAAACCAAAGTATTCTGACTGGTCCCTGCCTCATGCGGTGCAAACGGGCTCTTCTCTGTGAGCCCGGGAAATTAGCCCGGGAAAAAGACAGTGTTTTCTGCTTGGTGCACACACATACATATTCTTTGGGGGGTTGCTGCAAAATCTTCTCTATGAGGCCAGGATTCTGCAACAAATCCCCCTCCCAAGAATATATATGTGTGTGCTCTGCAGCGGCAAACGCTGGCTTTTCCCCGGGCTAATTTCCCGAGCCCGTTTTTGCACCGCATGAGGAGAGACCAGTCAGAATACTTCGGTTTGAATTTCACCTCTTCTTATACCCATTGTTATTACTGCTGTATTATTGCATGTGCATGGAATTAGGTATGACCAGTTGGATTACTTATAATATTAGGCAGTGGCACTTACAGTAGCATTCATTCTATTATACATTAGGTTGGTTTCTCACCCCAATACTCTTTGATGCCTTAGATCCTGGCTGGCAGGCAGGAGAGGCAGGAAGCCTGGAAAAATGTAAACAGAGGTTACTCAGAATTAAATCCACAAAGGAGGGCCCTTCATCCAAAGTGCCCTCCTTTGCAGATTTACTTCTGAGTAATCCTCTCTGTTTACATTTTTTCCAGGCTTCCTTCCAGCCGGAAGAAGGAGCGAGTTTAGGGCTTGCCTTGCCATAATATTGGCAAGGGAGGCGGGAGGGTGGTGAGAGAGAAGGAGGGTGCCCCCTTATGCCCCCTTACGCCCTAATAACGACACTTAAGAAAATCCTGGCCCCCGAAGTTCGAAAAAGGAAATCCACTTCCTGGTTGGCGTTCCAGGTGCGGAAAAGCTCGAAAGTAGCATTTCTTACAAATTTCTTACGAAACGAATCATTTTCATAACTTTTTTCTCATGCCTACTAGTTACAGTGAAGAGGCTGTGATTGGCTAGAGTATAGAGGGGGAGGAGTTGGAGCTGACAGAGTAGAAAGTCCTGTCAGAGAATGTTTCAGTCTGAAGTTTGGAGTTTAGAGCGAGGCTGTGCAGACGCACATCTCCAGCCTCTGCTGTTTAGAGTCAGGCTGTAGATTCGGCATCTATGCCTGAGGCAGTCTTGAGCAAGGTTTCTGGGGGAGTATCACCAGAGCCTTGGCAATAGAGACTGACAGTCTGTCCTAAGCAATTCACCACGTAGGAATAGGCTGGACTAGTGGGAGTCACGACTCAGTTCTGACCACCCTTAGGGCCAGTAGTCATTCTAGTGGGAACGCTTGTGGAAGAGTGCCATTTAGAACTGTTCTTGTGATAGGCAGTTGGGATACCTGGTCATCTCTGGAGATAGAGTGACAGGTAGTTGGACTCTTAGACTGTGTGGGTTACGAGTAACCCAGTAGTAGCCAGACTCAGGGAACGATCTATGGGATTAGATGTTCCAGAACTTTAGTACAACAACCATCTAGTGGAACTATTAGTTGGGAGTTGGGAGACAAGTCTCAGTACTGTCTGTGGAACTGAACGTATCATCTTAAGAAGAATTAATAGCCTTTTATAGTCAGTAACCTCTACGCTCTAGCACATATAGTGAATCTTGTAACCATCACGCTATCTGAAGTATATCATTGCTGTAACCGTACGCTAGTTGCCTCTGAGTAGAACCAATACGATCTGTGCCTATTTAATAGCCTCGTTGTAGTTAATAAATACGTTTGTTATTAACTTTTAATAGAAGCCTCAGTCATCTTTCGTCTCCTCAGTTTACATTCTTGGTGGGTGGGTTGTTGTAAAGGCCAAATGCTACAGACACTTCATTTAATTAGAGTTTAATTGGAAAGTAAATCCTAATGACCCATTAGGTTGGTGGCAGTCTACCGGGAGTGTCAATTAGTCAATTTTGGTGACCGAGATCGTCACAGTGGATATAGTTGAGTTTGGAAGGTAAGAGAGGGCAGGTACTTTCCTCCCTCAAAACAGAGCTTTATGGTAACTTCTGTTCCAGAATCTGTTTAAGGTTACGAGCTGTCTGTCCTATATCCAGTCTGTCAACCGTAATGTTTATGCTTATTATATTTATATCTCCAGGGTGGGATAAATGTGCGGTCCACACATTATGCTGCATGTAGGAGAGTTCATATGCAGGCATAACTCCAAGTTATGTCCATATATGCCACTAATAGGACACACATCTCTATGTAATTCTATGTAATAGTGTAAACACTAAATAGTGATGCAAATTGACTGTCTTCATAAAACTAGTGGCTTACTCTTTTATAAAACTGAGGCCCTTCTACACTGTCCTCATATCCCAGGATCTGATCCTAGGTTATCTGCTTTAAACTCGATTATATCAATCTACACTGTCAAAGAATCTGGGATAAGTAGATAATCTGGGATCAAATATTGGGATATAAAGACAGAGGAGAAGGGATCTGAGTGTCCTCAATGTTATTTTTTCGGATTGGGCTGGTTATTTTAAGCAGCATGGTGTCATTTATGCTGAGTAATAAGTTCATTGTGTTCCTAGTCCTGACCAAATAGTAGAAATAATGGCAAAATGATGCAATGAAACTAATTCCTTGCAGATTCCAATTACAACTGCTTTGATTGCAATCAATGAAATTACTTAGTTACTATAGCTACAACACTTGGCAAAGAGGATTTGCGATGTCAAGGCCAGGGGCGGTCTAAGGTAATTTTAAATGGTAGGCGAACATTATTTTGGCGCCCCCCCAAAAAAACATTATTTTGCCGCCCCCCATGTAAAACAAATATACAATTATAATATCACAATAGCATTAGTAGTATCATATTGTATCAATGTATATACAATATATTATACCATACTCATACTATATTATATCATAATTATATTATACTACATTACAATATAATTATATTATAATATATTGACATTATAATATAATGTAACATTCTATTATATTATTATTATAAAATAATAACATTATTTATTTAAATGAAATTATCCTCTACTAAATATTTTCATGACTCCTATAAAACTCAAATAACCCAAAATAAAGTAAAATAAAATATTATATATTACTATTTTGTACAATACCACTATACTGCGATATTGTTTGTAATATTACGTGTAATATAAAATATATCATTATTCTATTGTTATATTGTATTTGTATTATATTGTATGACAATATTAAGCAGAACTGTATAATAATCAACAAGAAATGCAATGTAAATGCATCAAAATCAGAATATATTACCTACCACCCGTCTCATAATTCATAGGAGTCTCCCATAGGTCCAAAATTAGGATCCCAATGTAAATGTAAATAGAAAAACAGCCAAAATGTTCAAATGAGGTCGAATACAGGCAGCACGGCCTGGGCAAACTTGGGCCCTCCCTCCCTCTAGATGTTTTGGACTCCAACTCCCACAACTCCTCATAGCCTCAGGCCCCTCAGGTCTAGACAGAAATAGAGCCGAAGAAAGGAAGGAGGGAGAGAAGAGGTCACAGAGGAGGAGGAGGAGGAAAGCCCTTCATCCATTCCTTCACTTACACTTCCTTCACTGATTCTTTTCTCCTTCCCTGCAAACGTGCGCGAGCAGCAGAGACAAAGGGAGAGGGGGAAGCACTCCTGCCTGCCCGATAGGGAGTGCTTTGCTTACAGGCTTCTGCGCAAGGGAGCTACTGGGCATGCGCGGAGGTTTCGCGTATGCAGTTGCTCCTGCGCTCAAGTTCAGCTCCAGAGCAACTGCGCCTGCGTGAAAACCTCCCGCGCGTGCCCAGAAGCGGCGTCGGAGCGCACAAGGCCGAGGTCAAAAGGCAGGCAGCTGCAGCACTGTCTGAGGAACATCGGCAGGGCCAGGATGGCGCCCCATGCGGCCAGGATGGCGCCCCCTTCCCAGATGGCGCCCTAGGCGGCCGCCTACTTGGCCTATCTTGTAGGACCGCCCCTGGTCAAGGCAGCACTAGAAAAGGTTGCTATGATGTCTGTCATAGAAAAGTACCACTCTTCTAAACAGATTTTGAAAGCTTAAATGCTCTAAGGAAGAACTGAGCCCTTTGTTTGATTGTTCTTAGATTTTAAATGTTAGTGCCCCTTTTTTTGCAAGATTTGTGTCATGTTTTGTTTACAAGGTAGAGATTTAGAAAGTGAAATAACACCACTGTGTATCGTTTCCCCCCCTTACTTGTTTTGGGATAAAATCAGGGTTGCTAGGTTTCAATTTCCCAGGGCTTTTTTCAGGCTAACAAAATAAATGTGTTTTGCTCTTTGAGACTTTGGGAATCTGGATTCCAATATTACCTGAGCTCTAGAGACATCCCTTTTCCACCCATCGATATTTTAAAAATAGAGGGCAGCTTTATAGTACAGTTGCATAGATAACTGAAACGCTGAAAATCTATACAGGCCTACTGAAAAATGTGCCACTGCTTAGTTCACTGGGTCTAATTTCCGGGACAGTGGGCACAGAACATCAGCACAGATTAACAATGAACTCAGAGGGTACTTTGGGGTAGACATGTATAGGGTGCACTATAAGCCATAGTATTATGATTCAACTTAGATGGGAGCGAGAGGCCCTGCTCTCGCTCCCATCTATAGCTCAAATGCACCTGGTGGGGATGACAGACAGAGCCTTCTCAGTGGTGGCTCTCTGCCTATGGAACACACTCCCGACTGAGGTAAGATCGGTTACTCCCTCCTGGCTTTCCGGAAGAAACTAAAGGCATGGTTCTGGGACAAGGCGTTTGGACAGATATAAGGCAGCATGTTAAAAGAACAATCTGGAATGACAAGACAATCGACGAGACAGGTCTATGGTTTTAATTGATGGTTTTGTATGGTTTTTAATTATGTATTGTTTTTAACTTTGATATGTTTTTATTTGTGATTTTATTATTGAATCATGTATAATAGCCTCTTGATGGGGCTTATTGTAAGCCGTCCTGAGTCCCCCTTCAGGGGTTGAGAAGTTGATGGGGTATAAATACGGTAAATAAATAATAATAATAATAACTTAAAGGTAAAGGTTTCCCCTGACATTAAGTTTAGTCGTGCCCAACTCTGTGGGGTGGTGCTCATCTCCATTTCTAAGCCAAAGAGATGATATTGTCTGTAGACACCTTCAAGGTCACGTGGCTAGCATGGCTGCATGTAGCACCATTACATTCCCGCCAAAGCGGTACCTATTTATTTGCATGTTTTTGAACTGCTAGGTTGGCAGAAGCTTGGGCTAACAGCGGGAGCTCATCCCGCTCCCCGAATTTGAACCACCAACCTTTTGGTCAGCAAGTTCAGCAGCTCAGCAGTTTAGCCCTCTGTGCCACCAGGGGAAACATGATTCAAACTAATAACTTGCATTATTCCTTTTGATTTCAATTTGAGTTGTATTTTCGACCATCAAATATGAGGAAACAGTTGAATTGGGGAGAAAATATTTCGTTTATAAAGAACTTGTTTGATTCCTTAATTATAATGCTCTGCTCTATAACAGCTTTTGTGTCATCTATAGCTGGAAATGCCAGGTGATCTACACAGGGCCCTTACCCGGTAAGACCCGGATCTTACCAGGTGTTTCATTAATTCAGAACAAACCAGGGAAACCTTGATTTGTTTCAAATTAATTCAGTTTTACTGGAAGCCTTTGGTAAAACCGAGATAGATCTCACATCATTGGCTGGGGCTTTCAATGTGATTCTGGCTACAATATCCATCTTCCATATCCTTACTTACAGTACCTAAGACATGTGTGGGTGGGTAATTTTTCCAGGCTCTTATATTGCTTGTACTTGTGTAAGGCTCAACACTTGTCCTTGGACACATTTCTTTCCCAGGCACTTTGGCATTACTGCCAAAGCTTCTACAACAACACGTTTTATCTGCAATGACATTGTGTTGGTGATCACCTCCTTGTTTTGCTCTAAATGGCATGCACAGTAGTCCCAATCCCCCTTCATGTAGCTAGCAGCACACAATGTAGCCCTGACCAAATGCAACTTTGCGTTTCTGATAAACCAACATTTTTGGTTGCCCTCCAGACCACTTGGAAGGGTCATATTCTAATATTTGCTTATAAGAAACAGAGAAGTAGTTCAGACCCTCCAGGATTTAAGTGTCATATTATGGAGAGCCATCCATCTCTGGTAATAAATCTAACTTCAAATAAAAGTACACATACTTAGCTTACCATGGAATTCTGTCTTGGAACCAAATGCACCGAATCTTCGTGGGAACCTCATAGGACAGAAATGTGTGTGGGCATGGCCCATCAAGATGTTCTCCTGGTAATGTTCCTCAAAATGAAAGAAAGCTGGGTAATTTTGCCCGGCTTTTATAGAAAGATATCTCAGGAGACAGTGTCTTATATTTCCTACATTTTCATTCCGCCTATTAGTAAAAATATCAAACCTTTACCAATTCTTAAATGAACAAATAAAAATGAAGGCGAGCCCCAGAAAGAGCCCATCTGCATCCTAATTGGTTTGACTTGCAGCAGGGAGTTCCAACGTTCCTGCACATGTGGTCTGGCATCTCTAGCATCAAAGGCTGGGATTTGGCATCAGAAGACCTCCAGCTATCTCTACCTCTCTGTTTTCTTGCCTCACCTGACTTGAAGCCATGGACTCTTTGCATGCGGACAGGCCAACAGGGGCAAGCCCTGAGCGGTTTGAGAGACATAGTTTTCCAAGGATTTTCATGTATTTGGACTCTCCTCTGGTTATTAGCAAAAAGGACTTTTATAGTTTTCCCAAGGACACAGATGGTCTTTCCCCAAAGCATATGGATTTGATGCTTTTCGAGATCATATGGACTTTCTTTCTACTCCTTGCATATGAAATAATTATGAGATATTGGTAGTGGTATTTCCCTGAAACCCTCCCCTTCCATGTAACCATTTTCCTGCATGTTTTTTCCTTTCCCATATGATTTTAAAAATATGAAAGTGCTACTGTTTACCTTTAGCCAGCTACCTTAGGCAAGGCTTGCCAGCTGCAAAGCTTGTGATTCAATCATCCCTCCACTAGCTTCATTTGCATGATAATAGGGCTTTTCTGGTGTAGAAAACAAAAGGCTGTTTTTGTTTTCTCAACGAAGACCCCTCATCTCTCAGGGGGAAGAGCCTTGAAGTTTCGTTCCCTCATCTCACTGAAGGATAATGGCATAACTATATTTCATATTTCCTAACCGGCTGTCACTGTTGGCCTTGGAAACCAACACATAGCTACAGTTATTTCATTTATTTACCATCCAGAAGACTAAAAACTCTCATGGGAAATCTGCATGTGGCCCTTTGTCAACAAGGAGGGTCATTAAGGACAAATTCCTGTTTCTCACCAAGAACGAAATAATTCCTTTGGCTCGAAAAGGTCAGGGGCTTGGATCTTTATTTACATATGGACATGATCTAATCAAGAAAACTCCCGCTGCTCTTTGTTTTTAACACATTCCTGTCCCTCGCTTCCCATTGGCCAGGGCAAAAGCAGCGCTGTTTCACGATTGGCTCCCACTAAAGCTGGCTTCCAAGGATCCAACCAATCATCATGAAGCCTACAGCATGCAGGGGTGGGAAAGTTTGAATTTGAAAGTTCTGTAAAGTGTATAAAAATGGCATATGTTTCAATGTAACTTTATGACTGCTTTGCAACAAGGAAACTGCAGTGGTCATCCTTCTCAGCTGACAAGAATAAAGACTTCAGTGGCATCTTCTTCTGGACTTCTTTGGTGAGATCATTTGGGAAACGGATTTTTAGGTGGTTTTTAAAAACTCACCTAAGGTTTTTTTGCTGAAATCCTCGCTTTAGGGGTACTTCTGGGCCTCTGCCCCCTATGGGCCAGGCTATCCTAAATTATTCAGTAACAAAAGGAATTATTCAGATTCAGTGTTAATCTTCCTTTCCATGTACCTTCTAAGACAAATGTTCCGTAACATTAGAGTGTAGGGGCCTTATCACAAAGGGAGCCCCCCCCCCCAGTGCCATTTTAGATATTTTAGGCACGGCGTTTCAATCAGAAAAAGGAGGAAAGTTTACAAACAAAGGAAGCTCTTTGGCAAGGAGATGGAGCGACAGCACCCCCTTGTGGCCGGAACCGAGCACAGCCTCCAAAGATACCAAAATATGGGAAAAGTCACCCCCTTTCTATATGTATACACACACACCTCTCTCTATTGTCTGTCTTTTCATTGTATAGTTGACTTTGAATGTTTGCCATATAGGTGTTTTGTGATCCAATCTGAGTCCCCTTCGAGGTGAGAAGGGCAGAATATAAATACTGTAAACAAACAAACAAACAAATAAATGCCTTTTACCCCCAATACCGAAGTTATAATTGCATTATATGTTTAAATTTAGGACTAACTTCACACATTTCAGTTTCATTTATAATGCGGGGGGGGGGGGGGCTGCAAGGACAAAAAATGGTGAGGGGAGACATAGTGTGGAATCTTCCGGCTGCCTTTTGCTCTGTTGAGGGTATTTAAATTTAGGGGTATGAATTGGAAAAACATACTGTGTGTAACACAAGAAGATAACCTTTATGATGAAGGTAACATTTTAAAAAAAGATAAATTAATATTATTATTTCAAGAAATGGGGGAGTAAAAGTTTATTTCTGTAAATTGTAACTATTGTAATTACATTTGGAATCAAGGAACTAAATAATTGCATGTAATTACATGTAATTACATTTGGAATCAAGTCTAAATAAATACTTTTTAAAAATTCTGCTTCTATCATCTCTCTCTGTTGGCTATAGTGGTTTAAGTTGATGGTAGCAGCAAATCTACCATACCTATAGTCAGCATTTAAACTTTTAAAAAAACATGTGCTAAATTACTTGAATCACTGTAAAGTGCTTGGATTCTTCTCATAAACACACCGTTGTATTCTGCCTAATATATAAACACCACAACCCATGTCTGAGAATGTCGGGAATTTTATTAGCCTCGTAAACTTTTCATTTGAAGTCTAGTGCAATACGTCCAAAATAAATAAACACAGAGAGACCAAGAGAAACAATTATTTACCTCCTTTCTCCTTCTTCAGCCACAGTAATAAGGACTCTCTAAATAAATTTTGCTACTGTGGTTACTGCGGTCATTTGTGTTTGTTATCTGGGCATTCTATAGGTAAGCTAGTAAATAAAATATACAAGAAATGAAAGGAAAAAGACATGAGAACTTGGGTAGTCACTGCAGTAGCCCAGAAATGGCTATCCTGAGTTGTATTTAAATTAGCCACCTCTGGAGCAACCATTACATTTCCAGAATTGGAAATGAATTAGAAAGCAGTTGCTTGCTGACAGGTCAACAGAATGAGGGACAACTGATCCTATCTTAATAGAACATTTCTGTGTTTGGGATAAGAGCCTGCGGTGGTGCAGTGGGTTAAAGTACTGAGCTGCTGAACTTGCTGATTGAAAGGTCATAGTTTCGAATCCAGGGAGCGGTGTGAGCTCCAGCTGTTAGTCCCAGCTTCTGCCAACCTAGCAATTCGAAAACATGCAAATGTGAGTAGATCAATCAGTATCGCTCAGGCAGTCACACTGACCTTGGTCCTCCATGCAGTCACAGTGACCTTGGAGGTATCTACAGATAACGCCGGCTCTTGTCTTAGAAATGGAGATGAGCACCAATCCCCAGAGTTGGACATGACTGGACTTAATGTCAGGGGGAAACCTTTACCTTTACCTTATGTTTGGGATCTACCATGGAGAATATATCTTCTGAATTGTTGCCACATTTATCTCTAAGGGTGGCATGGGAAAAAGAGGACTTTGGAAGATCTCAAGTATGCTTAAACTTGGGATAATGAGTGCTATAGCCCTTTGGAAAAACTGCACTCCAAATGTAGTTCATGCAAGATTTCAGATGTCTGCCAGTAGCAAACTACTTTAAACATGCTTCACATTAAATGGTCAGTCCAACCTACAATGAGCCATACATATCCAGGAATGATTAAACTGTTTCTTTTGATGGGGATATGAGTAAGGGTGTTTTCAGTGGCTACTCCATAGCTGTGTAACACCTTTTCACAGACCTTGGACCTCATCACATGGATGAGGTCCCGCAGGGCGATTCACTAGTGTCCATAGCTAATTGGTGGGACAGCTGGGCAATCTGGGCACCCCATTTTGCATGCAGCAATCCTTCCCATCATAAAGCTCCCTGAGTTCCCTTTTGGGAGATAGTGGCGGGATATAAATAAATATATTATTATTAGTTATTATTATGGGGAATTGTTGCCATGTGGCTTCCTCCCTTGCTGGCCCAGTGGTTAGCAATGGAACATGGGAAGCCTTCCGTGTTCCTGGTGAAGAGCCTCTTCAATGGTGCAGCATCAAAGAATGCTTCAGTTGAGGGTTCCATGGCTCAACTGGGGTGAAAACTTCCTATGACACTGCAAAAGACTCAGGGGAACTCCAGACAAGAAACAATCAGGGTCTGCTAATCACCTCACAACAAAGCATTCCCCCAGGCAGTAACAAACCACACCTAAAAACTGTCAGGCCATCAAACGCTAATTAAGGTGGCTAATTGAAGTCAATGGACAAGAGTTCTTTCTCCCACCCTGGACATTCCACAAATATATAAACCCCATTTTCCCAGTTTCCAACAGATCTCACAACCTCTGAGGATGCCTGCCATAGATGCAGTCGAAACATCAGGAGAGAATGCTTCTAGAACATGGCCATACAGCCCCAAAAACCTACAACAATCCAATAATAAGATTGTTTTCTGTTGTATTCTGTTTTAATCTACGCTATAATCCTCTGTTCTTAAGAGAAAGGCTGGATATGAAATCAATACATATATATGAATATCGCCTTCTTCTACTCAAAGATCTGGTAAAGATTAAAGCTACAGAAGTCCTGTCTTATATCCAATCTGGCAGTCCTAGTTTAATACTTGCCAACTTTTCACAAATTAAAAACAGGATATGTGTAGCCAGACTATATCAGTGTGTCCAAGTGGGCAAAAGCTATTAATGAGCAAGGTAGGAGAGGCTGCAGTAGCATACTTTTGCCTGAGGGTCCTTCCAGGCAGGTCGAAGATCCAAAAGGAATTGGGAAACAAGAAGAAGTGAGATGGCAAATGGGGACTCACCCCCGGGTAGTTCCGGGTAGCCCCCGGAAGACCTGTGGATGAGTCCCCAGAGGCCCACTGCCCCATTAGACACCAGGCTTTTCAGGAAGGTCCAGATCTAATAGGGTATTTATTTAATCTGTGGCAAAGCAGGGTTTATTTGCTTTGTCCTGGATTCATTTGCTTTTACCCGAGGCTCATTTGGAGCTCTGGCATGGGAATTCCCCCCTCCTTTCTCCAGAACTCTGTTGAACAGAATTCGCTGCCCTTAGAAGCTTTCAGGATCGGTAAGGGGCCTTTTTAAAAACACCTTTTAAAGCCAAAAAAGGAGTGAGTGAGGGCACAGGGCTGGGTGGCCATGCCCCTCCGTGTCGATGCTGGTTCAGCAAGTACTCTGGACAGCCCCTTGCCAAAAAAGTGAGGTTTTGACCCCCTGTGTGGGCAGCAAATGTGCAGGAAATAAAAAATTTAAACTCTACGTTTTCTAGTGTATAGAAGGGCCTTGAGACATAAACGGTGCATAACCTTAGCAACCATACAATTTAAAAACTAACAAAATATAAATATTAAAATGTAATTAAATATTACAATTATAAAAACAATTTACTTAAGAACATAGATAAAACCTGTTCCATTTGAGATGTAAAGCCCAAGATCCATACTGGGATGGCATACAGTAATTGTGGAAGCACCTTTGCCTGAAATATCTTAATTGCTGATGGAATAAACTGCCCACCTTCAACAAAGAAAAAGCGAACTATTGCTTTGGCTGTAGAAATCACATTCAGTACTGACATCTGTCGGTGAGATGTCCATGAGCCTGACCAGTGAAAGATAACTCCCAGGTATTTGAAATGAGTGACTTGTTCAATTTTGCAGCCAGCTATTTTCTAGTTATATCTACAATTTCTTTTTTGAGAAAACCATGATTTTGGATTTGTCATAATTAACAGTTAATTGGTTTTCCTTGCAGTACATCAGAAAAGCTTTCAAAGCTTGCTCCAGACCCACTTTTGTGTAGGCAAGTATTACTGCATCATCTGCATATAAAAATTATAAAAACAATTTACTTAAAATCTCATGAAAACTGATTTGTACAAAAGCCCTGGAGCCCCCTGTGGCTCCAGGGCTAAAGCGCTGAGCTGCTGAACTTGCTGACCGAAAGGTCAGCGGTTCAAATCCGGGGAGCTGGGTGAGCTCCCACTGTGAACTCCAGCTTCTGTCAACCTAGCAGTTCAAAAATATGTAAATGTTAGTAGATCAATAGAAACTGCTTCGGTAAGAAGGAAACGGCGCTTGATGCAGTCATGCTGGCCACATGACCTTGGAGACGTCTATGGACAATGCCGGCTCTTCGGTTTAGAAATGGAGATGAGCACCTACCCCCAGAGTTGGACACAACTGGACTTAATGTCAGGGAAAACTTTTACCTTTACTTTAGCTTTAAAAAAACCTGTTAAAAACCATTCAAACGCTAAGGTGCATCATGAAGAAACTTCTGATTTAAAAAATTTGGGATGCAACCATAGTTACCAGCAGAGTGGAAAGTAAGTCTCATGTCAGAGGGATGGCAAATCCATACTGGGTTTTAGTCTATCTAATTGTGGAACGTTATTCTGAAATAGGTTGAGCACATTCAACAGCCACTTTAAAGTTCAGGTTAAAAACTACCCTGGAATTACTGTTCTACAGACATAGGAGCCAGCAGCTGCCATTGATTATCAGAGTTTTGGAAAGTTCCTTTTTCAGACCCTTCTTCTCACAATCCCATATGACCCCCAAAAGTAACTTTCTAAGGCTCAAGCAGTTACTCCTATGAATATGCCTTTGTGCAGCTTGGATCACAAACACCTGCATGGACACATGCCAGACTTAACAAGTCTTGATTACTGGGTCAACTGCCAAACTTTTAAAACTCATTCTTTTTTTAAATGCAACTTCTGCTTTTCTACCTGTCAGAAATACTTCATTGCCTGAGTTAGGAAAAGCATCCAGAACTTCTGTCAAGCGGGAATGGAAATAATGGCTCAGAGCAGCCACAAAGAAAACCATTGGAGCTATTCTCCATTCAACAATTGCGGCTTCCCACAGTCCTGAAGATGTGCAAATGAATCTGCAGCTAAACACAACTGAGATAATATTTTATTTTAAAAAATGAGACGGGTCGAGGACAAGAGGAATTGGCATTTGTTTGCAGAACGCAACCATTCCTTTCCAAGCTTTTTTCAGAAAATAATTTCTGGAATGCAATCACTGGCAGGCTGCGTGTTCACAGATCCCTTTTTTTTTGTTCTGCTATAAAGCTTCCAATTCATGCTGTGCAAATGTATCTGTGCAACTTCCTCTTATCATTAAGGACCTTTAGCAGAAGATAAAGATCTTTAAAATATTTGGGAGACCATGCTTGATAAGCATCTCGGCCCCAATTATCTACCTTGGGAGAGTTCAGAAGTAATGCAAAACAGCTTTGATCTTGAAGAGTTAATTTGAGCAAACCTCCATGTTTCTTGTTCTCACTGGTCTTAAGGTCCCAGTTTACAGTGCAGCTTTCTATTTAAACATTCAGACCCTCTCTTTCCTTGCCAAAATATAAATCTGACTTACTGTAAATGAGGCACTTCTTAACTAAGGCCAGACAGATTGCACGGGATGCATTGGAAACATGCAATGAGCTTGAAGGCTGTGCCTAATTTGCATAGTTTGGAGATTACAGTATGATCCCCATATCCATTGGGGGGGGGGGGATACATTATTGGACTTCACGTGGATATGTGAAACTTAGGCCAATAGTAAATTAAAATGAAGTACTTCTAGTCCAAGAATGGCATAGAGTTATAGTGAGATCTAGTAAAACCAGAAAGTATATATTTTGTTGGAAATGGATAAATGACACTGCAGCTATCAGTCCCACAGATATGTGGGGAGGGCAGGTAGGTGGGTGCCTGTCTCTCTGGATAGATAGATAGATAACTTCCATATCATCTGTTAAAATCTCATGGAACGCAAAGCAATGTGAAGCGTCTCTTATGACCTGATCTGACAGGGTGAAATAAGTGTCATAGAATGCTTTCATCCCATCTGGGAGATGGAGATTGATGCCAGACATCAAAAACATCATGTGACTTCCAGTGTGGGCTCCACACCCAATTGGTTCCAATGGAGCCAGTGCAGGGCCTCCCCGCAAGGGTGACATTTCCCCCATATGATGGGGAAATCACGGGGTGATAGATTTGCTTCGCTGCTCCTTCTTTCCTTGTGGAAGCTCAGTGAACTTGGATGCTCACTGAGGGGTTCTGATGAGGTCGTTAGTCACTTTGATTGTGGAATGGTTGACCTACAAAAATATCTTGAACCAATCTCTCAAAACTAATAGTTCAGAAACAGGGATACACAAAAAGGATAGTAGTCCCCCTAATAGCATGCACATGTGGTTGAGTGCCAACAGGACTGGAGTCAAAGCACAGCTAGTAAGAAGCAAGGGAGAGGTGCTGACATGCTGAATTACAAAAGCATTTCCTCTTCCTGTCTTCCAACCAGACCAATGATCCCTAGGACCCACAGAATGTTAGGTCTCAGATAAGGTAGGATGCTGAGTAGGTCTGACTCTTACTGTGAGTACAAGGGCACATTTACACTGACCCTTTATCCTGGACCTGATTCAGAATGTTGAATTCTGGATCAGACCTATGATGGTTTTGACTAGCAGCCACTGAGCTGCCGTGAAGGTGGAAATGAGTCCTGACTGTTTCAGCATTGCCTGATGGCCACCCTTATTGTCGCCTTCCTATTCCTGTAGTGGAGACCAGCACGGCATGTGATGACTAGGGTCTGTAATCTATCACTTGGAGTGATGCTTCTGGGGCACCAGATCAACACAAGAGGGGAAAGAGGAGGAATTGTGCCTTCCTTTCCCTCTCCTTCTCCAATTGCCCTTTGCATCGAGGTGCAGGCATGTAGCCAGGGGGGGGCTAAGGGGGCTTCAGCCCCCCCCCCGAAATTCTCAGGGTGGTCCACGAAAAGGCCTTACTGGTACATTATTTAAACTGTTATGTTTATTCATATCATGATCTGATCACCATGCTCATTATATCCCACATTCATGGGGTTATTGGGATAACAATACAAAAGGTTTGCTAGGGTAGACCCTCTTCCACCCAGTCTCAGCCCCGAACCAAACTCAGCCCCCCGAATCAAAATCCTGGCTACGGCCCTGTGACGAGGTGTGTCCGTTTAAACAAAGTTACAAAGCCAATTCATATCAATATATATATATATATATATATATATATATATATATATATAATATTCCTATACTTACGCATTTCTTGAAATAGAAACATTGCCCCCACTCACATCACCACACCCTTCCACTCCAGCTGGCAGCCACTATAACAAGAACAGAAGGAGACAGTAAGTACCATATTCTGTCCCTGGCTGCCTGAGATCGCAGTCCAAAGTCTCAGTTTGTTCCAGCTTCCCATGGAGACTTCAGAGCAACCTGTGATTCTTGCCTTGACCCACACTAACCGGAATAATCTCCATACATTGTGCAGCTAGCACAGACTAATTTGCCCTTCCTTCAAGATAACTGGTCTGTTTAGATGTGCTCCCAAATAAGGTCAACCATGATCAATTACGTGTTGTATATCCTTTTGGGGGATTTGGTTCTAGAACCCCAATCTGGAGAAGATCTGTGAGGGGTTCTAAAATATTACAGTATTTTGTTGCAAGTTAGCAGCAGAATCCTGTATAACTATTACATATTAGGCGGTGGATTTCTCACTTTACAGTAAACAGCTGATGGGATTCATGAGAGTCCATTCATGGAGAGCCCACTCCATTGATCAGGAAGGGGCTCCCTGACATTCCCATCACCTCTTGTGAGTAATTGCTAGCACAAGAGGCAGAAAATAGACCCTTGTTGCAAATCTGCCTTATTCTGGAAATCACTTATACAAGGGGAGTAGGAATGACAGGCAGCTGCTTCTCAGATCCCTCCTACACTATCACATAATCCAGATTATCAAAGCAGATCATCCACATGATCTGCTTCGAACTGGATTTTCTGAGTCTGCTTTGACATATAATCATGCCCCCCTTTATGGCACATCATTTCCTTGCTCAAGAAGGAAGATAATGGTGGCCGTGTAAGTTTTTAAAAACTGTTTGGGGGGGGGGTATCCTCGGGCTGGCTGCATGCTATCTTGTTATCAGGATGGCATGTACGTATCACCCCCTCCCTGGATAAGCCTTGGTTTTTGTTGGGGGTGGACTCAAATCTTCATCAAAGCGGGTTTTTAAAAAAACCCGCTTTGGCACAGATTTGCGGGTAGTCTGGATGCACTCTCAGATAATGCTGTTCAAAGCAGATAATGTGGATTATCTCCTTTGGTAATCTGGATTATATGGCAGTGTAGAAGGAGCCTGAAACTGCATTATATGGCAGTATGAATGGAACCTCAGAGGCTGTTTACCAGCAAGGAGTTTGGTGGATTTTCATAGTCTCTACTTAAACCCCAAACTAGGCAGTTTAATATATACCAGTTGCAAATAGGTAACGTTGTCCCTACATATTTGTGAATTTATTACTGGCAAATTTGATTAATATGTTCTCTGCAGGAAACTTTTCGGTTGACTTCCACCCAGAGCTGCACAAAAGTGGACAACCTACTGTAACTGTAGACTAGACATTTGTAACGGCTCAGCAGGATTCCACTCACAATTTCTATATTGCGGATTTTCAGCAGTAAATTTCTTTCTTTTTTTTGAAAAAAGGAAAAAGAGAGAGACATTACACATAACTGATATTTATTTATCGATTTAAGCTGTACCAGCACTGAGTTTAAGGATTTTAAAATCATTTGGCTTTTGGGAATTCAGCTTAGTCTGTAGTTCCTGGAATGAGTTTTTTCATTCCTTTTGATAGAATTCAGTAGACCTTTTATCTCAGCACATAAAACATTCTTTTACATATACTTCATGGAGATGGAAAAACAATGACTTTCCCATCAAAGGAGCCCTGAAGAAGTGAGCCAACATTTTTTTTCTGAGAATATTTCTATATATATACAATACAAAATATATTGTTTAATTTTGAAGCGGTCATGAAATGAAAAAATATATATTTCTTTTTGCAATGAAAAAGTCAGAACTGAGACTGGCTTAAATTTTAATTAATGAACAGTCTGATAAATATCTCTACTTTTAAAAAGTACTTTGATTTCTATAATCCTAATAATTCCTGTTCACTTTTTCATTTGGCTCGAAAGCTACATCACATTTGAGAATTTATTCATCTGAACTCATTCTCATATTGAATGGAGTATTCAAACTATAGAACTATAATCCCCAAATATCAAAAATTGGTTTTTTTTGCAATTTAGCACATTTATGGTAATTTTTTTTGAATGTGACCCCACTTCCTATAGTAGTTAATGTTTACTAGCTGCTTACTGGTAATTTAAATCAAAAGGCAAAATGAAGGGGTATCTACACTGTAGAAATTAATGCAGTTTGATACAACTTCATAGAATCACAGACTCATAGAATAATAGAGCTGGAAGGAACCACATGGGCCAAATAGTCCAACCTCCCTGTCATGCAGGAAAGGCAGAATAAAAGTACCCCTGACAAATGGCCATCCAGCTTCTGTTTAAAAACTTACAAGGAAGGAGCTTTCACCACACTCCGAGGCAGAGAGTTCCACTGTTGAACATCTCTTACAGTCAGGAAGTTCTTCCTAATGTTCAGGTGGAATCTCCTTTCCAGTAATTTAAACCCATTGATCCGGGTCCTAGTTTCTAGGGCAACAGAAACCAAACTTGTTCTCTTTGATATGACACCCTTTCACATATTTATATATGGCTATCTGGGGCGGACCAAGCTGTTCCCGGGGGGCACGCGAAAAAATTTGTGCCCCCCCAGTGCGCATGCGCCAATCTGCATGCGCACTGGCTCCAGAGCGCGCCTCCCGCTTTGGCGGCCAGTGCGCATGCGCCAATCTGCGCACGCGCACTGGCTCCAAAGCTGGAGCCAGCATGCATGCGCGGACCTTTTGCGCATGCGAGCGTGGCCGGAGCCCCCGGGCTGCCTAACAAAGGCACGGCGTGCGTGGCGGCGGCTGCCGGGCCGGCCGCGGAGGCCTGGCTGGCGCAGGGGCGGGGCAGCGCAGCATGGGTGGCACAGGCAGTGCGGGCGCTGCGGGCGCTGCGGGCGCCGGGAAGCTGGCGCGGCGGTGCCCCTCCCGGGTGACGTCGCCTTACGCGCCTGCGTAGTCCGCCTAATGGACGAACCAGCCCTGATGGCTATCATGTCTCATCTCAATCTTCTCTTCTGCAGGCTAAACATAGCCAGTTCTTTAAGCTGCTCATCATAGTTAAATATATCCAGTTTTTAAGATGCTCCTCATAACTGTCATGGCTCAGTCATATGGAATCATAAGAGTTATAGTTTTAAAAGAACTTTAGCTTTCTCTGTCAAAGATACCTGGTGCCTGATCAAGCTGCAAGTCCCAGGCTTCCATAATATTGAGCCATGGGAGTTAGAGTGGTACCAAACTGTATTCATTCTACAATACAGGTACAGCCTCCATGTGCTTTTCTGCTTCTTTACCCCTGCTGGTAGTTCTATTCTACTTTTCTTTCTTTTCCTTCTTTTCACCAGACACCTTTTCACCTTATTTTCACCAGACAGTGGTGCAATGGGTTAAACCCTTGTGCCAGTAGGACTGATGACCGATAGGTCGAAGGTTCGAATCCGGGGAGAGCATAGATGAGCTCCTTCTGTCAGCTCTAGCTCCCCATTTGGGGACATGAGAGAAACCTTCCACAAGGATGGCAAAAATTCAAACATCCTGGCATCCCCTGGGCAATGTCCTTGCAGACGGCCAATTCGCTTACACCAGAAACAACTTGCAGTTTCTCACGTTGCCCCTGACATGAAAAAAACAAACAAAAAACCCAAAAACCCAGACATCATTACCAAATTTCCTCCTGCTCTGTTTTACTTTTTTTGAGCTCCTCCTTTTCTACATATATTTCCTGAAGTCCACTAAAAGCTCATGTGGACTTCTTCCAGCTACTCCTGCTTTACACTCGGACCCCTTCAATCTCATGGCTCCAATAATGTCTATCACCTCCTGTTCCTGGGTTCTTTTTAAGGCTGCTCTCCATACAACCTTACCTTTCATTTTCCCCACATAATATATACAATTTCTCCACATTCTTGAGAGTAGTACTCCACTACATTTCGTTTTTATGAACATTCCAGAACGTTATAAAAGTGTTTGGCTGATTATATAGACATAACATGATTAGGAGGGTTCCAATTCAGGAATGTACTTGTGCAAACATATGGACTTTTGTAGGAGAGTTTCTCTTTATGAAGCTAAAAGTACACCAAGGGGACCTTGAGTAAGTATAAATACACACACATCTGATGAGGGGAAACAGTGGAACAACTCTGAAATAATTTAAAACACATTGGTTTAAATTCTTTATTATAAGTGTGTGTATACACAGGTATAGGCCTCAATTAACAAAGCTTCTGGCAGAGAAATGCTTTTTTTTTACAAAGTCTTTTTACAGGAGCCCAATCCCACTTTCCTTGCCTTTTATCTAATTGGAAGTTGTTCTTTTGCAGCATTGGCATGGAGGGAATGGTGATGAGAAATGCAGACTCTCAATGTTGGTTGCAGCAGTGGGTATGTAGTAAACAATGCAAACAAAATATTAACTTTTCCATGGCATATTGAATAATGTGGATCTGTAGGTACTGATATGGAAATAGTAGGAAAAGCAGAGGTCGTCGAAAGAAAAATAGGATGCATTTTAGAAGAAGTTTTCAAGGAACCTCTAGAACAGTGTTTCTCAACCTGGGGGTCGGGACCCCTCGGGGGGTCGTGAGGGGGTGTCAGAGGGGTCGCCAATTACTATCAGAAAGCATAGTATTTTTGTTGTTCATGGTGGTTCTGTGTGGGAAGTTTGACCCAATATTATCATTGGTGGGGTTCAGAGTGCTCTTTGATTGTAGGTGAACTATAAATCCCAGCAATTAGAACTCCCAAATGTCACTGTCTATTCTCCCCAAATTCCACCAGTGTTCACATTTGGGCATATTTAATATTCGTGCCAAGTTTGGTCCAGATCCATCATTGTTTGAGTCCACAGCGCTCTCTGTAAATAGGTGAACTACAACTCCAAAAACTCAAGGTCAGTGCCCACTAAACCCTTCCAATATTTTCTGTTGGTCATGTGTGCCAAGATTGCTTCAATTCCCCCATTGGTGGAGTTCAGAATGCTCTCTGATTGTAGGTGAACTATAACTCCCAGCAACTACAACTTCCAAATGACAATATCAATCCCCCCACCTCACCAGTATTCAAATTTGGGTGTATCGGGTATTTGTGCCAAATTTGGTCCAGAATATACATCCTGCATATCAGATATTTACATTACGATTCATAACAGTAGCAAAATTACAGTTATGAAGTAGCAACAAAAATAATTTTATGGTTGGGGGTATTACTGTATTAGGGGTCGCGGCATTCGGAAGGTTGAGAAACACTGCTCTAGAAGAGGTTGAATCTACAAGATTCCAAAAAAGTTGTTTATCTATGCATGGCTTACTTAATCTGATTGTTTCAATTCACTTGTGCAAGGGCCCCCTGGTGACACAGTGGGTTAAGCTGCTGAGCTGCTGAGCTTGCTGACCGAGAGGTTGGCGGTTCAAATCTGGGGAGCGGGGTGAGCTTCCGCTGTTAGGCCCAGCTTTTGCCAACCTAGCAGTTTGGAAACATGAAAATGAGAGTAGATCAATAGGTACCACTTCTGCGGGAACGTAACAGCGCTCTATGCAGTCCTGCTGGCCACATGACCTAGGAGATGTCTACGGACAAGGCCGGCTCTTCGGCTTAGAAATGAAGATGAGCACCAACCCCCAGTGTCAGACACGACTAGACTTGATGCCAAGGGGGAACTTTTACCTTTATCTTTTACTAGAAGAGGTTGAATCTAGAAGATTAAAAACAATTGTTTACCTATGCATGACTTAGCTGATCTTATTCTTTCAATTCACATGTGCAAAATGTTAGTTTTGAATGAAAAGTTTATGAAAAACATTGAACTGCTGCGTTTTTGGGGGGTGTATGTGGAAACCTATCCCTCTTCTGTCCTTGTTACTTCTACCTCTGTACCAAAGTTTCTTTAAAGTAAAGTAGATGAACATTGGTTAATAGAGTATTCTTGTCCTAAACTTAGCTTAGAATAGCAGGCTAAACTGCTGTGCTGTAGAAAAATACTGCTGATCGAAAGGTCTGCAGGTTGAGCCTGGGTTGGGGTGAGCACCCACCATTAGCCCCAGCTCATCTGCCCACCTAGAAGGTTGAAAGCATAAATACAAGGAGATAAAATAGGTACCACATTTTGCAGGAAGGTAATAAAGGCACCCTTAAGGACATTGATTGGAGGAAAGATGGATTGACAGCATCCCCCATGGCCTAGGTTGAGCACAGTCTCCAAGATGTTGGAAATAAGATGGGAAAAACTGCCTTTACCTCTATTTGTGTTGGTTGTCCTTGTTAATTGTATAATCGGCATTGAATGTTTGCCATATATGTGCTCTGTAAGCCGCTGTGAGTCCCATTCAGCGTGAGAAGAGTGGGGTATAAATATTGTAAATAAATACATACATTTCACTCGCTTATGAAACAAATGACAGTAACAGTTAAAATAGGAATAAAACAAACAGGCACATCAGACTTAGGGTGCAAGATCCCAAAAGCAGCACAAAGCAATAAGCAAGTGAAACTGCACCAAAAAGCAAAATGTGTACCTGGCACCTAAATCAGGTGAACCTTGCGCACATTCAGAAATCCAACTATAACCAGTGAGAAGGCATTCTCTTCGCTTATCTAAGTAATTTGCCTGCCGTACTTCAGATTGCAAGGGCACTCACAGAAAATTGTCCATTGTATACTTTAAGGAATAAATAGATACATAGGGAGAGAGGGGGTCATTGAAATACCTTGATGCTAAGTTATGAAGGGCTTTGAAAGTTAAAACTGGCACAATGAATAGTTGAACTTACTGGTTGGTGGAAAGTTAGCTGAATTTACCTCCACTGAAATCAACTTAAATCATGATCAGAACTTGGAAAGTCAATTTTTGGACAACTCCCCAAATCTCCTTTCAGTAATTCAGAAAGTACGGGAATTTTTCCATGCATTCAGCATGACTAACTTTCTGCATTGATTTCAGTGAGACCTAAACCCAACGAATGTAGGCTGACTCGAATCCACCAATTAAGACACGGGTTCTTTCCTGCTATTGCCAGTAATAGGAGAGATATCCCTGGGTAAGCAGAGTGTAGGGAAAGGCCTATTAATAAAACAAAAATCTTATTTAAAAGTTCAGTGCATTTGACATAGTAATTTTCCCGTCAGGTTTCAAACATTTTCCCTGAATAAAGAATAATTTCTTATCTAATGGGTCTCTTTATCTGAAGTATACTGGAAATCAGGGGCGGTCCTACCGGTAGGCAAAGGACGCCGCTGCGTGGGGCACCATCTGGATGATCTGGGTAAAGGGCGCATTCCCCCGCCCGCCAGACAGCGTCCGGCCGATGTTCCGCTCCCCCTCCCTCCCTGCCTGTCTCCCTCCCTGCCATCCACACAGGACGTGGTCCTGGTGCCTCCTCCCCGCCTCCAGCCCTCATCCCTGCCCGCCCCTGCCTCCTTCGGCCTCCTCTTTAGCCACCAGCCACCCGCTCCCTCCTTTCCTCGGAGTCTCCTCAGTCACGGGAGGGGGTCCTCCGTGAATCACGCTGGGGAGAAGCGGGGAAACTCCAGCTGCTCCACCGGGGCCAGTGCTTGGGCCGAGAGGCGCATGCGCAGACCGCCTCGCTGAAGCCCCCCCCGCTTCTTCCCTTCCCTCCCTCCCTCCCTCCCTTCTCCCTCAATCTTGCTCTCTCTCTCTCTCCCCTTGCCGGCTGGGTGCTGAAGTTGGGCAGATGGCAGGCAAGCAGCAGCAGCAGCAGCTCCGTTAGCAGACCCGCGGCGCCCGCCTTTCTTTGCCTTGCCTTCTTCCCTGTGGGCTTCCCTCCCCCGCGCTGGGCATGCGGGGGTGTGGGTAATGACCCTCCTCCCTTTGCCTTTCCCTTTTTGGGGGGCGCACTTCTTCCCAAAAATAATGTTTGCTTACCATTTAAAATTACCTTAGACCGCCCCTGCTGGAAATCTTTCCTGCTTTTTACCTTTTGCTGCGCCCCCAGTGGTGGAATGGGTTATATCCTGGTGCCGGCAGGACTGAAGACCAACAGATCTGAGGTTTTAAACTGGGGAGAGCATGGATGAGCTCCCTCTGTCAGCTCCAGCTCCCCATGCGGGAGTCATGAGAGAAACCTCCCACAAGGATGGTGAAACATCAAAACATCCAGGCATCCCCTGGGCAACGTCCTTGCAGACAGCCAATTCTCTCTCACCAGAAGTGACTTGCAGTTTCTCAAGTTACTCCTGACATGAAAAAAGTTTACCTATTACTATCTGTGTACAGGGTTTTCTTTTCTTTTCATAAATCTCATGGGGAAACACCCCATTGAGATACAAGTTTTACATTGTGTTAAGTGTATTCTAAACTGTTTATGTGTTTTATTTTTTGAAAATCTTAATAATGATCTATTTTTTTTAAAAAAAGAAAACCTTTTGCTTTCATGTTCATGATTGCTGAAAAATGAATGGCCCTTTCTATCTTGTCCTCCCTCTTCTGTTTAATTTCCACTTTCTTCCCAAAGAAATCATACAGATTACTCTGCGTAAGAACAGAGGCATGGAATGCATTGCCACCATTCCCAATATTTCTTCTCCCGAGATGTCTCGCTTTCCTGTTTTCCTGAATGTGGTGTGTGTGTGAGAGAGATAACCCTCTGTCAATTATAAAATGTAATTCACCAAAGCATATTTTAATTTCCATGCTAATTGAATACTTTAAAAACTGTCTATCTTTCTAGAGCCTCTAGAAATCCAGAAAATTCATAACAGAATAATTAAGTAACTAGTTAGTTCAGTTAACTTAATCCATCACTATGAAAACAGAGACTAAACAGAGCATGATCATAGTTTTTCCTTAGGCTGGATGAACTTTATTCTAAATTGTTCAGAAATGGTAAGTCACTTGATTGTGAAGTTAATTTAAGTTGAAAGCTGTACTTTGAAAATATTCCTATTTATGTGAAAGTCCAAGTCATGATCATTGTGAGCACAGCTGTCAGCATTCCACAAAACTGTGGGGAAAATAATAATTTATGCTTATGACCTGATCTGGGACTTGGGAGATCCGAGTTAAATTTTTATGTCTCACAAAGTTTTTACATGGCCTTAGGCAAATTGTTTAAATTCTTAGTCCGTTTTAGGTTTCTGTGAGGAATAGCAACAAAGAACCAGCCAATCTATTTCCAGCCTGGCTTTAACTATACAGAAAAGCAGACTACCAGCATTAACGGGTAATCAAACTTTCTTGCCATAGATATCTGTTCATTCCATACACAATATTCTAAGCATGATCCTGTGTTCTTACACAAAGGTTTACCCTATGCAAATATAACCAGGAAATGTGCCAAATGTTCTTATTTTCTGTTTGATATGATCTTTAACCTTTATCTTCGAAACCAGTTCTGGAGTCCTATCCAGCATCTTTCCCAGTTGGCACTCCAAACTTCTGTCCTTTGTCAGGTTCCTTTTCCCTATGTGTTCTGCACCCTTCCACTTTATTGTGATGCTCCAGCTGGTTGCTGAAATCCTGAATGTCATGCTTTTCAATACAGTGCACTGGAAGATTCAAGGTGGCATCTCAACATCTACATGTGTTGCATCACTTGATAATTTGAATACATTGCAGCATCAGAGCTGCATGAGAGAGGAGTAGATAGCTACTTGGGAGAGCTCCTGAACTCATCGCTGAGTTTGGAACTCCAGGTTTCATCGGTGGCCAGGGGAGCTTTCACACAATTAAAACTTGTGTGCCAGTTGCGCTCATACCTTGGGAAGTCAGACTTGCCTATAGTGGCCCATGCTCCTGTTACACTGAGAATAGATTACTACAATGCACTCTATGTAGGGTTGCCCTTAAAGACTGTTCAGAAGCTTCAAGTGGTCCAACAAGCGGCAGCCAGATTTCTCACTAGAGCGGCATAGGAGCTCACAAGCGTTCCGGTTACGTCAGCTCCACTGGCTGCCAGTCTGCTATCTAGCACAATTCAAAGTGCTGGCTTTAGCCTATAAAACCCTAAATGGCTCTGGCCCAGCTTCTCTGTCCAAATGTATCTCCCTCTATGAAACATTACTGAGGTTAAGATCTGGGGAGGCCCTGCTCTTGGTCCCGCCTCCGTCGCAAGTGCAGTTGGTAAGGATGAGAGACAGGGCCTTCTCAGTGGTGGCTCCTTGGCTCTAGAACTCTCTCCCCAGTGGAATTAGAATCAGTGCCCTCCCTCCTGCTCTTCAGAAAGAAAACAAAGACATGGTTGTAGGACCAAGCCTTTGGCCAGTAAAGTAATGCAGTGCAAAGAATAATTAGGAAATATGTGCAATGACAATTGGACTGGCTACGGTTCATAATTTTGGATTGTGTGATTTTAATATTTATACTCTGATGTTTTAATGCTTTGTCTTAATGTTGTTTATGACTTATGTTTAATGGTCTGAATGATTTCAATTCATAGTTATATGTTACTGTTTAGTTACGATCTTTTTGCATGTATGTCGGCATTGAATTTTCCATTATTAAGTTGTAAACAGCCTTGAGTTCACCCCAGGGGTGAGAAAGGCAGCATATAAATTCTGTAAATAAATAAATAATAAATAGAAATTATTTTAATTCTTTAAATTTTTAGTGTGCAAATGTATGTCTTCCATATAAAGCATGCATTGGAAACCAAACCATGACATCTACGTAAAAAGTAATGGTAGTAGTAATAGATGTGTGCCATTGAGACATTCTCAATTTATGGTGAGCCTCATGGAATTTTCTTGGCAAGATTTGTTCAGAGGGGGTTTGCCATTGCCTTCCTCTGAAAATGAGAGTGTGACTTGTCCAAGATCACCGAATGAGTTTTCATGGCTAAGTAAGACTTTCAACCCTAATTTCCCAGAGTCAACATCCAACATAGAAAATAAAAATAAATAAATAAATAAAAATAAGCCAAGAGGCTATCACCTTATTAACAGTTTGTATTTAGTGGAGATTTAAAGTCAGGTTATGTACAACAGAATAATGTATCTTGAATTCTGTTCCATGTTAGAATTTTACTTTTAACTGATTAATTAATTTTGACAAGAGAAAATTTGAATGACTAAGCTCAATTCATTAATAAGTGGATTATAATTGTGGTTTGCAGGCAGCTTTTGTGGAGTTGGCATCAAGTTTTAGCAGTGTTGAACCAAGGCTGGAGAGGTAAGTGTTTTCTAAAATGGGTTGGACCACAAGTCTAAAAAAGGCTAGTTGCTGGCAAAAGTATTATTGGCTTTATTAAAATAACAGATGTGGAGAGAAAGGGTGCCAACACAGCTAACATAACCTCAGCGGGAAGCCGTTGGCATGTAAATGTTAATGACCCAACAAGGCACCATGAAGGAAGACTTGTGCTAGAAATCCACAAATGTGGATGAGGTTGCTGAGAGGAGCATTCCCAGGGGGTGCAAAGAGGAGGAGAGAACCTAATAAACATGTGCAATATGAGCACTGTGGTGCTTAAGCCTTAAAATGTTTGGCTAGGGAAATTAGAATTTATAAGTCATTAAACTAAAGATAAATCCAGGAGTTTTAAAAAAAATCCTGCCAGAATACCAAAGTAAGGAGAAAGAAAAAGCAAGACACCAGTATGTTAAGAAAGCCAGTCTGTCAGATCTGATGGATTGGAGTTTTTATTTATTCTGATTTTTTGAAGTCATGCCTCATATTAATCTTGTCTACATGGCTAAATTGCAGTAATGCGATAACTGCTTGTAGAAACAAGGATATGAGAATGGTTAGAACCAGAACATGGAGGAAAATGTATAATACTACAGAATTTTCAGTGATTTTCCCCACAAACTGCTTGTCGTCTATGGTAATCCTATTCACTCAACGTTGATAGTCAGCTTTTTGGTTGTGGGCAAGAAGCTGAAGTTGATAGGTGGTAAATGATCAAAAAATGGCACTAATGCAAAAACATTTCACTAACTGCAAATATATCACTAGATATAACTCACTGAATAATTCAATAAGTAATATATCAAAAAGGACCTGCACTCAGGATCATCAAATAAAATTGATTTCCAGTAAGTAAGAAAGATAGATAAAATATTACTGGGGCAAATACATTGTGTGTGTGAATAAGCCTTCAAGATACTAAGGTTATCCAGAATGTAAGGTTACAAGATTTTTTTTCAATACAAAGCATGAATATCTTTTAATAAAACTTGCAAGGATTGTAGCATAGGTATTACATTATATTTCCACATAATCACTACTCAGTTCAATGCATTTTGTCATCTGTTGAATGAGGTTTTGATGCCTGGGTCATAGAAGTTTCCCTCTGCTTATTTCAGCCAGTTTGTCACTTCGATTTTCACCTCATCATTGTGGGAAAACAGTTTTCCACCAAGATATTCCTTCAGTTTAGTGAACAGATGATAGTCACTGGATGTAAGATTGGGGCTGTGAGGAGGTGGCTTAAAACATCCCAACCAAATTAAGTCAACAAGTCTTGTGTTGCTTGAACGGTGTGCGGACACGCATTGTCATGAAGGAGACAGACTCCTGCTGTCAGCATCTCACAATGTTTGTTTCGGATGGCTCTGTGAAGTTTCTTCATGGTTTCACAATATATTCCGTACCCATTTTGTCACATCCTGTCTTGACATTACATCCTCTTCATAAACTTAAATGATTTTGCGATGAATTGCAGCAGCATTTAGATAGGGTATTACAGTGTGAACGTCACACTTGGGGGGAAACGGAATGAGAACGCTCATCTCTAACCTTAACTACAACACCAGTCAATGAGCTAATGATGACTGGCATTGCTCCTTCACTTCTGTTAGCTTCCCGCTACATGGCAGTGATACCAACTTCCCTCGAGAAAATTCCCCGCGAGAGCTACGTGCCTTGTAACCTTACTTTCCAGATAACCCTCGTAACTGTTGACTTATGGTGACCCGATGAATTTATTGGCATTTTCTTAGGCAAGGAAACCTTAGAGATGGTTTTGCCAGGTCCTTCCTCTGAAAAATAACCTACAGGACTTGGTATTAATTGACAGTTTTCCATCCAATAGGAGTAAGACTTTCATAACTGTGGATTTTACCCAAACCAAGGAAAAATGCTTTACTTAGGAATTTGCTAGGTCCTCCTTGCAATTCTATGATATGCTTCCTCAGGAAGTTATAATGCAAGTGTCCTCCCCCCCCCACTCCCACACCCAACATCTTCATAGATTCAACCATCCGCTCCCCAATAGAAAAAGAAAACCTTGATTTTGCCATTTTGTATAAGGAATATATTTTACCATGTGTGGTGAATTCATATTACTTTATTACAGATTTTGAATATGGTTAACGTTTGTATATATGTATGTGTGTTGAAGGGGTAAAAACTTAGCAAACCCTAAAGGGTTAACAGAGATATTAGCGTGCCAAACCTCCAAGGGGTTTCTATTTCCATGGAAACAGGAGGCGGAGCCTGCAACTGGCTTTAGAGGCTTCTAGTTCAAGCTTTGGCAGTTGGCAGGAACGTCGAAGGAGAGAGGGTGTGTGGGGAGTTTGAGAGTCCATTTTAGCCAGCTGTCAGAGGTTTTAAATGGGACTCTGACTCTACTCTGTGAAAGAATAGAAGGAAAGCTGTGTTTGAACTGCTGGGAGAGCAGTTGAGTTTAAAAGGACCAGCAGTTAGAGTAAAGTCTGCTGAGTTATAGTGTTGGTTCTAGGTAACCTTAAGATACAGATAATGTAACCATAAGTTTTAAAAAAAATTGTATTTCTCCATTTAAAAGTTAGTACATAAACATTGTAACCTTAAGATATGTGCCTCTGTGAAGATAATGTAACCACCTAAGCTTTGAACTCTGAAACCTCCATGCTTAGAACACTGTTTGAATAAACTTTATAGTTCTTTAACAAAGATATCTCCTCTCGTAATTCCTTCACACACAAGCTTCTAGAATTGGTTCTTCCCAGTGGGTAGCCAAGTATAGTGAATGGTGGCAGCAAAAGTTAATAAATAGTGTCAGTGGGAGTTTGGGTCCCTGCCCTGACACAGTTCTCCACAGATAGTGTGAGGAAAAAGTGGCTCACAAGTGGACGCACGCTGTAAGCTGCATCTTCACAAAGTGGCGGCAGCGGTGGGATTTTAAAAGGTCCACCCTGTCCAGTTAGTCAAACGGTCGACGGATCCTTACACCATGTCATTGTATATTGTTGTGGACTGCTCTTCTGATTCTGAGGGAGAAGGAAGACAGGTGGACGAAGAACCAGCACTTGGGGATTTGGGAATAAGTGGTGAGGAAGAAGAAGAATAGGTGGCAGTTATATCACAAATCCCCACATTTCAGGAACGACGAAGGGAGAAAGAAATCCAAAGGAGATCAGCTAGGTTAGCAGGAAAAATGCTGAGCAATCACACCATGCCCTTGAGACAGCTGTGCTGGGAGGTCAGGGCTATAAATCAGCAACAAAGTCAGGGGTGCAATGCTGACGGCAACTGGCCTACTTTGGGGGAGTTCCTGTTCCAAGCACCATGTCTCTGTTCCAGCGTTGGTCCTTGCTGAAGGCTCTTGATTATTGACATTTGTTTCTGCAACCTGTAAGCTTGTTATCAAATACTCTAGTTTCTGTCTGATGTGAAGACTTTTCATTTATGTTTGCTTGAAGACCGTGCAGTACTGTCAGGACTGTACTTTCTGTTTAACTTATTGCATTATTTTTATTTTGGCTGAAGTAAAGCCTTTCACTTGTGTCTAAGGCTGTTTCTGGCATAAAATTGGACATGTATCTATAATGTGTCTTGAGAATTCACAGATTTTGATATCCATGGCATGTCATGGAACCAAATCCCAGTGAATACCAAGGGACCACTGTATTTTAAAACAACTTCAATCATGTGAAAAGTTAATTAAAATTTAGGGGCCGTGTTTAACACAGCAGAAGAAATTGCTGTGCTGTAGAAAAATCTTGCCAATTGAAAAGTCGGCAGTTTGAGCTTGGGTCAGGGTAAGCACCCGCCATTAGCCCCAGCTCACCTGCTCACCTAGCAAGTTGAAAGCAGAAATACGAGTAGATAAAATAGGTACTGCTTTGAGCAGGGAGATAATAAAGGCACCCTTAGGGACATCGTTTAGATGAAAGCTCCTCAGCATGGAAGATGGAGCAACATCACGCACACCCCCACAATGTCTGGAGTCAAGCACAACCTCCAAGATGCCAGAAATAAGATGGCAAAAACTGCCTTTACGTCTGTTTGTGTTCTCTGTTCTTATTAATTGTATAATCGACAGAGAATTTTTGCCGTATGTGTGTTCTGTAAGTCGCTCTGAGTCCCCTTCAGGGTGAGAAGGGCAGGGTATTAATATTTTTTTCTCTTAACATTTTAATGTTAATAAATTAACTTGCATTGACAATTTAGCCAGTGTCTATGCTAATGGAAAGATTCTGGCAGTCTAATAACTAACTTTTTACAAGCTCTGTACTATTGGAACAGGGCACAGGACTTGATCTGATCCAGCAGGGTTTTTTCAGACTCTTGAATCTTCCACCATAATTATTAGTTGCTTACCTGCAACTGTAGTTCTCTGAATGATCCTCTGTGAATTCATACTCATGCAATATCCCAAGCTTGCAGAGCAGATCGGAACCTTCTAGAAGATAAAATTGACACATTAACGTAGCCCCGCCCCTCCATATATAAGCCCTCAGCACAGAGCTACCCACTCAGTTTTCTAGCCGCAAGCAGCCAGACGAGGGGCATGACCCAGGGGAGAAGGGTGGGTCGTATGAATTCACAGAGGATCATTCAGAGAACTACAGTTACAGGTAAGCAACTAATAATTCTCTGTCATGGATCCTCTGTGAATACATACTCATGCAACAGTTTACAAAGCAACCAACCTTGGGTGGTGGGCGTCATGCCACTGACGAAAATAGGACCGCTCTACCAAACTGCGCTTGCCTCCTGGAAATGGCATCCACCTTATAATGCGACACGAAGGTCGAAGGTGTCTTCCAGGTTGCAGCACGGCAGATCACATCTAATGGAACTCCCCTCATGAAGGCCGTTGAAGTTGCCATCGCTCTTGTAGAGTGGCCCCTCAGACCTTGAGGGACTTCCTTCTTGGCCATCTGGTACGCCAAACGGATGGTGGCCGCAATCCAAGAGGACATTCTCTGGGGTGACATGGGGAGGCCCTTGGTGTCTTCCCTATACTTAACGAATAGTCTAGTAGATTGCCTAAACCCCTTTGTCCTATCAAAGTAGAATGCTAGGGCCCTCCTGACATCTAAGCAGTGCAAAAAGCACTCTAGCGGGGAGCTGGGCTCCTGAAAAAGGGCAGGCAAAACTAATTCTTGTGACATGTGGAAGGAGGATACTACTTTTGGCAGGAACGCAATGTCCGTGCGCAACACTACCTTATCCCTGTGAAAAATGGTGTAAGGAGCATCAGCACGGAGTGCGCATAGTTCGCTAGCCCTTCTAGCTGAAGTAATGGCCACTAAAAGTGACCTTCCAGGATAAGTGAGAGACGTCGTTGGACGCCATTGGTTCAAATGGGGGCCTAGTTAATGCTGATAGGACTAGGTCTAATTCCCATCCCGGAGCCAGCGGGGCTACTGTAGGTTTAGAATGTGAAAACCCCCTAAGGAATAATTTGACCATTGGGTCAGTAAAACAGGGAGGGAGGCCAGCCTTCCTACGGAACCATGAAATGGCCGCCAGGTAGCATCTAATAGAGGATAATACAAGCCCCTGTTCCGCCAGTTCTGCCAAAAAATCTAAAACTAAAGGTAATGGGGCAGACAAAGGGTCCGCATTTCTCTGCGCCATGAAAGTGCTAATTTTTTTCCATTTATAAGTGTAGGATCTTTTTGTAGATTCCCTGTGGGCGGCTTCAATATAGCACCTGACTGGCAGGGAAAGGTCAGAAATTAACACAGGCTGACCGGGCGCAGGCGCCACGCCGTAAGACGTAGCTTGGCCACCTCCGGGTACAGAACCCTGTTCCCCTGTGACAGAAGTAAGTCGGGGACCCCCTTGAGCCTGATGAAGGTTTCTTGGGATCGATGCAGGAGAGGGGCAAACCATGGCTGGCGTGGCCACCACGGTGTCACCAGGATGCAGTTGGCGTTGTCCCTCCAGATCTTGGACAGTACCTTGAGGAGCAGAGGGAAAGGGGGGAAGGCGTAAAGCAACCCATTGTCCCAAGAACGAAGGAAGGCATCCCCTAGACAACCCTGGGATAAGTTTTGCTTCCTACGGGCACAAAACCTGTAGCATTTGGTGTTATCGTACAAGGCAAAGAGGTCAATAGATGGGTGACCCCATGCCGCAAATATACGACTGGCCTCCTCATCCAGGAGGGACCACTCATGATGACTGAGCGGGGACCTGCTAAGGGCATCTGCCACTGTGTTTTCTTCCCCGGGGAGGTGTATCGATGAAAGGGAGATGCCTCTAGGTATACACCAGTCCCAAATCCGCAGGGTTAACCCAAGCAGGGATCTGGAATGTGTACCCCCCTGCTTATTGATGTAGTACATGACCGTAGTGTCAGAATAAGGACCGACTTCCCCGTAAGTACTAACTCGAATGCCTCCAATGCCCTCTGCACCGCTAGCAACTCGAGGTAGTTGATATGGCGGGAGGACTCGGTCGTAGACCATTGGCCCTGAGCTACTAGATCCTGTGAATGAGCGCCCCAACCCGTTAGGGAGGAGTCTGTGGTCACCGTGTGGGTAGGGTTGGGGGGCAGGAATGGGAGGCCGCAACACACATTACCAGGGTCCAACCACCAATAGAGTGAGTGATGGACGTCCGGCGGCACCTGCAACCTAGTAGACGGGTCATCCGAAAGGGGACGGAACACTGAAAGTAGCCAGGATTGTAAGGGCCTAAGGCGTAGCCTTGCATGAGGCGTGACTGAAGTGGTGGATGCCATATGCCCTAGCAACGTCTGAATGTGGTGAGCCGTCACCGTATTAGAGTGCAGGGTCACTAACTCGCACAGAGCGTAAAACCTCTCGGTAGGCAGAAACGCACGCTCTGCCACCGAATCAATAATTGTCCCAATGAAAGGGATTGCTTGCGAGGGTTCCAAGTTGGATTTTTCCACATTTAGCTCCAGGCCCAAGGAACGCAAAAGCGAAAGTGTAAATGAGATGTCTGAGAGGAGTCTATCCTGGACGGGGCCACTAGTAGCCAGTCATCCAGGTACGGATAAATCGTTATCCGGCTGGTCCTAAGGTGCGTGGCTACGGCCGCCATACATTTGGTAAAAATCCTGGGAGCTGAACACAACCCGAAAGGAAGGACATTAAAGCAGTACGAATGATCTCCAACCTTGAAGGAGAGAAGCCTCCTATGGAGAGGCGCTATGCTAATATGAAAATAAGCGTCTTTGAGATCAATAGTGGCGAACCAATCAAATTTATTTAGAAGGGGCAGAATGGAACACAGGGTGACCATTTTAAACTTGCGTGGTTTCACAAAACGGTTGACCTCGTGGAGGTCCAAAATAGCCCTAACCCCACCATCCTTTTTATCCACTAGGAAATAACGAGAAAAGAAACAACCAGAATATTCGGAAGGGGCCAACAGGGAAATGGCCCCTTTGGCTAAAAGCGTGTGAATCTCCTCTAGGAGGGGCTGAGAAGAAATCGTGGAGATAACGTTACCTAACTGGGGGAACTCTAATAACTCTAAACAGTACCCCTGACTAACAATCTGGAGTATCCAGCCATCAGAAGTGATGGCCTCCCATGCTGGGTAAAAATGGGTCAGCTTGTCCAAGAAAAAAATTGGACCTGGGCTAGGTGGATGGGCAGGGAGGATGGGGCCAGCTGGAGCAGGATCAGGGTGCGCACACACCGCATCTGTGGAAACAGAAGAATGCATGGCTTATTCTAAAACCTCTTCCTGGGCGCCCCTTGGAATCTAGGCTTGCCCTGGTACGGCTTAAATCTGTTACGTGGGGCGTAACCTTGGCGTTTACCTGCCGGCTGGAACCTGTTGGGTCCTCTATTGCCATATCTGAAACCACCACCCGATTGGTTGCCATAGTTCCTCCTGTAGAAGGTAGACGGCTGCTGACCCCTGCGCCTATAGGTTTGTGGTTGGTTGGGGGAACCGTAGTCCTGCGCAGCCACGCGGACATCTTGCTTCGACTTGAGGTCGGAGTCTGTCTCGGGGTTGAATAAGCCCTTCCCCAGCATGGGCAGGTCTTCAGCCAAGCCCTTCACCTCCTCCGAGAGGGAGGCAGTATGGAGCCAGGCATGTCGGCGTAGGGAGGTTGTCTCAGCAAACAACCGGCCTGAGGTCTCCGCTAGGTGCTTCCCGAGGTCTTTCTGAAACCGGGAAACCGCTAGAGCCTTGACTTGTAAGGCCTTAGGGAGGTGGCGACGCTCAGGCGGAAGCAGGTCGAGGTATGGGAGGATCCTATTCCAGATATAGGTCTGGTATCTGCTAAAGTAAGTTGCGAAATGGGCCATACGTGCTATAAGTCCAGCAGTAGTGTGCATCTTTTTACCTATACCGTCCAGTTTCCTACCCTCCTTATCAGCGGGGGTGGACAACGCCCCCCTGGAGCGTTTGGACTTGGTTAGCTCCGTGACCACCGTATTGGGCTGTGTGGGCCGAGCTATCCATTGGTAAGCCGAGAGGTCCACTCGATACAGTGAATCAAGGCGTCTCGGGACCGCCGCTACTAGAGCCGGGGAGGTGTCAGGAAGTGTAGTTAGCTTTGCTAAGTAAGGGAGAGGAGGGACCGCTTGAGCAGTGGGAATCCTTTGTTCATCCGACGGGAACATCGGATCGTCGACCGCATCGCTAACCTTAGGGACAGGTAAGTCTAGTGCCCTAATCAGCCTGGACATCATAACAACAAAATTGTTAAAATCAGGAATGTCTCCTATGTCCTCCTCAGGCACTATCCCTTTGGATGCAGGGTCCGGCTCATCACCGGAGACTTCAGAGTCAATTGCCTGTTGGGCCTCCGCAGGGCCCCCAAGAGGGCATGGCTGACCGGCGGTGTTCCACTGGCTAGGAGCAAGTGAAGGAAGGATTGCAGGCTGCAGAGCAGTGGCCGCAGTCTGGGCTGGCTGTACAATCTGCTGGGCAGCCATAGAATTGGGGCAGTTCTGAGCAGGCAATGGAGGCTGGTGAATGTTGGTAGGAGCAGCCACAGCACTGAAGGGAGCTGGATCAGGGACTCCCTGGGGCGGATGAGGTGGAGGGGGGCCGATGTAAACGTAGCCCTGCACCGTCCACCGCCAGAAGGAGGGGGGGAGCCGTCATCTCTCGCTCTCTGCTCCTCTCCTGATGTCGACGCTTGTGCGCCCTCTTGTGGCGTCTTTGGCGCCTCCTCGAAGAACTGGAAGAGGACGAGGTGGATGATGAAGAAGAGGACGTCGAGGAGGAAGAAGATCTTCGGCGGCGACGTCTGCTGGAGCGAGAGGAGCGCCGAGATGGAGCACAGCCTCGTGGCTGGGCAGGCCCCGGCCTCTGGGAGGCGATGGAGAAGGGGCCCGACGGGATCGGGGGAGCCGGCGTCGGCTGGGCCTCCTCCCGCGATGGAGGTGAGGAGAAGACCGGCGTGGGCGCGCGTGGGATGCCCGGGTCTCCTGTCAGCGGAGATCGGGATGGGCCCGCCACCGGCTCCGGGGGAGGAGCTTGAGGGCCGGCGTCAGAGCTGGCGCCCATCCATTCTGCTGCCCCGTTGTGGGGCTTGGTGCTCCCGAATCTCCCTCTCTCATCCGCTCTCCCGAAGGCGGCTCAGCCATCAGCTGGGAGGGAAGCTGCTGCCCGACAGGCCCTCTGCCACCAGAGGGCAGCTCCAGAAGCATTGGAGGAGGTGAGAAGAGGGCTTTGGTGAGGAAGCTATCTTCACCCCCTTTTCGCGCGCTTTTGGCGGCCGTTTTCAGCGGCGCAGCGGCTTGGCGGCCATTTTTAGAGGCCAAGTGCTTGGTCTTCCTCAAGACCTTTTTGGCCGGGGGGCCCTTGGGCTGGACCGGAGGAGGGGCCGAAAATCCCCCTGGGTGCGGGGGGGGGGGTCAGCGCTGGCGTGTCCAGTGGTGGGAGAAGCTCCAAGTCCAGCAACGGGGTTAAAGAGGGCAGAAGCGCCTTCTCATACAAGGCAGCCTTGAGGCGAGCTTCCCTGTTCTTGCGGGTCTGGGTTGTAAAAGCCTTGCAGATCTTGCACGATTGGGCAAGATGACCCTCTCTCAGGCAGACCAGACAAAGGTCATGTCCGTCTGTGTCCGGTAGGACATTGGGGCACTTGGAACAGGTTTTAAAGGAGGAAGTCGCCATAATGAGGGTGATCCGTTAGCGTTGTCAGGCAGTCCAATTATCAAATCCAATAATCTATAGTAACAATGTCCAAAACGTCAGGCTAGAGAATGGTCAGTAGAAAAATGTCAAAGTACTATACCGGTAGAGCAGTCCGAAAGTTGAAGGTTCTCTCAATGCTTGCGCGGAAAAGAGAAAACTGAGTGGGTAGCTCTGTGCTGAGGGCTTATATATGGAGGGGCGGGGCTACATTAATGTGTCAATTTTATCTTCTAGAAGGTTCCGATCTGCTCTGCAAGCTTGGGATATTGCATGAGTATGTATTCACAGAGGATCCATGACAGAGAACCAGATGCGCGTATGACCAGAACCGTTCAATACCTAGTTCTGTTCTCTAAAACTGTACATCATACATCAGTCAGGTAGAGGTGATCTTTCATGTTGTCTAACTGTGCTTTGGCATATCAAGCAGAATCAAACCGCACTCCTGGTTCTGGAGACTTGTTCCATTCAAAACATTCAAATAGACTCTTTCTATTGTGTTGCTCTTATGGGCAACATTCCATATGATATCCATGTGGTCCACTTTTTCTTTTCTAGGTGTTGCGGTTGCTTTGTAATTTCCTCTGGAAGATATGAGTAGAACTGACGCCAAAAAAAGTCTGCAGAATCGCTGAAACCCAAAAAGTATATTAAAAAGTCTACTTGGCCTTTTATAGATGTAGATAAAGTTGCCAACATCCATTTGGAGCACTGAAAGGGCATTAATCTTAGAAAGATATTATTCAACATAACTAGGATATGCTGCAGGATATATGGTTGGTATTTCTTTCACATTGTGACAGTTGGCTCTTTGGTTTGTTATTCCCCTCCTGTTTCAGGAACAATTGGAAACAAAACTATATTTCAACTGAAATTCAAACTCTTCCATCACCTAATAAACATTTCTTCTTCAAATCTCCCAATGTATCATCTGAAAACATTTTTGCAAGTGATTCAGCTGAATTATGAATCAGACAATTATTCATAAGATCTAAAATCTAGGTTTGATAGAACATCGCATCAGAATATCTTTGTTCTTTTCCAGCTTTAAATTGCACAGTTTTTTAAAGTTTCAATAACAGTCATACAACAACAACTTCTCACCTAGGTGTTGCGGTTGCTTTGTAATTTCCTCTGGAAGATATGAGTAGAACTGACGCCAAAAAAAGTCTGCAGAATCGCTGAAACCCAAAAAGTATATTAAAAAGTCTACTTGGCCTTTTTATAGATGTAGATAAAGTTGCCAACATCCATTTGGAGCACTGAAAGGGCATTAATCTTAGAAAGATATTATTCAACATAACTAGGATATGCTGCAGGATATATGGTTGGTATTTCTTTCACATTGTGACAGTTGGCTCTTTGGTTTGTTATTCCCCTCCTGTTTCAGGAACAATTGGAAACAAAACTATATTTCAACTGAAATTCAAACTCTTCCATCACCTAATAAACATTTCTTCTTCAAATCTCCC
This sequence comes from Anolis apletophallus, assembly GCA_030556195.1. Taxonomy (NCBI): domain Eukaryota; kingdom Metazoa; phylum Chordata; class Lepidosauria; order Squamata; family Anolidae; genus Anolis; species Anolis apletophallus. The sequence goes on along the minus strand of JARBWK010000012.1, from coordinate 55,319,650 downwards.
AATGTATCATCTGAAAACATTTTTGCAAGTGATTCAGCTGAATTATGAATCAGACAATTATTCATAAGATCTAAAAATCTAGGTTTGATAGAACATCGCATCAGAATATCTTTGTTCTTTTCCAGCTTTAAATTGCACAGTTTTTTAAAGTTTCAATAACAGTAATACAACAACAACTTCTCAAGTGAAAGGGGGCTCAAAAGAAGGTAGCATGCACACAGAATGCCCTAATTATTTTTAATTTGTGGATATGATATTACATAATTTTAACCCCAAAATGCAATAATTACCTTTAATTTTTAATTTTATATATTATTTATATTCATGTTTTAAATATATATAAACAAAAATATAATGTTTGTTTGTGGGATTAACATAAGTCAAAAACCACTGGACGATTAATAATCACGAAATTTGGACACAATACACCTATCAGGCCAAAAAGTGACCCTCACTCATAAAAACACTGAAAAATACAGTGGAAGGGACTTAAAAAGCAAAAAGCAAAAAAAAAAAAGCAAAGAGATGCTACATGCACAAAAATGACTCCCCTGGCAAACAAAACACACAATAGCATAGCCACACTCTCTTCCGGACTACAGCTCCCAGCATCTCCCAGACCAGGCTCTTTGGGAGAGGAGGATGATCCAAATGCACTGCTTCCAAGCTGCAAGCTTTCTTCTCCTTGGATTTCTTTGAGAGCATACCAATTCCTGCATATTTCCAATTTCCTATTCCTGGACTGCAACTCCCAGCAATCCTCCAGAAAGGTAAGATAGATACATTAGATAGAGATAGGTAGGTAGGTAGATTGATCAGGAGGACTGCTGGGAGTTGCAGTGCAAGAATAGGTAGAGAAGGAAGAAAGGGGAGAAAGAGGAATGGAATGAAAAGGGGGGAGGAAGGGAAGAGGAAGAGAAGGAATGAGAGAATAAAAGAAAAATGGAAAGAAGAAAAGAAAGAAAGGAACAAAGGAAGAGAGAAAGAGGGAGGGAAGGTTGGCCACAACAATGCGTAGTGAGTACAGCTAGTATCTCTATATTTAAGTCCCTCATCTAAAGAAATGCGCATTAAGAAAGTTTACATTTGCCTTGAACATGCTCTTTGTAAAAAAAAACCCAACATCCTCATGCCTTTTTATTTAAATTACTCCACCACAAATGATTTTCCTGAAACAATGGATGTGTTGTATGTCAGCCTGTTCAGCCTGTGATTGTTTCTGATGGTCATGATGGGAATGGGGATGATGTTCCTGATGGTAGGCCTGGGTCTGATGGCAATGGGGATGAGGGTTTGCCTGGGTCTGAGTTGTTCAAATATGAAATGGCTCAGATGAGAGTCTTATATTCTTTTGGATACAGATGCATAAGAGCTCTCAGCTAAGATTTGACAGAGAATTCAGGATGGCACTATGAATCTGGGCATGGACTCCTAGCCCTCTTGCCCTGTGCACTTCCCAACACTGGAGGTCATCCCTCTGTAATGACTCACCCGTCCTAAGCAGGCCGAATCCTGCTTGGAAGTTTGGATCCCTGTTTGGAACTTGCTGGTATCCATTTTAGTAAGGGAGTTTCAGCTAGCAGCCATCAGGAGAAGGTCAGAGCCAGAGAGAGGGGTGTGGCCTTAGAGTCACTCTGCTCTTCCCTGTGATTGGCTGGGTGCCAGAGGGGAGGAGTTGGGCTGACTAGGAGAAGGATTCCTGGCAGAAAGATTTTTAGTCTTGTGGGAGGCTTCAGATGAGAAGCATCTGAGCCTCGTGAGTCTTGTCTTGGGAGAGGCTTCAGATAAGACACATCTGAGCCTTCTCTGTCTTGTGCCAGGCTGCAGATAAGAAAGATCTGAGCCTGAGGAGTCTTGAGCGAGATTTCTGGGGGAGTATCATCAGAGCCTCTGCAATAGAGACTGACAGTCTAATCTATAGCTAACCACCACAAGGGAATAGGCTGGACTAAGGGGGTCAAAACCTAGCACTGACAGCTCTTAGGGCTAGGAGAGATTCTAGTAGTGACGCTTTAGTTTAGAGCCAGAAGGACTGACTGGAAATAGTCAGTTAGATCACCTTGTTGTCTCTTGTGATAGATAGACAGGTGGGGCTCTGAGATTGGGGTGCTAATCTAGTTATTAGCTACTGTTAACAAGACTCAGGGAACAGTCTATGGTATAGAAGTTCCAGTTAGTTACATCAGCTACCCTCTAGTTTAATTATTAGTTGGGGAGTTGGGGAGACAAGTCTTAGTACTGTCTGCGGAACTGAATTTAAGATCTAAGAAGAAGCACTAGCCTTTGTATAGAAACCATTACGCACCAGCACATTGTTTAGATCCAGTTAACCATCACACTAATAATTAACTATACATTTTGTAACCGTACGCTCTTGTTGCCTCACTGAAGAACCAATACGATCGGTGCCTATTTGTTAGCCTGTTTGATAGTTAATAAATACTTTTCTTATTAACTTTCACAAGCCTCCATCTTTCTATCTTTTCAGTTTTCCTCACAGTGGGTGATTTGGTGTAAAGGGAGCCTAATTAAACATCTTAGTTATTAAATTAAATCCTGATCACAGATTAGGTTGGTGGCAGTAATTACCGAGAGTAATAATAATTAATCTGCAGTGTCAAGTCGTGACACCCTCCCTCGATATTGGCAAGAGCGCGGGGGAAGAGGGCTGGTGCAGGATGCGTGATCCCTGTATTGCCCGTCTTTCCCTGCGTACTTGCCAACATCGGGAGGTGGGCGGGCTCCGGTGTTGCCAAATGCGCAGGGAAAGAGGCCTAGTGCAGGGAGCGTGTGCCCATAGCCAATGAATGGAGTGCGGCCCTTGGATGCCCTAAATTACTGTGAATTCCTCCCAACCCCTTCAGTATTTTCTCATCATGGGGGTTCTGTGTGCCAAGTTTGGTCAAGGTGTGTAATTTATGGGGGCCTCATTGGACTGTGGAAGTCAGAGCTGAATCGGTTGAAGGTACTTCAAATACCTTCATCCATTGTCTATACTCCCCCCCCCCCAAACATATTGTTTTTATCATTCATCACTATGATTTAATTATGTTCAATTTGTAACAACAAAAATACATCCTGCATATAAGATATTTACATTACAATTCATAACAGCAGCAGTTGTGACGTAGCAACAAAAATATGGTTGGGGGTCACCACAACATGAGGAACTGTATTTAGCGGTCACGGCATTAGAAAGGTTGAGAAACACTGCATTAAAACCTTCCATTCATATATTTTAAAATATATGATGTCTTGCTTATTTCACATACATTCAGAGACTTCCATCTACATTCACAGAACACATGTATGTATATTCTGTGAATACACCCACAAAACATAAAGTGTCACAACACACAGTTTGGAAAGCTGCTGTTATTACATAGGGAAGCCAACAAATTCCCAAAGTGCATTGATGGATAATGTGCAACAAAACTATGTGTATCAAACTTGATTCATATTGCATTGGTTCTGATGCAGATCACTCTGATCTTGATGCCTGATGGGCACCAATACACATTCGGACATCTTAATGGTGTCCCATTACATATCTTCATAATAGATTAAATGGGTTTTTTTAGCACATGCAACATAGCTAAGTAGCTATACATAACGTAAACAGTCATATGGGATTCTGGAATAACTTAACAATTAATCAAGCCATTCAGGAATTATTTACCTGAACAGTGAACCAATTTGTGATATACAGTGAGTTTTCTTCTCACTTTCTTTTAATTCTCCTTATGTTGCATTATGTGGTAGTGGGTTTTTTTATTTTAAAAGCTGTCTATTTTATTTCAAGTTAAATGATTAAAAAGGAAAGGAAAGAAGAGCTTTGCTGTTTAAAATGCACCTTTGCTATTATTCTAATGTGCTATTTTAGGCATGTGTCAAATGTTGGATTGAGACAGAAAAAGAGAAGAACATTTTCATTCAAATGTATTTGTTCACTGATGCGGTTTTAACATCCCTACTTTAGGTACTTGGAGAAGAGGAGAAAGTATATATGTAAGAGGTTCTTTATTAAGGCACTTTAAAAAACTCAGAATAATTCTTCCCAAAAGGAAAATTAACTTTTTAGGAACCATGCTACCCCTCTATTCTGCCTTGGTTAGACCACACCTGGAATACTGTGTCCAATTCTGGGCACCACAACTGAAGAGAGAAAATGACAAGCTGAGGAGGGCAACTAAAATGATCAAGGGTCTAGAGAACAAGCCCCATGAGGAGCGGCTTAAAGAGCTGGGCATGTTTAGCCTGAAGAAGAGAAGGCTGAGAGGAGACATGATAGCTATGTGAGAGGAAGTCATAGGGAGGAGGGAACAAGCTTGTTTTCTGCTGCCCTGGAGACTAGGACATGGAACAATGGCTTCAAACTACAAGGAAGGAGATTCCATCTGAACATTAGGAAGAACTTCCTGACTGTGAGAGCTGTTCAGCAGTGGAACTCTCTGCCCCGAAGTGTTGTGGAGGCTTCTTCTTTGGAGGCTTTTAAACAGAGGTTGGATGGCCATCTGGGAGCATATCACTCCCATCCTCCGGCAACTGCACTGGCTTCCTATTGAGTACCAGATTGCCTTCAAGGTGCTGGTTTTAACCTTTAAGGCCTTGCACGGTCTGGGGCCTGTGTACCTGAGGGACCGCCTTACCCCGTACGTTCCCCCGAGATCACTGCGCTCGGAAGAGCAAAACCTGTTGGTGATTCCATCATCCCGCTCCTGCCATCTATCCAGTACTAGACATATAGCTTTCTCTGCTGTGGCTCCAGTACTTTGGAATTCGCTCCCTGAGCATATCCGAGCGACCCCTGAACTCCTTCCCTTTCGAAGGGAATGTAAGACAGCTTTTTTCAGGTTAGCGTTTGGCTAAACCCAAACGTGACTGACCCGCCCTGTCTCAGCAAAGAACTGTAGACCTGTTCCACCGCGGTTATGTACCATGTTTTTATTACCTGTTTTACTGTATGTTTTATTGCATGTTCGATATTGTGATCCGCCCCGAGCCTGCAGGGAGGAGCGGAATGTAAAACCGAATAAATAAATAAATAAATGATTCTATGATTCTATGAAGTCATTGTGCTAGCATACTGAACACAACAGTTAATTTAGCTAGAGTCCAACAGTCTTAACAACTCACAATAATGAGCATACAACTCTGTATCCAAAGCGGCATTTTGCATAGGAAGGGAACTTCCCTATGGGAACCAATGGGAGCTTTCCTCATAGTACAAATAACAACTTCAGATGAGTACTTATTGTGAAGATGCACACACACACACACACACACACACACACACACACACACAATATAATGTTAGACAGATTCATCAAAATTGTCAACTTTGTTATTACTTGTGCAAAAATAGTGTGTTATTCAGCTGAATAATCAAATGTTTTAAAACTTCTCCTGACTTTTATGTTCTGCGCTCAATTTTAATCTTGGTATATGCTCGTCTCATGTTTTACATTTACTGCTACAACATCAATGATGTAGTGAAAGAGCTTATTAGCCATCAACCATCCTTGTTGGCAAACAGAAACAGCACTTCTTATAAGCATTTCTGCTTTACAGTTCAGTGCAGATGTTTTCTCTTGTTAAAAATAGAAACCAAAGCTTGGACCAAGGCCTATTACAAAACAAGGAATTTGATCAGAGATACTACATGTCTATTACTACCACTTCTGAAAACTAAGTTACACATAAATAGAATTAAAAATGCACAGAATTCTATAACCTTAAGAGATGGAAAATTCCATTAATATATGACTCTAGACCAGGTATGGGCAAACTGCGGCCCTCCAGGTGTTTTGGACTTCAACTCTCATAATTCCTAAGCTGTTAGGGAGGAATGGAGTCCAAAACACCGGGAGGGCCAAAGTTTGCTCAGACGTGCTCGAGACCTTTCAACACTGAATGGATTAAAATAAGGATGCACTTGTAAAGACTTAGCCAAGATGGTGAGAGACATCACTATGGAGACATCTACGTCTTTGTAGATGGTTTGTGGAGGTTTTTTTTCCTAATTGGTTTATGAGATGAGACTTCCAACCTGTGCAATGACAACAAAAATGAATTACAATGGTGTGAGTCAGACATACATTATGGCAATTCACAAACAAGATACTGGCCCTCTTGCCATAGCATGTTTTGCTCCCAAGTGTTTTTGCTCCATTTGTTATCTATATTTATCTTCCATAATCTGTAAAGGCAAAAATGTGCTAAGATTGGCATAAACATCTGTAGCACAGCAGTTCTCGTTTGTGCCTGGAGAACTCGGGCTAGGACCCGGGGTCCCATTAGCATTAGGCCCTGCAGCTGCAGAACCAGATTCAGAGGATGAGTTGGAAGATTGGGGAGAAGGACAGTTTCCCATCAGTGGGCCTCCTTCGCCCACGGAGAGTTTGGCATGGGAAGAATTGATGTTTGGCCCTGACGTAGATTCAGATAACCAGGTGCAAATGGAGGGCAGTGAGTGTGGGAGTTATGAGCACCCGGGTGGGAAAGGTTCCCAGGAGCTCCTGAGTCAAAACATGGAAGCAAGCGGCTGGGAAGATCCCAGGGAGGGAAGCTCTCATGCAGATAGTGACCCAGGTGGTGAAAGGCAAGGCGAACCTTTGATAGGAGAAGTAGCATTGAGTCCCGCAGAAGGGGATGGTACCGCAGCCTAGACAGGCCGAGGTCCGTCAGCGGAGATTGGAGACGACAAAGCCTAGAGCGTCGGGGACCTCGGCCGAAGGATTAAGTATAGGAGTCGTGGGAACGAATCCTCAGTGCTTCGGCCACGTCTTATTTGAATAGGCGTGAAGCGAAGTGGGTCCACGGAGCTAAGTGAGCTAGTGGTCATCAAGTCCTACCTTGCATCTGCTTTGCCTTGTTCCTGATCCGCAGTGTTGCGCGGAGCCTTGCCTTGTTCCTGATCCGCAGTGTTGCGCGGAGCCTTGCCTTGTTTCCTGATCCGCAGAGTTGCGCGGAGCCTTGCCAAGCCTTTGGATTTTGCCACGTTTGTTTTGGACATTATTGCTTCAAGCCTTTTGGATTACTTGCTATTTTTTTGGACAATATCTTTTGAACTGTTTTTATATTCAATAAAGTAGTTAGCCTTCAGTTCGTCTCTGTGTGTGTGATTAAGGGGCCGGTCAAGTCCGTGCAATGTGACAACATCTCTCATTACCCTATCAATTGTTATATGTGATTCATTATTTTAGAAAGAACATTATTCCTCAAGTTATGGATAAAGTCCAGAGGAGGACAAGGCATTACTTAGGAAGGTATGGTACATCCAAAAGGGACCCTCCAAGCATGGCCAGGTGGCTAAGAATGAGAAAATGCCTTCCTAATGCTCCAGCCCCCATGCTGCAGGAATATAGGAATAGAGAAGTAGGCAACACTGACATTTCCTCAGCGAAAGTGGGACTAAGAACAGATCTAGGGGCAGTAAGCCAGCCAACTTTCTGTTAGCTTTTTCTCTCTGCTGAAACAATACAGAAAACTCTCCACTTTCACAGGGATCAGGGATGCAGGACCTCTGTGAAAGTGGAAAAACATTGAAGCTGACCATAAAATTATGCTGGAGGACCAACAAATGCTTAGAAAAGGACTCTCTCTAGGAATCTCCAGCACCAGCATGACTCTTGACTATGGAGTCATACTGGAGGACCAAGAAATTTCCAGAGAGAATAATCAATGAGTAATCGAATCTGAAAAAGTTCTACCTACCACTATGGAGGGCCAACTTTAGTTGTGTTTGTGAGAAAATTCTCCAGACACCACCTTTTGAAGTGCGCTATCCTAGGTCCTGAAAATCTCCATCCTGTCATGTATTTAGCATGTATCATCTTTTTTATCTCATATAACTTTGCTTTACTCAATTGGAATCTGGGCCAATTAGTAAGGTCTTTTTGATAGTCTCCTTGTTATGAATTCAGGCTCAGGAGACGACATCGTCAACTATTGAAAATAAGCCTACGCAGTATATTACATGGCAAGAAATGCATGGCTTAGACAGACAGATGTCAGAGGTAGGGGTGTGGGCTATACATTGAGACAGCAACTCACACAACTAATAATCATTATCATCATCTTTATTTGTAACCTGCCACCATCTCCCCAAAGGGACTTGGCGCGGCTCACAAAAGCACTTAATAGTGCAACGTACATAAAATACAAGTACATAGCAATAAGACAATAATAAAATACATTTACTACCAATATACAGTATATTAAAATTATGCAAGATCATACTAATTAAAACTGAATATCACAGAAATAACTGTGAATCTAAAATAACGGAAAAAGCATCAGTCCCATAAAGTGCATAGGTAAACGAATAGGTCAGTCCTTGGTTTAATCCATTTAGATTCTGGACATCTTAGGGACACCATCAGTCAGAAACAACTTGAAGGCACACAATAACTTTCCATCTTCTTGACCTCCAGCAGTCAGAATGCTCACCCAAGCAGTACAAACGCAGTGCCAAGTTCATACTTAGGAGACATCCAGATTGTTTTTACCTCTGAAATCAGATGCACCCTTTCAGCACTTTCAATTTTCATGACCCAGCTAAACTGGTGCAATCCCATACCTATTCACAGGTTTTCAGGAACAGGCAAAACAAAACAAAAACACTGCTTAGCCTGTGTAAATTTAATCTGCCATAATCTTAGGAGCGAGTGGGACAAAGGTACCTGCCTTTCATCAGGCTATTTCCTGAACTTCTGGATCTGCTCTGCAGTTCCACAGAAGAGGCACAGGAAGCTGTTGTCTAGACAGGGGATAAAGGGGCATAACTTGGTTGAACAGTCCAAGCTTAGACTTTGGGGCCATAGCTGAGTAACAAGCCTGACATATATAAGATACTGAGTACAGCATCTCATATTCTACACTAAATCATGACTAATAAGCTGATGATGACTTTAGAATGTTGTTTGCAATCAAAGTGGATTATACCTTTGTGTTTTTTTTAAAAAAACTTTTCTTGATAGAAAAGCATGGAAAGCTTGAACTTTAAAAACACCCAAAATAAATAAACTAACCCTAACATACATCTTTAATTGAAATATAGCAAAACATCACTGTATGTGGCCTTTATAGACTTTAAGGCAGCCTTTGACTCCATCTCAAGGACAAAGCTATGGGAAAAAATAGAAGCCAACCTCAACTGGTAGATGGCTACTTCATCTTATCCATCAACTCTATGAAGTCTCTCAAAATAAGATGCAACTCTCAAGGCCCCTCACTAATGCTGTTAGAATGGAGGAAGGTGTTAAGCAAGGCTGCATCCTGGCCCCATTATTATTTAATCTTTACATCAACTCCATGGTGGATCACTTGCTTAACATGGATTTCCACTCATCAAAACTTGCGGGTAAACATATCTCCACCATATTTTTTGCTGATGACACTACTCTACTCTCAAGAACACCAGTTAGACTTAAAAGAACATTGAGAGCTCTGGCACAATATTGCAATGCAAACCAGCTACAACCAAAAAACTAAAATCATGGTGTTTGCCAAAAGACCCAAGCTTCACCTCAGGAATATAGATGGAAACAAAATTGAGCAGGTCCCATGCTTCAAATATCTGTGGATAGAAATGCCCATGGATTCCATTTGGCTGAGACTGCACAAAGGAACTCGTCTGCTATAATAAAATATCTCAAGTCAAGAGTGGGACACTATATACCCATAGCACTCAAAGTATTTGATGCCAAGTCAGTTGCACAACTCTTTTACAGTCCCTTTTCTGGTTTTACCCCATTGGGGAGTGTACAATCCAAATTCTTAAGATCAGCCCTGCAGGTACCAAGATGTGTCTCCAATGCCATCCTACATCTGGAGACAGGCTTCCTGAGAATTGAAGCCAGGGTGTGGGTGGTTATACTGAACTATTGACTTAGCCTATCCCTCTCTCCTCTTGGCATTGCACCACTTACTATGTCAGATGACTTTCAGTCCAGATGGGAAAAGGCAATAGCAGTCAAAATATCATCCCTGGACATTTCTCCAGGACTGCTTACCAGTATGGGCTATGATCAAGCCAAATATCTGATTAAACAACAAATAACAAATATTGAGCGCCAATCAGACTTAGCTAATGCCCTATCCTTTTTTATTGATGGAGTCAGAGGGTTTTGTACCTTCCCTATGTATTATGTAACCATGCTGGAGGTTTCCAGCCATCAGAGGGCCTTCAATCTGGCACGTTGCCATGTGCTCCCATCTGATGTATTGGAAGGCCATTACTGGAAGACCCCATACTCTGAGAGACTGTGCCCCTGTGACTCAGGACACATAGAGACAATAGTATATGTGCTTCTTCAGTGCCTGTTCCATAGAGATATTCAATCCCGTCTCATTACACCATGACTATGCAAACACCCAGGACACGCTGGACAATTTTACAGCTCCGTGCTGCTTTCAGACACTAACTCAGCTGTAACTTATAATGTCATCAAGTTCTGCATGGCAGTGATAAAAATTGGCAGTCGATGACTGATAGCACAAGATAGTACAAGGCAGGACTTCACCCTAGCAGAAAATTAGGGCTACAGTATTTTAATTATAGTATGGATGTTGTTCCCTCCTCTGTCTGGCTGGACTTCCCTTCCCTGTGCCACATGAGCATCCCTATTCCCTCCCTTTAGATTCCCTTCCATTTAATTCCATAAATTGTGGTATAATCCTGTGTATGGCTTTCAGCTTAGATTCTTAAATTAATTATCTTAATGGCCTAACAATGATACACTTATTTTAAAGTCTTTAATCTCCTAACCCTTAACTCTGATATGCTTGTACAGGACTATGTTCCTCTTCTTTCAAACTGGTCATTGACTGTAATAAAGATATCTATCTACCTCAAATCAAATCAGAAGACAAATGACCTTCATTCAATCCAAAAGCATGAAGAAATCTCACAAAGCCCAAGGTCTACTTATCCTAATTTCTACTTTAATAGAGCATTTGCTCTCCCCTTTGTTTTGGGAGGGGGGACTCCCAAAAGTAAGGACTAGGTCAGCATGATATAGAACAGAATGCTATTATTTAACCCGATTGAGTATGTGTCATATCTCTTTATAGCCTGAAATGGTCTATGTGTAAAATAGTTTGTCAGATTATACAGGCTGCCATGTTGTTTGAAGTATCCTCACTCTATGATTTTGTTCTATCAAGTCTCAAACAGGCTCACATCTGGAATTTGCCTTGCGGGTAATGGGTGTGGGCGAGAGCTTTTTACCCAGTTAATTGCTTTTTTATTGATACTGTAGCACCTCAACTTTCTATTGAGAAGCCGTCGAAAGAACATTTTTGGCCTTGATCTCCAGCTCTGTCTTTAATTGAGATAATTTAAAGTTCACACCCATTTCCCCCAAGAGTTTATTTTAAGTTTTAAAAACCCTGTAATTTGATGTATACGATTATTTATTTTGAGGGGAAATACTTGGGAACTTTCCTCTCCTTTGGTTTTTAAAAGGTGTCATTGTTTTATTAACATTGAGAGGTTGATTAATAAAATTCCAAAAGCATTAGCAAAATTGAGTCAACTCCAACCTTATTATGATTGTGTGTATGTGTGTGTGTGTGTGCACATGCACATGCAGGCAGTGTGAGTGTATGAAAATGAATGTAATAAAGAAGATCCCAGAAGCTCTGTTAAATTGCATGCGTAGCCGTCTCCTTCTTGATGGTTCTACCAGATGTTTTACAATGCTAGACACAAGAGCATTTGCTCTCCCCTTTGCCTTGAGAGGGTAGAAAGACTCATTGGCTGTGACTCAGACATTTCCAGCTTGAAATTCTGTAGCTTAGCCACACAACAGAAGTTGTTGAGAAGTTTTTATTGTTTAGAAATAATTATTTTTTTCTGTTTTCCCTGTTGACAAAAATTAATCTCTTTTCAGATCAACCTTCTGCATGTTTACTATTGAACATAAGGGTCACTTTATTAAGTGACCCTTATGTTCAATAGTTGAACATAATAGTTGAACATTATGTTCAAATGTTGCGGCTTTCTAAACTTATTAGGGATTATAAATAATGCATTTCTTTTCCTTAAGAAATTGGCCCAACGTAATTAAAAGAGCAACAACTTCTTCATTGCTACATATATTCCTCTGGATTATCAAGGAGGGATGTATTAGATTTTGTAGTACATAGCAAAGTTGATTTAGTGCAGATGGCTATTTTTTTCTTGATTCACATGACAGAAATCTATTGAATTATGGTCTAGATCAGGGGTGCTCATTAGGTAGATTGCGATCTACTGGTAGATCACATAGGGTGTCCTGGTAGATCGCAGGTAGGGTGGGAGGAAGGCTCAGTCCCGGCCCGCAGGCTCCCGATGCAGCCCAGGTGCAGAAGGAGGTTGGATTGGATGGCCCTTGGAGGTCTCCTCCTATTCTAGGAACCCATTGTTATTATTATTATTATTATTATCAGAGGCTGAATGGCCATCTGCGAGGAATGCTTTGATTGTGTTTTTCCCTTATGGCAGATGAAGGTTGGACTGGATGGCCCTTGGAGGTCTCCTTCTACTCCTAGAACCTATTGTTGTTGTTGTTGTTACTATTAGTAGCAGTAGCAGTAGCAGAGGCTGAATGAATATTATCATCATAATTATTATGAATAAATTCAGGGGCTTATTATACTCACATTTAGTTGAATTCAGTCTTAAAATATATTATATGGCTCTCACTGAAATAAATTTCCAAATATTTTGCTTTTATGGCTCTCTGAGTAGTGTGTAGGTAAATCATTTTGACTTGGTTGTTTTATAAGTAGCTCCCACGCTGAAAAAGTGTGAGCACCCCTGGTCTAGATTTTTAAAGAACTGCCACATCAACTTGCACCAGTATACAACCATCTCAGTTTCATGAATTGCCAAATACTGGGGGAATATTCCGAGAATTGCCTCACACAGCTATGTTCTGGAAAGTTGCACAAATGAAGATGTCAGGTCATGTTTCTGTTCGATCTGATTCATACAGCCAGGAGAAACTTTCCAACTTATCAGCAGGATGTGTGATGTTTGAGCAGAAGAATGTCACCCAATCCATCCACAACACACACACATACCAGGAAATATAAAAATAAACCAGATTACAAAACTTTTTGAAACCATACCTTTCTTAACTACATCCATTCCATTTATCTCCTGGAGATAAGAGTAATGCATATACCACACGTCATCTAAGAACAACACTGTGAATTAGGTTAGGTCGGGAAGTTATGATTGGTTCAAGGTGATGACAAAAGTGATATGTTATCAGATGGTTTGGCCTAATCTGTAATGTATACTTGTATCATTACTCACCTTCTGTTATCTTAAGGATCAGACATAGAGGAGTTGAATTGTGAAGCATTTCTGGCTAAAGATAATTTCTCCATCCAAGAATTTGAAAAAGCTGGTGGCAAAAGCAGCCAAAGTCCAACAACAAGAGAAGGAATAGCACCATAGGAGTCTAAAAACACTATATAATTAAACAACTGGTATTCAAAGTCATCCTTCTAGAAATTTCCCAGGTGCCGATGTCAGTTCTTAGTCTTCCCAACTGGCAGTGTTTTCTATGTTTTTGTATTTCTTGGGATTCTTGATATCTGCATTGCTAAATCTTCTGGTCGTGTTCGTTCTGCTTTGGTTATCTGAAATACTGGCTTCATGAAACAGATTCCAGACTGATTGAAGGCTTTCCATCGTGGTTCCCTTTATCTTCTATGAACTTCTTGGATTACCAATGTGCAGGCATGTAGCCAGGGGGGGGGGGGGCGCTAAGGGGGCTTCAGCCCCTGAAATTCTCAGGGTGCTGCGCGAGAAGCCCTTACTGGTACATTATTTAAACTGTTATGTTTATTCATATCATGATCTGATCACCATGCTCATTATATCCCACCTTCATGGGGTTATTGGGATAACAATACAAAAGATTTCCTAGGGTAAACCCTCTTCCACCCAGTCTCAGCCCCCGGAACCAAACTCAGCCCCCCCCCCGAACCAAAATCCTGGCTACGGCCCTGCCAATGTGAGAGACCTTGTCTGGCTTGACTTACCTGTATCTGCTTCCCCTACAATACCTGTAGACATATGATATTTGAACAGAGTAGGTGGGTATGAACACAGGATTCCTGCAGTAGGTCTGAAAGGAAGCTATAGTTCTTAGCTAAGTTGGATTATGGAATAATTTATCATGTATATTATTAATCATAATGATTTAGATCACCGCTCAGCCATGAAACAAAAACTGAACATTATCTTTCAGCCTCAGAGGAAAACAATGGCAAACCTCCTGAGATAGTTTCATCTTAAGTCACAAATTACTTGAATGTATACTACAATGTATGCTTCAATAGGAACATGCTGTTGAAGCAACCCAGAACATCCTAGCACTCAAGGAAATGTGTGCTTGATTAGTGTGCTTGATTAGAATATCAGATGTTTTGTTTTGCCACTTCATCACGCAGGGCTCTTTTAGCATCTTAGGGCACTTCCCTGCCAGTCCAGTGACTGGTGGGCACACTGCCCATCACACAATGTTCCTGAATGTCCATCAGAGGCCCCACCTGGGAGTTGAGACCCTTCGGGGGTCATGAGGGAGGGGGGGATCAGAGGGGTGCCAAAGAAGTTTGGCCCAATTCTATCGCTGGTGGGGTTCAGAATGCTCTTTGATTGTAGGTGAACTATAAATCCCAACTCCCAAGTGTTAAGGTCTATTTTTCCCACCAGTGTTCACATTTGGGCATACCAAGTATTCATCCCAAGTTTGATCCAGATCCATCATTGTTTGAGTCCACAGTGCTCTCTAGATGTAGGTGAACTACAACTCCAAAACTCATGGTCAAATCTCACCAAAACCTTCCAGTTTTTTGGTTTGTCATGGGAGTTCTGTGTGCCAAGTTTGGTTCAATTCCATTGCTGGTGGAGTTCGGAATGCTCTTTGATTGTAGGTTAACTATAAATTCCTGGAACTACAACTCCCAAATGATAAAATCATTCCCCCGGCCCAACCCCATCAGTATTCAAATTTGGGCATATCGGGTATTTGTGCCAAATTTGGTCCAGTGAATGAAAATACATTCTGCATAACAGATATTTACCTTACAATTCATAACAGTAGCAAAATTACAGTTATGAAGTAGCAACAAAAATAATTTTATGACTGGAGGTCATCACAACATGAGGAACTGTATTAAGGGGCTGTGGCATAAGGAAGATAGAACCACTGTTTTATACCTTTCAAACATATATCCTTGTGTGTGTGTGTGTGTGTGTGTGTGTGTGTGTCTCCCAACAAAGCATTTACAGGAAGTGTTATATGCACACACATTCTGGTACTTGTTAACATTTGGCTTTTGGCCATTGGCAAACACTAAATCCAAACTCTGTGCAGAATGGGTAGTGACACAGACTGCATAGCAATATCCTTCACTACTCCCAGGGAGGTAAGCAAGAGCTGTGTGCTTTCAGCTGTGTTTTTACGATTCTAAATGCTGTAGACCATAGTCTGGGTGAGATTGAGAGCAAAAGCTTGAAACTGCTGAACCTTGAGCTTGGTTTTGGAGGAGCTGCCATTAGTGGGTTGATTTACAGTGTCTTGTGTAAGGTTTTTGAAAGTGTATCTGACCACATTGAAGAGTTCTTCAGGCAGGACTGTGAAGGGGCTCAGCAACCAGGCTTTTAATCCCTGATGAACCCCTAACTTTGTAGAACTTTAGGCCTCTGGGACAATCAAAAAGGTAACATGTGAAGTTTTAATAGGCTTAGAGTTAACTCTGGAATCTGCGGACATCTGCTTGCATCCTTCATTTATGACTGCCTCTTTTTCAGTTGGTTTAGCAAATTATACTTCAGGGAATTCTTTTGGCAGCCTGATAATTCTTCCACAAATGATCTGAGCTTTTGCCAACTCCACAGGTCACCTCTCTCCTGTTCCTTTCCCCAATCTGCCATAACACCTTTGGGAGCCCTTGTCAAATACTTATTTTGGAGCTCTCTCCTGCTTTAGAATGCACTGTATCACACACCTTTTCTGTGCCAAGACATTTTACAGACTCCAGTAAGAATAACGTGCCATATGTGAACATATTTTCTTGTTAAATTACTTTTAAAAGGGCAGCACATGTTCCAAATGGCACAGAGTGGGGTATGACAGACTAACTAAACCTACGACACCTTTAAGAAAACACCACAAAATATACATTTGTTCTGCCTTATAATTCTTCACCTTTTCCTTTTCTCTGACTTGGTTTAATTAGCAAGTCATCTGGCGACATATATTTTAATGATTTCAAGTGCTACTTATTACTCATACCTGTTATTAAAAGTTTTTTTGGGCAAGTGGATCAAGGGGGATCAAAACGGCTTCCTCCCGTGTAGACATCTACATACAAACATCCGAGTATTATTAGACTCTATAGAATACTATGATAGAAATATAAATAAAAAGGTAGCTTTCATTTTTGTGGACGCGGAGAAAGCGTTCGACAAGATTAATTGGTACTTTTTAGAAATGTTAATTAAGGAATTAGATATCGGTCATCACATGAAAAATATTATCTCAGCAATTTATTCAGACCAAACGGCTAAAATCATAGTAAATAATAAAAAAAACAGCAAAAATCCAATTTCAGAAAGGTGTCAGGCAAGGCTATCCAATGCCCCCTCTATTGTTTATTTTAGGTTTGGAGTTACTATTGAATGATATTAGAGCAGATGACGAAATAAAAGGTCTACAAATTAAAAAAAATAAAATCAAACTACAAGCCTTTGCGGACGATTTAGTCCAGATTATGGAAGAACCCCAAAATTCAATTAGAAGATGGCTGAGTAGGATTGAAAAATTTGGAAAATGTGCGGGTTTCAAAATTAATAAAGAAAAATCACAAATTTTGGTAAAAAATATGGACGAAAAAGAAAAACAAGAACTGCAAACCCTATCAGGTATAAAAATCACAAACAAAGTTAAATACTTGGGTGTCCATCTAACCCAGAAAAACTCCCAGCTATACAAAATTAATTATGAGTTATATTGGAAAGAGATAGAAAAACTATTAGAAAATTGGACAAAACTAAATTTATCACTTCTGGGCAAAATCGCAGCCATAAAGATGACAATCCTCCTGAAAATTAACTTTTTGTTTAGTACACTACCAATTATTAAAAAAGAAGCGCAAATAGACACATGGAATAAAGTAATATCTAAATTTATATGGGGAGGCAAAAAACCTAGAGTTAGACTGAAATACATCCAAGAATCCAAAGACAGAGGAGGTCTCGGTGTTCCAAACTTTAAGCTCTATTATGACGCTAATTGTCTATCATGGACAAGAGATTGGTGTAAACTTGAGGAGGTTAGATTGTTAAATTTGGAGGGTTCGGATCTTAAGTTCGGCTTACATGCCTACTTAGGTTATGAAAATGTTAAGGCAGATTCGTCTTTTAAAAATCATTATGTTAGAAGCTCCCTTATTAAGGTTTGGAATAAATACCATAAGAAGATAAATTCAAGGATCCCATTCTGGCTTTCCCCAATGGAAGCTTTTCGATTAAGACAACTTGAGGACCAACAATGGTTGACATATAAAGACTTGCTTCAGTGGGATGGATCAGAATTTAATTTGAAATCAAGACAGAAATTACTGGAGGAAAATAGAAACATCAATTGGCTTCCTTACCTACAAATTGTCAATATATACAAAGAGGATAAAAAAAATTGGCTTTAAATATCAATATAATGAGATTGAAGACCTTTTAATAAACAAAGAACAAAAGTTGGTCGGCAAGATCTACAAAGCACTCCAAAGTTTAGACAAAGAAGCAAAACATCCGAAAGACTATGAGACAAAATGGGCAAGGAACATAGGCTATAAAATAAAGCCAGAGACCTAGAAATTAATCTGGAAAAATAACATTAATATCTCATATAGTCAAAACTATAAAGAAAACTGGGTAAAGCTAATATATAGGTGGCATTTAGCCCCCGAAAAAATAGCTAAAATCTATAAGAATGCCAGCCCGAATTGCTGGTATTGTAAGGACAAAAATGGAACACTGTTCCATATGTGGTGGCTTTGCAAGAAAGCAAGGAAATTTTGGTTAAGAATACACAAAGAAATAGAAAAAATATTCGGGAAAAATATAACAAGAAAACCAGACCTCTTCCTATTGGGAATAACAGAAACGGAATTTGATAAAAAAGAAAAAAACTTATTTCTTCTCCTAATAACAGCAGCCAGGATGGTATATTCAAAATATTGGAAATCTGATAAGTGTCCGAACACTGAAGAATGGTTACTTAAAGTTATAGACAATATACAAATGGAGAGACTAACAGAAAGGATAAGAGGAAGTACGATAAAAGAAAGTAGCTATGAGGACAAATATGATCTGTTTACTAATTACTGTAATAAAGAACACAATATTACAATAGATTTAAAAGATTAATGGGCTTGTAAAGTGATAGTCTGATTATATGTGTGAAATATAGGGTAAGAGAGAAAAAACTCCGTTTATGCCACCTCTTATTTTATTTTATCATAGGATATTGGGAACTTATGAAGAATGGATGAATAACAAATGTTGCGGTTAACAACAGGAAATCATATGCTTTGCCCTACACACTTTTGCTATACTCTGTGCACCCTTTTACTACTTTTCTACCCTTTCCCCCTCTACCCAAATCCCCCTCCCCCCTACGTCTCTACTTTCCTATCCCTTTTCCCCCCAGTTCTTATAGCTACTTTTAGCTTGTATGTTATGTGTTGGTAGGAATACCCTACCTAACTCTGTATGTTATGTTACTTCTTTTTTTAATGGAAACTAATAAAAACTATTTTTAAAAATTACTCATACCTGTTATTGGGTAGCATTAGAAAGCACAGGATGTCTAGTTGCTATCATTGCTGATAAAAGACTGATGATCTTGATTCCATTCTCTTATTGCATAGCACATGTTGTATGTAGATTATCCCACTCTTTCCCCAAGAAAAGTCTGAAGTCAAATCAACAGGATTAATTCCCCCCTCGTCCCATTTCAGTTCAGAGCCAAGTTACTAATAGGCAGTGCTAGGCTACCTTGCATATTAGGTTTTGGATGCAGTGTGTGTGTATATTTCTTCAAGTTACCAGCCAATTAATGGTAAACTTATGGATGTCATAGAGTTTTCTGAGGCAAGAAATACTCAGTGGTGGTTTTACCAGATCTAAAATGTATCCTACAGTACCTGATGTGCATTGATGGTTTCCCATTGTCATGCCCCAGCCTGACTTCATAGCCAAGCCAGACAAAAGCCATGTTAAATCCAAGTTACCAGACAGGGCTGAGAAAGAACCTTTGCAAGGGCCTCCGAGTCAGCCAACAGTCAAGACCAGGCGCAGCCTGCTTTCTTCCCAAACTGATAAGAAACGCTGGGAAGGCAAAGCCCGCTTCTCCCTGGTTCTCCAGGTGCGGCCGTTAATGAGCTGACATATTTGCCTTCCTCGAAAGGCTGGGAAAGGTCAGGCCCACAGACTGTCCATGGGAAAGAGTTATGACGCAGTCAGTGCCTCCAAGATCAAAACAATGGGGGACCTATTTAAGTTGGGTCCCGTTGGCAGTCAGGATCTTGCGCCAATGTTTAGCCTCCGTTACCAAGCTCCACGGAACTCAAGACCAGGACTAGGCCACCAAGCCTCCATGCCACCGTACTCAAGTATTCAGCCAAGCTATTGATTGCCAAGGACTTATCAGGATTTTAGCCCATTGGGGTTTCAAGACTATTTCCTCATTTATTGGATCTTTGGACTTTGCTAGACTATTGCCTTATAATACCTGGATGCTGGATGCATCAATGGACTATATTTTTACCTCTTCCCTTTTTCTACTTATTCTAAATAAAGCATTTAATCACGACTGCTTTGTGGTGGTTTACTGAGGGATCCTCCAGGTCTAGGTTGCAACACCCATCAAAGTATTAACCAGGGCAGATCAGACAGGTTTGGGTGCAATTAGGATATTTACACACCTGCATGTAATGAATGGACAGCAAATCCCTACTCACTTGAATTATTGTGATTGCATTTTCACTCCTTAGTGAAAATATAACCATGAAATATATTTTCACCACAGACCACACTCTGTCCAGATAATCCAGTAGGTAAAAGTTTATTTAGAGAAGAGTATATATCAAAATAAGCAAATCTAGAAACGAGAATCAAAGTTCCAAAAGTTATTTCCAAGATAGCCAAGAGTCCAAAATCCTTTCAAATACAGTCTCAAGAGTAAATTCACAGACATATCCATAAACATGATAGCATGACTCCAAGGCAGGCAATCTATGCCACACATGAACTAGAAATAGGAACAAACTTAGAAACTTGAATACATGAATTCCAAAAATGTAGGACCAAGAACTCAGAGTTGTTCACCTGAAAACAATGTTGCTCTCACAAAGAATTGTACCAGCAGAAACCACTTTAAAAGTCCTCAATCCCTCCCATGACATCATTCCTCACACACACTCTTTTCCTCTCCTAATCTTTAAGCCTCTGTGGAAATTGAATTTGTCTTTGTTGTGCACTCTGCCTCTGAAGTTTGAAGCACCAGGATCTGGACAAACATTCATCTTCCACATTTCTCTTAGCCTGCACTTCTGGCAGGTTCTCATGAGAACTGATATCTCTTTCTCCAGTCTCATGGGAACTGCCAGGAGATTCTAAAATAACGCTCTCCAGGCCACTTCTAACCTCCTCTGGGCCCTCTGAATCTATCCCAGCATCCCCATCTTCATCTTCTGAGCACACTGAATCTGACCAGCCTACATCACCTACATTGGTTCCATCCCTGTTCTGAATTCAGCTCCTGAAGCTCCTTTCAAACTTCAGCTCTTTCTCTGTATAGCAATCAAAGCTCACAGATGCAACACAATGACAATGGAAAGGCTCAAGTGAAACAATGTGTGTATTTTAAAGAAAAAAAGCATAAGAGAATGCCAGAAATGGCACTGTTGTGGGATCCAGCCAGGTAGAAGAATGTGAGAAGGGATACAATGATGAAAGAAGGGAGGGAGGGAAAGAAGGGGTAGAAGGAAGAAGGGAAGGTTTTGAAGGGGAGAAGAAAAGGGAAAGGGGGAGGAAAAGATGAAGAAGAAAAGGAAGGGGAAATGAGGGAAAGAATGAGGAGGAGAATTATTTCATCAGGAGATGAAGCCAATGGCTCCCTTTCCAGGCCAGCCATCCTTCTCTCTCTCCTTGAGTAAAAGGTAATGGCAGAGCTTTTTCTCAAAAGTGGCTTTTGGATCCTCCCACAAGTTGTGTAACCATTTCATTTTAAAGTGGAGAACAGTGGGAATTCATTACATGACAGAATTGGCCATTTTCCCCATCTCTATGTGGATAATTTACAAAAAAAAGTCACTTGCCAACCAGCTTACAAAGCGTCTGAAAAGATAACCCTTTAAGACACTTAAAAGACACCAAGATATCTCTACCCTCCATTGGAAGCCTATGTCGTGTGATGAACACAGTAGGCTTCCATTTCTTAAGTGGGTGTAGAATTTAATGAATGTGACGAAATGGTAGGAGTCTGTGATTTCACTTGCATATTATCTATTTTATTTATACCCTTTCCCACAGACACACACACTTAAAAAAAGTAAAACAATCCTCCCTCAAATATTTAGGAGCAATGAGTAAATAATATTCATTACACTAAACATGTAATGCCACTACTGATTATTATATTATTTTTTTAAAATAACAGCCCGCCCCCATAACATGGTACAAGAAAAGGTGTATATTTTAATCCACTGCCTCCAAGCTTGTCTTTGAGCTGCAGGAATAAAGAAAAAATAGAAGTCTATCTAGCATCCTTTCTTACACAGGATTTGTAGGCATGATGAACATGCAATGATGCATAAATATGATTATGGGAGACAAAATAGTCTATAAGGGCAACACAACATACATGTCTACTACCAAAATCCTTGCCAAATTCAGGTACAAGTTTTGCTCACATTCTACGTCTTTCATTAGCAAGCCACCAGTCTGTTTCGCTCTCTTTTTCTTAGAGGCATTTAGAGGGCCGTACCGAGGGTATGTCTGAAAAGGTAGTAATTGAAGTATTTAAAATCGTACTAAAAACTAGATGCTGAATTTCATAATATTTTATTGAGAGTCTGAAACTACACTGCCTAGGAAGTGGAATATAATTGGCTGCAAGAGATTAAAATTAAAGTTTATTTCTTTGGGAACATTAATCTGATAGTCTAATCATTTGTTCTCACTAGTCATTTTACACTCAAATAAGGATTAATTTGAGGCATGTGGTCAGTGTTGGATGTACACGATGTACAGTTGAGCAAGCTAACATTTAGGGTCTTCTTTATGACAGGCTTCACAACACCAAATGAAATGAAAAATTAAATATTAATGTTTATACAATTGTCTAAATGGAAAATCTGGCCAAGTTATCTTATTGCCAAAGCAAAAGGGGGGACTATTTGTCAAAACCCCCACAGATGGCTCAAAGACACGCCAAGCTAGTAAAAGTATTTACAGTTTATTTTGAACAAAAAAACACAGCCACAGTCCGGCATAAAAGGAACCCACAAAAAAGCCCTGTGAACAAAAACAATGAAGACGTCCGTCTTTTGAAGTCCTTGGCTTTATTCCGGCTTGAAGTCTGTTGCGATGTGAAGACCCGTCCAGAAAAGGAAAGGAAGAGTGCTTCTCCAATTCCAGGAGAGCAACACAGGAAAAGCCCAAACGAAACGCGGTAGACACTAAACATAAAAACACACATTAAAACCCCAAACCCCCAACATACAACATTTTCAGCTAGAGCTGCCATGGCAGCTCCCCCAGAACCCAGCATGGAAAACAGCCCAATACTCACAGCTTGCTGGGAATCAGGAACTGCGATACAAGAAACAAGAGCACCAAATACAAGAACCAGCAACCCACCAGCAACAACTTGGCCGACCGCAGAGTCCCAAATCCCCAGGCCTTACTTTAATACCCTTACAAATCAGAGTCATCAGACTCCCCACCCAACTCTGCCCCATTCCCCTCAGCTGCAGCCCTGGGTGTGTTCCTCCAATCTTCCCACCTTTGCTGAGCAGTTAAAGGACCCCAGTCCGATTCAACATCCCCACTAGGCCAAGCAGGGTCACTCGAAAAGCCAAAAAAGGAGCTTTCGCTGGACTCAGCATTTATCACATCCCTGACATCTTGCACCAGTGCTGAGTCCAGCTCGGTATCACTCTCTTCTGAAGGTAACTCTACATCAAACCCCTCAAAAGTATCATCACTGGTAGGCTCCCTAAGTATTTGTCGGACCTTTCTCCTGTGCTCTGCCTCTTCCAAACTCTCAGCACTTGCAGCCCTTTTCCTCCCAGCTGCAGTCATTCTGCCCAAACCTCCCTCTTCCAGTGACATGTCCAACACAGAATCCTCCTCCGAGTTACTATCTGTAGCAACTACAGGCTCAGTTTGCTCAACTACAACACTATTGGCCAGGGCTGTTTGTGGAGAAGGAATCTGCAGCATGCATGTTATTGGGGGCAGATGTTACAATATTAAAGGGTTTAACTTTCATAGGAGAGCTGGCCCCGCCGCACCTCTCCCTTCTCTCGGGACTTAAGGCTGCCCGAGGCCCACGAGCAGGCACTGGGCCTGCTTCGGCTTTTCTTTGGCTTTTGGCTTTGGGTAGTGGGAGCAGCCATGGCGGCAGACTATATTTATTATTTATTTATTTACAGTATTTTTATCCCACCTTTCTCAGCCCATAGGCAACTCAAGGCAGTGTAGAAATTGGCAACAATTTGATGCCATAACATACATACATACCAATTAAAAACATTTAATATAGAACAATAAAAATCCATATAAAATCATTAAAACTATAATCATTAATGTCTTCCAGTTAAACTCATTATCCATTAGAATCATTTAAGCTGTTCCATGCCCGTTATTTCATCGTACTGTGTTTATCTGTTACACTGCATTTCCAAAAGTGTGCTAAAAATCCAGGTTTTTGCTCTTTTCCAAAAAGTCAGAGGGCGGGGGCCAATCTAATATCCCTAGGAAGGGAGTTCCACATATGAGGGCCCACCACTGAGAAGGCCCTGTCTCTCGTCCCCGCCAAACATGCCTGTGAGGAAGGCGGGATTGAGAGCAGGGCCTCTCCAGATGATCTTGAGTTCCTAGATAGTTCATAAGGAGAGATACATTCAGTAGAGTAAGGTTACTTCTATTAAATCATGCATAGATAGTCCAGTAGCTGTGAAAGAAATAAAAGTTAGAGCGATAGAGGCATTACTTTTTTACTCACCCTTGTACAATATTTGAGTTGGAATTATTATTAGTCCCAATTATAATAGATTTACTAAATGAGCTGTATGTATCTAAGAGCTGCCTTGCTATTCAGCCATTCATGTATTCTAAATAGGTTTTTAGCTAAATATTGGAAGAGGAAACATTACTAGAGCAGAACACCAGCTTTAAGGGCTGGCTTATGACATTTTTTGCTTTCCAAAGTCAGCATATCCAACGACAATTCCGCAAAACAACCAAGGCAATCCACATTATTCTGTCACTGAAATCAGAAAATCATACCCAAGCTCCTCTCACTGTTCTTGCCTAAATTAAAACACACACACAATTAAACAACCAAAAACTATTTTTTCTGCCCTTTGGTGATTTCCAAAGTATGCTGTTTAAGGTGGCTGCCTTATCCCTTACTCCTGTTTACAATTGCACTGTTACCAACTGCAGTAGAACAAACTATTTAGAAATACAGAATGAGTTATTTGACCTATAAACTAGATAAAGGAGGGGAATCCAACATGTTAATCTACAAGCATGGATACATCCTGCCTCAGATTTTTTTGATTTCCCCAAAACTAGCTGGCAAAGAGAACTACAAACAACGTAGCGATCAAAGGTATTTGTGCCAAAACCTAAATGTAGAAGAAACAGTCCAGCAGAACATGGATCGAATTATCTGCAATGATACCAAAAGGATTGAACACCACTATCAGTTCCCCAGAAAAAGTTGAATTATCTTAGATTTTAATGCAACGCAGACCTACATGGAACATGCCAAGCAAATAAAAACATCTTTTTATAAAAAAAGGAATTTTATAAAAAAAAAGGAATTGATTTTTTAAAAGAATATAACCAAACAAATTCTTGCTTCCCTTTGTAATGCACTGCGCAGGGAGTTGGATGCAGTTTTTCCCCCATCAAGAGCTTGGTAAACAAACATTTCACTTCTACGCTCTAATCTTTCCTGCCTGGCTTGAAATAGTTAGCATATGCTATCATGGTATCTGAGGAAAAGAGCAAAGTCCATTGGGTGAAGAAAATGCAAGAACTTATGTCAGATACCTCAGGATTGGTTTACCATAAAAGCAAAATATAAAGCAGTAATTAAACAAAAGAAGTCACAAGCCCAGAAGAGTGACTGGGATAAATTAATTGCAGCTGCAAAGTCCAATAATTCAGCTCTGTTCTGGAAAATCGTTGCAGGAGATATCAGACATGGTGCCCTCAGCATAGGCTGCCACATTACAGCACACTCATGGGAAGAACATTTTAAAAATGTATATATGTCCAGCACGGTTACTACGAGGAAGGGCAATCCGGACATAGATTCAACATCCAGTGGGCCCTGGGTAAATGAATCAGAGATCAAGAATTTAATTAATAGATTAAAGCCTGTTAAGGCCCCTGGCTGTGACAATATAACGGCAGAACTTCTAAAGACAAACAAGGACTGGTGGATACCAGTCTTGGCACGTCTGTTTACCAGGATAGACCAGACAGCCACATTCCCTACAGAATGGGGAATAGCCACAATTATCCCGATATACAAAAAAGGAGAACGTTCCAACCCAGCAAGCTACAGACCAATCAGTTTGCTAAGCATTGTTAGCAAACTTTATGCTTCTCACTTACATCTAAAGCTGATGGACTGGATAGACCAAGAGAACATTCTCGAGGATGAACAAGCTGGGTTCAGAGAGGGACGTTCTACCCTGGATCAATGTCGAATCCTACAGCATCTAGCAGAAAAATACTCTGCCCCGGACAGAGGAGCATTATACACAGCTTTCATTGATTTCAAATCTGCGTTTGATCTGATCCCGAGAGACAAACTATGGAAGAAACTAGAGTGCTCATCAATAGACAGAAGACTCTTAATCTTAATACAAGGGCTATACCACAACACCTCACTCAGAGTAAGATGTTCCCAGACTGGCCACTACTCTGGAATAGTTCCTACCAACAGAGGCATTAGGCAGGGATGTATTCTGGCCCCCACCTTATTCAATCTATATATAAATTTTATGGTAAAAGCCCTGAAGGGGGATCATTTCCACCCCCCGCGTCTAGCCTACAGACCAATCTCCATGCTGCTATACGCAGATGACGCGGCTATAGTATCGTACTCACAAATTGGTCTAAAAAGGCTATTACTAGAACTCCAAAGATACTGTGATAAAGACTCCCTAACTATAAACTACAGTAAAACCAAAATAATGATTTTTACCAGACGAAAAATCAGACCAAAATGGACTATCAATGGATTACCCATCGAACAAGTAGAAAAATTCAAATACTTGGGGATCACATTCCATTCCTCGGGTCGGTGGAACGAACAGATAAAATCTGCAACAGACAACGTGCAAAGAGCTTGCAGAGCCATTAAGAATTTTTTATTTCACCAAGGGAGGCCAATATATCCCAGCTGTCACAAAAGTGTTTGCAGCGAAAATAATTGCCCAACTTCTGTATGGGGCACAGGTATGTGCCTTCAAAAAATTGGACACTTTCGAAAAAGTCCAAACCAAATTCCTGAGAAGTATCCTAGCAACTCCATGCTGCGTCCCGAATAACACCCTACGCCTAGAAGCGGGCTTACCTTCCATGGAGGCACGAGTCCAGACTCTTACACTAAACTTCTGGCTAAAGTTAAAACACTTACCCAAAGGACTGGCCCCTTTAACCCTGTCAGACTCTTTTAGGTCCACATGGAAAAACACGATTCTCAGAAACCTCAAACTATCAGGGTTACAGGAAGAAGAACTAGACCTCCTGGGATATACGAATGCAAGAGTAGCAGTAAGGCGCAGAACAATGGATATAGATTACCAAAAACACCTAGCCTGTGCCAGATACCAGCCACTATTTAAATGCAGTACTAACATACCCTTTGCTACACACACTTATTTAACAAATCTAACAAACCCGAAACACAGGAAAGTGTTCACTCTGGCCCGAGTTAATGCTCTGCCAACAGCTGTGCTACTGGGCAGGTACACAAAAACACCCTATCATGAACGTATATGCCCCTGCGACGTAGGGGTGGTTGAATCTATAGAGCATGTGTTCTTTTACTGCCCTCTGTATGTGGATGCCCGCCTCTCCTTAATCTCGCCAATACTGTCCCGCTTACCTGGCAGATCTGAGGAATTCTACCTATACTGGCTGTTCGACGACAAACACAAGGAGACAACCAACCTGGTGGCGAAATATCTCATGGCCGTTCTAGCTACGAGGAACCAGCATATTAAATTGAACGCAGAAACACAATAGGCTAGATACTGTTGGTGTTAAACTGTAGAGTTGAACGGAGTTTTAACATTTATATTGTTTTATTTTCTGTACAATGTGACGTTGGTCCTTGACCATAAATAAATATCTATCTATCTATCTATCTATCTAACCCTTGAGCAGATGGTCATGGAACCAACCAGGGGAAAGGGGATCCTGGACTTGGTGCTAACTAATGAACAAGATCTCGTTCAAGATGTCCTTGTAACTGAGCCCATAGGTACCAGTGACCACAACACAATAACCTTCAACTTAAGTTTGGATAGCAAACTGTCAGTGAAAACTAACACAGAGACCTTACATTTTCACAAAGGGAATTTCACCAAAATGAGAAAAATAGTAAAGAACAAACTAAAAGGAACAGTAAAAAAAATCAAATCCCTCCAAAATGCTTGGAAACTGTTTAAAAATACTTTAAAACAAGCCGAACTAAAATGCATTCCTAAAATAAGAAAGAGGCCGGGAAAGTCCAAGAGGACATCGGTATGGCTTACAAATGAAGTAAAAGATGTGATTGGAAAGAAGAAAAACTCATTTAAGAAATGGAAGGCTCTTCCTACTGAGGAGAACAGAAAGGAACACAAGCACTGGCAAACTAAATGCAAAGCAACCGTCAGGAAAGCCAAGAGAGATTTTGAGGCACATATAGCCAAGAACATTAAAAAAAATAGCAAAAACTTCTTTAAGTACATCAGAAGCAGAAACCCAACTAGAAAAGCAGTTCGGCCACTTGACGAAAATGGTAAGAAAGGGACAATAAGTGAAGACAAGGAGATTGCTGAACGGCTAAATGACTTCTTTGCCTCCGTTTTCACAAAGGAGGACAGACAACATATGCCTGCAGCTGAGTCAGTTTTTTCAGGGAGGGAATTAAATGAATTAAACCAGATAGAGATAAACAAGGAAGATGTTCTCAAATGCCTTACTAAACTAAATGTCAACAAATCACCAGGGCCAGATGGCATCCACCCCAGAGTTCTTAAGGGACTCAAGTGTGAAATTGCTGAAATTCTAGCCAAAATATATAACCTTTCTCTAAGATCAGGCACTGTACCCAAGGACTGGAGGGAGGCAAATGTAATTCCGATCTTCAAGAAAGGATCCAGGGGTGATCCAGGAAATTATAGGCCAGTTAGTCTAACCTCAGTTCCAGGCAAAGTGATGGAAACCATTATTAAAGAAAAATTACTAAGCACATAGAAGAACAGGCATTGCTGAAGGAAAATCAACATGGTTTCTGCAAAGGCAAATCATGTCTTACTAACTTGATAGAATTCTTTGAGGGTGTAAATAAACACATAGATAAAGGGGACCCAGTCGATATTGTTTACCTTGACTTTCAAAAGGCTTTTGACAAAGTCCTCACCAAAGGCTCCTAAATAAGCTCTTCAGCCATGGAATCAGGGACAGGTCTCGTCCTGGATTGGAACCTGGCTAAACTGTAGGAAACAAAGGGTGGTAATAAATGGACACTTCTCTGGATGGAAAGAGGTGAGAAGTGGCGCACCCCAAGGTTCAGTTTTAGGACCGTTACTTTTTAATTTATTCATAAATGATCTGGATGTAGAAGTAAATTGTGAGGTAGCAAAGTTTGCAGATGACACTAAACTGTTCAGGGTAGTTAAAAATGAAACTGACTGTAAAGAGCTCCAGAAAGATCTCTCGAAATTGAGTGAATGGGCAACAAAGTGGCAAATGCATTTTAACCTAAACAAGTGTAAAGTCATGCACATCGGGGCAAAGAACCCCAAATACACTTATAAACTGATGGGATCAAAGCTTTCTGAGACAAACCAGGAAAGGGATCTTGGGGTTTTGGTGGACAGCTCAATGAAGATGTCAACCCAGTGCACCGATCAAGTGTATAAAATCATGCATGGGATAGAAAAGGTGAATAAAGAAAAATATTTTCTCTGTCACACAACACTAGGACTAGGGGGCACTCCCTGAAGCTCCAAGGTAGGAAAGTTAGGACTAATAAAGGGAAATATTTCTTCACCCAGAGGGTCATTGGGTTATGGAACTCACTTCCAGAGGAGGTTGTGACAGCGGTCAGCCTGGACAGCTTCAAGGCAGGATTAGACAGATTCATGGATACCAAGGGAATCAGTAGTTACTGAAATGGACATCCAAGTGCCACCTCTGTGTTGATGGAGGCAGGCAGGATTTTCCCCGGGTACTGGTTGTGGGGGGTCGGGAGCAGGTGAGGGTTTTGCCCTCCTTTCTGCTAGAGATCCCCGTGTACAACTGGTGGGCCACTGTGTGACACAGAATGCTGGACTAGATGGGCTGAGGCCCGATTCAGCATGGCTCTTCTTATGTTCTTATGTTCTTATGTTCTTATTACTGGCCAGAATGAAGGGCTTGCTCTCCCCCGAGCTCAGAAGTCCAGGGAGCAGCGTGAGCTCCCGCTGTTAGCTCCAGCTCCTGCCAGCCTAGCAGTTCGAAAACATGCAAATGTGAGTAGATCAATAGGTACTGCTCTGGCGATAAGGTAAGGACGCTCCATGCAGTATTCTTTGGTGAAGAAGGCCACAGGTCATGCAAAACTACAGCTTACATGATTCCATAGCATTGAGCCCTGGCCGTTAAGATAGTTTCAAACTTCATCCGTTTTATAGTGTAGACGCATATGTTGCAGCTGAGATGTGTAAGTGCTTGCATGCTTAGAGTTGCAGATTCACATAGGAATGCTTCCAATATGGTGCATATTATTTCCTTTAAGAGCAAAATCTCAGAAGACAGTTCTCTGCAAAATATCATCCAGCTTTAAGGGTCAGTTTTGAGTCTTGGACTAGTATTATGTTTGATTTGTATTGCAACTGGCACAGAATTTAAGGTATCACGTTCCAGCTCTCCCATCCAAATACTTTCTTTTGAATGGCTTTCACTGCAGAGGCACCTTTGCTGGTTTTAATTAGATAGACACACAATTTAGGACCAGATACTTCTATTTATTCTCAAGAAAGATGGCCTGAAGCATTTCTCGGCACTCTAGTGTCTCCTTAGTGTGTGTTTTCCCTTTTTCTGGCTGAGAAAACAATGCCTAGCATCCAGAAAAATAATATGCATGAAAAACCTGTGCCTAGAAACTGTCATAGTTACATTGCTGCAAATTGTACTGATAAAAAAAATCTTGATTTAATTATATGTGCTTTTTGGTATGTGCAGGACTGGAACTGTGTATGAATTTAGGACTTTGTTTTACTGGTTTGCGGTTTCCACACCGAGAGGGAGATGTTGTAGGGAGGGAGAGGTGGCAAAGAATGATTTCCCTTCTTCCCAAAAGGCATATTATTCAGAGCTTTTCCTGTTGGTGTGGCCTTGCCTCTGATTGATGGAGAAAGGATTTTACCACAAGGTAGGCAAACTGGCATTGCAACTATGTATGCAGTGGGTGTGTGCTCATCGACCCACAAAGAGTTACCTTGCATTCATTTGAGCAGTGCCAGCTGTTAGGCATTATGGGAGCTGAAGTCCAAAACACCTGGAGGTGCAGAATGTGAGAAACATTGCATTAGAGCAGTGGTTCTCAATCCTAGAAATCCCAGCCAGTTTACCAGCTGTTAGGATTTCAGAGAGTTGAAGGCCAAAACATCTGGGGACCCACAGGTTGAGAACTACTTCATTAGAGGGTGGGATTCAGACTGTTTCCAAGCACCCACTTCTTTTTTCTGTTGTTTACATAGCTCTGCAGATTTTGTGCTGAAACACTGGGGAAGCCACTAGAAGGGTGTGAGAGAACAGCTGGAGAAAATCAACGTGTTCATTTCACCACCACAAGCACAACCTTTGTGTTGTGCGTATCCTTCTGAGGTTTGTTTTGAGGTCCTAATTCCCAATGAATTTTTTTTCAAATAAAAAGCAGTGGTATATGCAGGGACATTCTGCCACCCTCTACTGACTCTTTTAGGAACATGAAATGCCTTTTCAAAAACAAGGAAATGACCCATAGCCGGTTGACTCTCCCTTTCTTTCAACTTCTGCTTTCTGTTTTCTATCTATCTATCTATCTATCTATCTATCTATCTATTTATTTATTTGCAGCATTTGTAGTCTACCTTTCACAGCCTTACGGCGATTCAAGGCAGCTCACAGAATTAGCAAACTTGATGCCATACGTTCATAAAAACAATTAAAATATTCAAGTCAACATTATAAAAAAGCATATATAAACCATTAAAAACATATGCTCACCAGTGTTGTCCTGTTAAAATCATTATCCAGCAGCATCGTCTAGCTATTCCATGTTCATTCTTCCTATATCATAATTACTTATTCTGCTGCACTTCCAAATGCTTGTTCAAAAAGCCAAATTTTACTCTTTTTCTGAAGGTCAGGAAAGAGAGAGCTGATCTAATATGTCTAGGGAGGGAGTTCCACAGCCGAGGGGCTACCACTGAGAAGGCCCTGTCTCTTGTCCCTTGTGGCGATGGTGGGATCGAGAGCAGGGCCTCCCCAGCTGATCTTAAATTCCTAGATGGTTCATAAGGAGAGATATGTTCGGACAGGTAAGCTGGGCCTTTCTATGCCACCTTTCTCCCAGCGAACCCAATGTGGCTCACAACATATTTAAAGTTTACAAAGCAATATAAAACCATTAGCTAAAGAGTTACATGATTTTGCTTTAAAAGTCCTCTCCTGGGCCTAAAACAGCCAAGACATCCTAAACCTCTCCAGGCTCGCTTTCTAGAGCAGGGGTGCTCACACTTTTTCAGCATGTGAGCTACTTATAAAACAACCAAGTCAAATTGATCTACCTACTCACTACAAAAATGTGAAACATATAACACAATATCTGCTTTGAACTGGGTTTTCTGAGTCCACACTGCCATATAATCTGATTCAAAGCAGATAACATGGGATTTTATTCAACTATGTGGAAAGGACCTCAGATAATCCAGGGCCGGCAGCACTTGGGCGGCGTCGGGAGCCTGCGGGGTGGGACTGAGCCTTCCTCCCGCCCTGCCTACGATCTACCAGGACACCCTACGCAATCTACCAGTAGATCACGATCTACCTAATGAGCACCCCTGTTCTAGAGGATAGAGAGAAGCATCTTGGCCATTTTAAAAACACATAATTTTGTAAAAATGGAGTGAAGGGCAGAAGGTGCAAGATTCCATGAGGGGCATGTGCATACCCTTCTTCCAGTATGCTCTCACTCCATCCATATAAATGATCCTCATGGAATGGTCAATCTGGACTGAACATATGACCTCATCTGATGGGTCACTTGGCCCATCCTATGCTACTTGTTCTCCCCTTTCAGGACAGTTCCCACTACACTATGCATGTGTACTTCTGGTTGTGATGGGGTCCTAGGTAAGTCACGCAATGGAGGGCATGGAGAAGCTGTTACTCCATGTTCCTAGCAAGGAGTCCATGGGTTCACCACGATGCATGACAAATCCATGGGCCTTTGTGATGAAGTCCTTAGTGTTCCTAAAGGCTTTTCGTAAAGGGTTTTCTCAATTTTTTTAGTTTTAATTAGATTAATAGAATCATATAGCAAGAAAGGCAAGAGCTATTTAGTCCAAACCCATACAGTAGAGGTGTCAACATTCATTTTCATCAAGGATCTCATCAGCCTTGTGGTTGCCTTCAAAGCGCCATTGGATCCATGGATGAAGAATCAGTGGATACAGAGGGCCAACTATATATATATATAGTGGTTGGTGCTATTTAGTTTTACCCAGTTTGGGTCACCATCACTTTTGATTATTCACCACAAGGACCGGGGATAATGAGAATTGCAACCCAACAACACTTGTGGCTATGAGGTTGGAGAAAGATGAAAGGATATTTAAAGTCAGACGTCATATCCACAAGCCTTATATCTAAACTCAAACCCCACTATCCTGACTAAACAAATGGCAGCTTTCCAGATGTCATTATATCACAACTCCCATAAGCTCTGGTCATGATGTCTAATGATAAGAAATACAGGAATTGTAGTCTACCATCTTAAGGACCACATGGCAGGTCATATTCAGCTCACAGGGCTTGAGTTTGACACAAGTGCCAAACATTAAATACACAACTAATATACTCTTGAGAGATGCCCATCCAACCTCTGTTTAAAGAACTCCACAGAATGAGAGTTCACCCCACACCAAGGCAGTGTATTCCACTCTTGAACAGCTTTCATATTAAAGGGGTTTCCCCCCTTATGTTTAAACGGATTGATATTTCCTACAATTTGATTCCAACAGTTCATGTTCAAGCTTTTGGAGCAATATTAAACAAGCTCACTTTGTCTTTTGCATGACATCCCATCAGATAATATCCCCAAGTCTTCTGTTTTCCAATCTAAACAACATACTATTTCTCCTAAGCTGTTTGTCAAAAGGCTTGGATTCCAGATCTTTGATCATCTTGGTTGCTATTATGTGTATAGAATAGACTTTTACTGTAAAATCGCTCTCTATAGAGCACAGAATTCTTATAGGAAAGGTTACTGTCTTCCAGTTATAACCCCTTCATCCATTCTCCAGACACAATCTTTGTTTTTCTTATTAAAGAAGCTAAGTCGTAATAGGTGTTCCAGTTTTGCACTTGTATTGGTGGCACTGGGAGCTGTCCATTTGGAAGCCTCCCAGGGCTCTAGGATGTGTGTGTGTGTGTGTGTGTGTGTGTGTGTGAAATAGTTGCAGTTCATCTATGGTGTTCAAGTACACATATTATCATGTCTATAATCCATACATGGAAAAACAAACTGGATCAAGATTGGGAAAGGAGTATGGCAGGGGTGTATACTTTCACCCAACCTATTCAACTTGTATGCAGAAACATCATGCGGCATGTGGGGCTTGACAAATCCAAGGCTGGAGTTAAAATTTCTGGAAGAAACATTAAGAACCTTAGATATGCAGATGATACCACTTTGATGACTGAAAGCAAGGAGGAGTTGAGGAGCCTTCTAGCAAAGGTGAAAGAAGAAAGTGCAAAAGTTTGGTTGCAGTTAAACATCCAAAAAACCAAGATGATGACAATCAGACTGATTGACAACTGGCAAAGAGAGGCAGTAAATGTGGAGGCAGTGACAGACTTTGTATTTCTAGGTGCAGCCTGCTTCCAGGAAATGAGAAGACGTTTACTTCTTAGGAGGAGAGCAGTGACTGATCTTGATAAAATGTAGAGACATGACAATGGCAAAGCAATGGTGTTCCCTGTAGCAACCTGTGGGTGTGAGAGATGGACAATAAGGAAGGCTGAGTGAAGGAAGATAGGCACTTTTGAACTGTGGTGCTGAAGGAAAATTCTGAGAGTGCCTTGGACCTCAAGAAGATCAAATCAGTCCATACTTCAGGAAATAAAGTTCGACTGCTCACTGCAGGGAATGATATTACAGGCAATGAAGTACTTTAGCCATGAAATACTTTAGCCACATAATGAGAAGACAGGAAATCTTGGAGAAGACAGTGATGCTGGGGAAAATAGAAGGAAAAAGCAAGAGGGGCTGACCAAGGGCAAGATGGATGGATGGTATCCTTGAAGTGACTGGCTTGACTTTGAAGGAGCTGGGGGTTGCAACGGCCAACAGGGAGCTTCGGCGTGGGCTGGTCCATGATGTCAATAAGAGTCAGAAGCAACTGAATAAATAAACAACAACAACAATCCACACAGTGACCTCTGGTGCCAGAACAGCGGTATTACAAATGACTATGAGTGAAAGTGTGAAGTGAGCTTCTGAATTGTAATGGGAGTCCAGTCAGTGGATCCAACTCCTTTAAGCACAAACAGTTCAACCCCCAAAATAATTTTAATCATACAGGTTTTAAGATAGAAGGTTGCTGAAGGGGATTCTGATTATCTAGGTAATCATGTTCCTTTTTATGGAACTGTTTGAAACCTGCTTTTAAATCTTAATTGTGTTTGGTTTTGTTTGAGTTTTACAACTTTTAGCTATTAGGAATGGCATTTTGTGACAGAAATATAGGATGTGAATTTAATAAATGATAATAATAAATTTTTCTGGCCACATCTTTAAGAAATATATCATTTCCCCCCTCAAGGAATGATTTGGAATGTGTTCTTTGTTTAAAGAAAGCACCGTCAGTTCTCAAGCGATATCATGCCTTGTATACAGAACTGTCAAATGACAGCGTGTACCATATCTGCAGAAACATATGTTATAATGGATCGTGATGTAGAATATCTGATGGGAATCCACACCATTAACTTGCAGTGTCAAGCATTAATTAGAAACACTGGCAAGAATTCCAGCTTACAGATGTTTTGAAAGAAGTAAAAATAACACTAAGGAATCTGTGGATTTTCCCTTGCGGCATTTCACTTCTGTTGTTCTGAGGAGTTTTTCAAAACTCAGATGAAGATAATACGAACAAGTGGTTCTCTTTGTATAATAGGCTTCTTTCTCGAGGACTGAATCAAAGTGGGCAGACTTCAGTTCTGCGGGACCTTCTTGAGTTAGTACAAGATACTCCAAGTGGACCAGGGCCCAGGAACTTGTTTTGAATACCAAAACAGAATCCAGAGTAGTTCCTAGAACTGAGAAAATTCCAAGAATTCCCCAGCCTGTATGCCACTGGCCATGTTGGCTTGGAAATTCTTGGAGTTGCGATTCAAAAAGGTTCACATGAATTTTACACAAAAATCTAGCTTTTTATCTCAAGGTTTTTTTCATTGCAGCCGTGCAGTTTACGGTGGCATGTGGGGTAGCAACTACAATTGGCATCTACAGTTGACTTGTCACATTGATGGATTCGACATTCCTGGATTTGATTTGTAGGGTATTTGGCAAGCTCTTTGCCGTTTCCCCCCTCTCCCCGTGTCTTTGGGAAGTCAGGGGAAGCAGTAAAGGGCTTGCCAACCACCCTGTGAAGCTAGCTGGCACGTATGATTCATGGGACTGTTGGCAAGTGGGTTGCTGCTTCTTCTCTCCCCACAGCTTTAGAAAGAGGAAATAAACAGCAAATGTCTTGTCAACTTCCCTGTGAAGCTAACTGGTGTGCATAATTCACAGGGAAGTTGGCAACTTCTTTGCTGATTCCCCCCTCTCACCATAGCTTTGGGAGGGGGAGGAAGACTCAAAGGGCTTGCAAACAACTCTGTGAAGTTTACCAGTGTGTTAGTTAGTTAGGCAATCCTTCGTTGTCCGAGTAAGATTGTCCTCCAAGTTCGGTGTACTGGCGATGAGTACATAGGTGAGTGTGGAGTCCTATTCTTGACCTGCATGTTCTCATGCAGTGAGGGCATCGGTTTCCAGGTGGAAGGCGGTCCTGATTGAGGTTGGCTTGACACGCCTTCCTCTTGGCACATTTCTCTCTTTTACCCTCCATTCATGCCTCTTCAAATTCTACAGCACTGCTGGTCACAGCTGACCACCAGCTAGAGTGCTCAAGGGCCAGGGCTTCCCAGTTTTTTGTGTCTATGCCACAGTTTTTAAGGTTGACTTTGAGCCCATCTTTAAATCTCTTTTCCTGTCCTCCTTCATTCCGTTTTCCATTCTTGAGTTTGGAGTAGAGCAACTGCTTTGGGAGACAGTGGTCGGGCATTCGGACAATGTGGCCGGTCCAGTGGAGTTGATGGCGGAGAACCACTGCTTTGATGCTGGTGGTCTTTGCTTCTTCCAACACACTGACATTTGTCTGCCTGTCTTCCCAAGAGATTTGCAGGATTTTTCAGAGGCAGCGCTGATGGAAACGTTCCAGGAGTTCTATGTTATGCCTGTAGATAGTCCACGTTTCACAGGCATATAGCAGGGTTGGGAGGACAATAGCTTTATAAACAAGCACCTTGGTATCTGTGCTTCTTTCGGAAAAATGCTGCACTCACAAAACTCAGGCAGTGTTGTATTTCAGTGTCAATGTTGACTTTCCAGTTTGTACACTTTGTGTTGCGCTTGGCAACTTCTTCACTACCTCTCCAGACTTTGTAGGGAAGGCGGATGGCCCTTAAACTATTGAAAGAGGCATAGCTGTGATTTCAGTCACCATCCACCACACCCTCTGAAGTCTGCTGGTTTGTAGACTTTAGTAGAGAGTGGTTGGTAACCAAAATCACTATAACTCCACTCCCTGTGGGTCTGGGGAAGGTACAACAACACCCCCACACCTGCCACTATACAAGTAAGCTTTATCCACCTTGGAGATGTGATTTTTTTCATATTTGTAGGGGTTGCTTGCTCCATGAATGTAGAGGCTGAACTGTGCTGTTAAACAACTTACAATGCCAATAATTGCCAATTTACTACAAATCAACCTGGTATTTGCCAGTAGATCCAAATATCCACCCAGCTATCCTTGCTATCAGCAAGTTTCCCAAACTTCCAGAGTTCTTGATCTATGTCTTTCTCTCATTGGCATATGAAGCTGGTTTCAAAATTCCTTTCATACCTACATATATTCATTGTGTATCACTCTTATGGTAGTTCAAGCCATCTCCTCCTGGCCCTGATATTTTATCACTGGGGATTTCAGGATATTTCTTTCATTTTCAGACTTTTATTAAGGTTTCTTCTATAAATGTGAGGGATTTTAAAAATCTAGTATTTCCAGCATTGCTCAGCTACTGTGGTTCATTAAAATGGCAGACTTTGGATTGTTTGTGGGTGTCTTCCTTGTGCCATAGATTGTGAGGTTCAATCTGTTTCCAGCACCATCTGTTCTTTTTCTTGAGATGTTTCTCCATGTTTAGTAATTAACAAAAATATTTAGATGTATTGTACTAATTCTGAAAATTCATTCCTGCTTGTTTCTTCTGAGATGTAACTTCCTTGCATCTTCATTGTCCATTGTGACTGTTGGCAATACAGTACTTCCAAGCTCAAGGTTACAGACCAGTTTGGGATCAAGAAACCTGTGTATTCAGGTTTCCCTGTCGTATAAGAAACCTCAATTATAACCTGCTTCATACCTTCCAGTTTCATTCCAAAAGGCTATAAGTGGATTCTGGGTCAGTGCACAATTGTCTGATGACTAAAAAGGGCTAGTGACAATTTGGAAAATCAGGCATACCTATTATTATTATTATTATTATGGAATAATAATAATGACAATTATGATGAACTTTATTTATAAACCACCCAATCTCCCCAAAGGGACTCAGGGTGGTTTCCAACAATGCCAAAAGAAAACCAATACAGTTTACACAGGCCAAGGCACATTAGACAATATAAGCAACCTAACTGTAACTTAATAAACAAAATAGTGAAAAATAACAATAAAAATAAAATAAAAACATCATAACATACAAAACCGGGAATGTGGCGCAGCTGGCTAAGTGTCAGCTGTATAAGATCTCTCTGACCAGAAGGTCATGAGTTCGAGACCTGCCCGGGTGAAGGTGGGTTCTCGACCTTAAGTGTAGCCTGCTGCCGACCTTTGCAGCCCAAAAGACAGTTAAGTCAAGTAGGAGAACATAAAAGCACATAAGAACATAAGAAGAGCCATGCTGAATCGGACCTCAGCCCATCTAGTCCAGCATTCTGTATCACACAGTGGCCCACCAGTTGTACACGGGGATCTCTAGCAGAAGGGAGGGCAAAACCCTCACCTGCTCCCGACCCCCCACAACCAGTACCCAGGGAAATCCTGCCTACCTCAACCAACTCCGAGGTGGCACTTGAATGTCCTTTTCAGTAACTACCGATACACTTGGTATCCATGAATCTGTCTAATCCTGCCTTGAAGTTGTTCAGGCTGACAGCTGTCACAACCTCTTCTGGAAGTGAGTTCCATAACCCAATGACCCTCTGGGTGAAGAAATATTTCCCTTTATTAGTCCTAATTTTCCTACCTTGGAGCTTCAGGGAGTGCCCTCTAGTCCTAGTGTTTTGTGACAAAGAAAATAATTTTTCTTTATTCACCTTTTCTATCCCATGCATGATTTTATACACTTCGATCAAGTCACCTCTTAAACGCCATCTTTCAAGGCTGAAAAGACCAAGGCATTGCAACCTGGTTTCATAAGGGAGCCGCTCCATCCCTAAAGGTACCACATTAAAGTGGGGAGGCAAATTTAGACTGATTTATGAGGCCATAAAGAATCGCTGAGGAATGCGGAAGAAACAACAAAGGGAAGCTGGAAGGAAATGCTGAGAGAGAATAGGAGTGTGTCAGCTCCCCCTGGTGGCCAGAAAGTTTGCCTCTGTTTGTCTATATATGTATAATATGTCAAAATGTATGTACTGTACTGTATTGTGATAAATGTCACATGTTTATATGTCATATGTTGAACTGCAGGGATTGTTTGCAAGTATGTGTACTCTAATTCGCTCTGAGTCCTCTTCGGGGTGAGAAGAGCGGAATATAAATAATCCTTTAAAAAAAAACCCTGATAAAACACCCTAAAATAAATATATATGTGATCGTGACCCAGCTGAATAACTCCTAAAAGTTAAGATTTCTGCTGAAAGTAATAGAACAAATCCAGACTAAATTGCTTCTGTTGGTTTCAACTGGATTTAATTACAATTACGAGTAGTTTGGCTGTACAGAGACCTACATCAAAACCAGTATTTTCTCTGAATGTCAGATTACATTATAAAACATGCGGTTTCAGAGCAAGCACAGAGTGAATATACCAAAAATCACATGTTTGTTAGGGCAGAGATGCGCCCTGTACCATGGTTCCTGCGATGCTCCCTAAAGTGCCATCCAGTTGTGATACATTCAGAAGGGAATGTTTGGGAGCATTCAACCACATTCTGATTTTAGAATTGTGTTATTACACATAGGTTGTGCAACGGCAAGAGCCTGGACATTCCTTGAAGAGTTGCATTCAGAATTTGCAACTTTCATCTCTCTTGTGCTAACTTGATTGCTTAAGCCCTTTGCTCTGTTTTAAATCGAGCTAATACTTAGAATGAAAATACAGTAATGGAATGGTGATTTGGGATTTCTGATAGGATTGCTTTCTACAGTTGCTACCCTCATATAATTTTGCAGTGTGTTTTCGACAGAACACATACTTGAAGTTATATATGATTGAAATTCAAGATAGAGAATTAGCAGCCATGGTGGCACAATTGGTTAAACCCTTGTGCCGGCTGAACTGCTGACCTGAAGGTCAGTGGTTCGAAACCCAAGATGGGGTGAGCTCCCATCTGTCAGCTCCAACTTCCATGCAGGAACATGAGAGAAGCCTCCCATTGGATGGTAAAACATCCAGGCATCCCCTGGGCAACATCCCTGCAGACGGCCATTTCTCTCACACCAGAAGCGACTTGCAGTTTTTCAAGTCGCTTCTAACACGCACAAACTTTGATGTGGAATTTTCTAACTTGTTCAGTAAAAAAATTTGCATAAATAACAAAATGCAATTCCAGTAGAGTTCATAGTAACAAATTTGTCAACTATTGGGTGAATTGTTTTGTGTTGGGTCTAGTCATTGGCTTCAAAGAATGAGAGATTAAGAGTTGGTTAAGAAGCTTTTGTGAGAGAGGCCGAGGCCCAAAAATAACTTCTGTGTTCCCCGTGTTCTTTTTGTAATCTCATGCACCGGGAATGTGGCGCAGCTGGCTGGGTGTCAGCTGCATAAGATCTCTACTGACCAGAAGGTCATGAGTTCGAGGCCTGCCTGGGTTGGGGTGAGCTCTAGACCAATTTGTGTAGCTCATTGTCAACCTTTGCAACCTGAAAGACAGTTGCATCTGTCAAGTAAGAAATTTAGATACCACTTTGTGGGGGGACGGGACGGGACTAAATTTAACTGATTTCTGGAATGTTAAATTGCTTCTATGTCTGTCTATATACTGTATGTTGTATGTCAATGGCATTGAATGTTTGCCTATATATGTGCATTGTGATCTGCCCTGAGTCCCCTGTGGGGTGAGAAGGGTGGAATATAAATGATATAAATAAATAAATAAATAATAAATCTTGTCCTCACTAAGTCATAATGACATAGTGTCAGAGCCCCTGGTGGTGCAATGGGTTAAACCCTTGTGCCGGCAGGACTGCTGACTGAAAGTTTGGCAGTTTGAATCTGGGGAGTGGGGTGAGCTTCCTTTTGTCAGCTCCAGTTTCCCATGTGAGGACATGAGAGAAGCCTCCCACAGGCTGGTAAAACATTTGGGTGTTCCTTGGGCAACGTCCTTGCAGTGTCTCAAGTCACTCCTGACATGGAAAAAAATACAGTGTCTATGATTCCTTGTACGCTACTGCTGGCAGATGATAGCAGCGTAATATGTTTCATAATGGAGCTAGATTCACTAAAATGCTGGGCTTCAGTCTCCCCATCATCTATATATATAATTTTGGTCAGTCCGTTTAATGTCGTATATAGACAAAGAAACTATGGCTCGCAGAAGCACCAAACTTGACAACAGACTGGACCATTACACTCGCTACAGACAACAGCAAAAAAACCGGACCTACATCCCTCCCAACACCCCAAAAACGAACCCCAAAATTGCCAACTGAACTCCCACCCGGCCACTTCGCTGCCAGCGAACGTTTGGAACGTTCGCACATGGCAGCCAGAGCGCCTCCTCCGCCTCCTCCTTTGATCAGGAAGAGCGGCGTGGGGGACCTGGAAGGAGGGGAAGCCCCTCCCCTCCTCCCCAGCCCCTCCCACCTCCCCGCCACCCCCCCCCTCGCCGCCCGGTTTAAACGAGTGGCGAGGGGCGTGGCCAGGGCGGGACACGCCTCCCCCTCCCCAGAACTGTATAAGATTGAAAAATGTGACTATAACTTCATTATTGGTACCTCAATGATCCCTGTACTAGCAGCAACCTTTTCTACTCCACTGGCACAACGGCTCTTAATCTCTATACCTTTATAAAGCGGAATGTTTGTATGTATGTATGTATGTATGTTTGTATGTGTCCGGAGGGCGGAAGGGCGGAAGGAAATGTGGCAGCTTTCGGATTGGCTCCCACTGTGGGGTTATTTGCATAAACAACTCCCACTGGCCAGCCAACACGAACATTCCGAGACTCAAAAGTGCCAGAGGGAGGTAAGGAAAAGGCCTGAGGCAGTCAGGCATGGTGGGAGTTTCAGTCCAAAACACTTTGCAGCCCCCAACAATGAGACAACAAAACCAAACTTGGCACACAGAACCCCCAAGACCCACTTTACGTCTTGGTGCAGTTTGAGGAAGATGAAGCATGGATTGGCCAGCATTCCAACATCCCAAATCTCAAAGGTGCCAGACAGAGTTCTTTACAAAAACACTTCCTTCAGCTGATTTTAAAAACTAGCCCTCAGCCTGAATTGACAGTAAGGCTCCCTCAATTATTATTATTAACTTGAATCTCCTGACTAGGCCTCAGCCGGATCTGAACCAAACTTGGCACACATAACCCCCATGATGCCCTTTACGTCCTGGTGCAGTTTGGGAAAGATGGACCACGGATTATGGGATTTGTAGTACTTCCAAGCGCTTTGCTTCCCAAAGACCATTGTGGCCCCTAACAAAGACCGATAAATATCAAACTTGGCACACAGAGCCCCCATGACCCACTCTACATCCTGCTGCAGTTTGGAGGAGGGAAGACCATGGATGATGGGACTTGCAGTACCTTCCCTCACTTTCCAAGACTGCTGCAAACCTAATCCAATCACTGATCAACACCAAACCTGGCACACAGAGCCCTCATGACCCACTCAACATCCTGGTGCAGTTCTGTGTGAGATGGACCACGGATGATGGGACTTGAAGTACCTTCACTCACTTCCTAAAAACAATACAACCCTCATCCATTCACCAATACAGATCAAACTTGGTGCACAGAGCCCCCATGACCCAATATACATCCTACTGCAATTTGGGGGAGGTTGGACCACAGATGATGGGACTTCCAGTACCTTCAGTAATTTCATGATACCACTGTAACTCTCAATACTGATGGATCAAGACCAAACTTGGGATACAGGACCCCCCCCCCCCCAATGACCCACTCTACATCCGGCTGCACTTCTCAAATGACCCGGGCACCGCCGGGTCACCAAGCTAGTACAGCATAAAAACAACTGCTGACCTTTTCCATGGGTGTAACTGTAGAACCTCATTCCATTTGATGATGTGCTGGGATTTGTGTGATTTCTTTTGATTGCTTTCCTGTTTGCACCAGCTAGAAAACCACCTGCTTTTCTTTATTTTTATCCCTGACTTGGTCATGGAAGGGAGATGAGAGAATCTAGATCGGAGTTTCTGAAAGATGACTTTCACTAATTAATTAACAAGGGAGTGACAAGGTGTCTGTCTGTCTATTTCTCTCTGCTGCAGCTCATTGTGCATAGCATTCGGTTATCTGTTTCTTCGAGTTATTTACCCTTTTCTTAGCTTTTAAGTGATAATCAAAATTCATTAGCTTGTGGGAAAAGGGCTTTGAAAGAGAATTGGTGTGGCTGTCAGAACATAAGTTATTTACAGTTAAGCTACATAGAGGAGGAGGAGGAGGAGGAGAGAGAAGAGAACAGAAAGAAGAGAAGGGGGATTCCTAGAATCAGGCAAGAAGAAGCCATAAATCCTCCCTCCTTAACTGTTATTCCCCTCAGATGGTTTTGATTAGAATGGCTGTTGCATAAAAATTAGCTGCAGCTTGTCAGTACATAGGGAAAGGTTTGTGGGGGTGATGGATCCCCGAGGTGAGGGCTTGCTTCAAAATGTACTAATGTGGTCAGGTGAATTGGTTAATGCCATTCCTCAAAGGGATCTCAGTTGCAGATGCTGATCGCGAATCATTCGGAAAATATTTATGTGGTCAAGAGTGATAAAGTCTCTCATGAGACCATTCTATGCCTTTTTAGTTTAATATGTAAATCCATTTTGGCACCGCATTGTGTTCAGTGGACCATAGGTCTTGATAAATATGTCCCATTATATAGGATTTGGAACAAATAAAGAAATAAATTGATATGGACTTATATATCATAAATAAGTTCAGCAGGGGACATCATTTGATTCGGACATATAATTGTACACACGAGCCTTTTAAGTGATGATGCACACAAATCAACAGGCATCAAGTTTACTCATTCTCAGGGTATGGATCTTTA
Organism: Anolis apletophallus; assembly: GCA_030556195.1. Classification (NCBI taxonomy): domain Eukaryota; kingdom Metazoa; phylum Chordata; class Lepidosauria; order Squamata; family Anolidae; genus Anolis; species Anolis apletophallus. The sequence continues at coordinate 55,275,094 of JARBWK010000012.1, read as the reverse complement.
ACTTAAATGGTAGTATTTGTGGCCACACAGTAGGCTCAAGGAAATACCAACATTTTCGGAAATCAAAAAAATATGGGGGGAAGTGAGAGGATCTCAAGCATGGATATATAATAGTAAGGGGTATGGACTAGTAAATTGTTGGTGGGATAGGTAAAATCAGACGTATACAAAATGAAATATTCAGGAAGATGATGTGGCTCAGGGCTTCCCAGGAAGTCGATCGTGATCGACCAGTTGATCCCGGGACCGAAGGAGGTTGATCCCAGCCGGATGGGGCACTTCTTAGAGGGGGGAGGAGCCAGGCCACGCCAAGCCCCATCCCCTCCCCCAGCTTCGGCACTCCCAGCAGCTTCTCCAGGCTTGAGGAGGGCAGGGCCAAGACAGCCTTGTGCTAGCTATGCCACCACTGGCTTGGCATTGCCATCCTCAAGCCTGGAGAAGCTGCTGGGAACTCCAAAGCCAGCAGGGAGGGGGTGGGGCTTGGCGCAGCCTGGCTCCTCCCCCTCAGGCTTCAGCTCTACCAGGAGCTTCTCCAGGCTTGAGGATGGTAATGCCAAGCCAGTGGTGGAAAAGCTAGCACAAGGCTGGCTTGGCACTGCCATCCTCAAGCCTGGAGAAGCTGCTGGTAGAGCTGAAGCCAGAGGGGGCTGGAGCCAGGCCGCGCCAAGCCCCATCCCTCCCCTCTTCAGCCTTGAGGAGGTAGGTAGATCTTTCTGATTTGGTTTTATTATAAGTAGCTCGCATGCTGAAAAAGTGTGGGCACCCCTGATGTGGCTGAATGGAACTGTGAAGAGGATACACCATATATACAATCCCAAGCATGGATATATTCAGGAAGATGATGTGGCTGAATGGAACCGTGAACATGATACACCATATATACAATCTTTCTGGTGAACATCAACGCTTGAAAAACTTACTTAGTGGGGATTCCTACTCCTAAAATTTGGACTAAAGCTTCCATTCCCTGTGTCCATGCTGTCCATGCCAATATCTGAGCTTTTCCAAGCTACATCTAAAAGCATGTTAGCTCTGAATAAGAGGTGCAGTATTCAAACAGCAATGAAAAAAATTACGTGAATATAAGGCATAAAATGCTGGACATGAGGAACCTTGTTCTTATTTAACAACACACAGTTTTACATTTGTCAGTTTCATCCAGAATCATAAAGGATCCACATTTCTTTAAACATTAATTGTTGCTGTTGTCTTATGAAAAACTTTGCTACCTGGGAAAAGTGGGTTTTGTATGAAAAATTGGGTTTGTCCTTAAAACAACATATTTTCATGCAATTCCAGACTGTTCCCAGATAGCAGCAATTTTGCATGGAAATATGAAGTAGAGTAGATCCAGCCAGAGAGAAAGGCAGTGGCAAACCCCCTCTGAGGCTGGGAGCCCATCCAGACAAGCCTAGATTTCAGGACATGTCTGGATTTTTACTGGGGGTGTCCAATTGATGTCCACCCCTAAAAAAGCACAAATTAATTTGAAACAAAGCACATCGTATGTAAGATCCAGGTCTTAGCAGGTGTAGTCCCTGTGTGGATTGAGCCCGGGGACCACATCACATGGTCCCTGGTCCCAATCCCCACAACTGTAGTCGAGCCAGGAAGCCCCAAACCCAAAAAGAACCAACTGCAGAGAGTCCCCAGTATTCCTTTTGGCCCATGGCCTAAGTTGCACCAGTACCAGACTCCTTTTTCCCCCTTCCCTTCTGCCTCACTCAGTTCCATACATCACACTGCACCAACTTCGTCCCTCCCAGTACACCCAGCCACCATTGCCTCCCATTGCCCCATCCACACAACATTTGCACAGCCAATAGAACCCATGCATTCAGTATCCACAAGTTGGAAGTTCCCCCAATCTGCCCCGTTGTTGCCCCAAGGCACTCTGCCTCTTCCCCATCTTGTCTCTGCTCTTTTCTTCTCTCCGTTCTCCCCCCAATGCCTGGGGAAAGCCCGGAAAAGCGGCCGCTCGCAATCAGTGGCCTGCCCCCCAGCTGGGACCTGAAGTTCACCCAAGGACACTGGTTATGGACTCCTCTTGCTGCTATTCTCACTGCTTTGCACCCCAAGCCCCAAAGGCTCTGCAGTTCACCCAAGGACAGTAATTACATCAAGGAGAACTACAACTCCCAAAGGAAGGCAGCACTGCGTTGCCTGTTTTAAAGATCATAACTCTGGGAGCAAGAACTGTATGGGAAAATCTGGGAAATTGCTGGGGATCTCCTGTATGTACAGTGTGGCTTCATAAGTTTTCCTTTGACCCCTTGTAAGCCCTTCCCTACCCCCTCTATCCCATGAAAAGAAAGATTGCCTGTATTTTCGCTATTGTGTCAGCTGAGAGGAAGTAACTGGATTCCCATCCTAACCCTTTTATGGATCATCATTGTTCTCATTGCATGAGCTATTTCTGATGGAAATCTTGTTTTGGATTACCCAGGCCCTTGTCTTGAGCCCACATTCCATCAGCCTGAAGGAAGTATTAATCATCGGAGTTTAGTCCAATTAATTCATCCTCTGGGACCTGGACATGAAATATTTGCTCACACAGCGGGAGCCACAAATGGCCTCGGAAACCAGATTGTGTCCCAAAATAGACCCTCGGTCACACAAAGGCTTGAGTGAGTTTCTGTCATCAAGTCTCTTCCTCCTTTTCCCATTCATCCTCAAATCCACTAATCCTATCACTCCCAGGTGTCATTTAAGGTCGTTTACCTAGCTAGGACTCTTTTGTTTTACTCATATGCCAATATTGACAGTCATTTCCGTCTGAGCTTCCCTTCCTGGAAATCCATATATGGCCACAGACCCCTGATTGGCTGGGATGGCAAATGGGAGTAAGCACCGATTGGCTCCCCAGAGCCGGTCAACATCCCGCCCATCAGCGTTCCGACCAATCATCGACGGAGCCGGCCCAGAAGGGGGCAGGCGGGAATTTCAATTGTTTTGACAGTTCTGTAACCTTTAAAAACCAATGTTTTGAATGTATATGCATGCGTTCTTTGCGGGAATCAGGGTATTGCGGTTCGCATCCTCTCAGCTGAGCAGAATAAACAATTTCGTGGCATCTACCTTGCAGATTGGTGAGCATAATTGGATCTACGGGAGGCGGGTAGGCTACGAGGACCTAGTCGCTCCTGGCTCGCCAGGTTAACCGAACCCTCGCGGCCTCTGTCCCGCAGTCGGTCTGTGGGACTTGTCCGGTTGTCAGACAGCCGGCCTGGGGGATTGGCAGCTGTTCGATAACACAACCATCTTGGTTTTTCAGGCCCTAGAAGCCAACCCCCCACCCAAAAAAACCCCCAAAACAAGAAATTACACACCCCCCCCCCCAAACCCCAAATTTAGGCCCTAAAACGTACCTAAAGCTGCTGCCAGGCATGGAGCCTGCTTGTAAATTCTTCTGGCATGCCAAAATGTCATGTGTGGAGGGAAGGGGTAGAGGGTAATCCCTCCTTCTCTCTCTCCTTCTCCTTATGTACCATTTTGGTATGCCAGAAGAACTTACAAGCAGGCTTCATACCTGGCAGAAGATTTAGGGGGTGGCTGTCTGCTATCCCGATTACACTTTGGATAGTATCTGGCCACTGGGGAGGGAAAATCTGGGTTTTGGGGTGGGCTGTATAGACAGGAATGCGGGTGAAAACGGGTTACTTAAACCCATTTTCACCAGCAATTCCCTGCTGTCTGGAAGTGTCCTGTATCTATACTACCATTTATCCCAGGATCTGATCCCAGATTATCTTCTTATCCCAGATTATCTGGCAGTGTAGATTCATATAATCCAGTTCAATCTGGGATTAGATTCTGGTATATAGGGCAGTGGAAATCCAACCTTACTTGCAGTTTACTTACACAGGATTTGTAAACATGACGGACATGCAATGATGAATAAATATGAATTTAGAAGACATTGAAAACCATGGGAAATATAATGGGACTATGTATTTTTCATACTTCATTGAAGATGCCAAGAACATTCAGATATTCTTCTGCACTAGAATTTGATCCAGGGTTAGATAACTTCAAGAAGGTAGAATGCAATATTTAAAGATGAAGAACCATTTACATTATTCTAAAATACAGGCATATTTATCATGTTTTGTGTCTTTATTTCAGTAACTGAAACTCTTGAGTGTCTCTCTCATGTTCATCGGAAACAGATGTGGAGAATTCCTGAAGGGAAGGTGGTGACGAGGAACCTGGAAGGTTTTCCTGGAAGTTGTGTCTCATTTTGAATTTTTACAAGCTGCAGAAATCATTGAAGATGCAATAATTCCTCTTCAGCTGAGCACAGAACAGGCAAAATAAAGTACAGTCCAAATTAAATTTAGAAGAAGAATTTAGAAGATGCTAGAGAGCCCATTCTAGAAATAAAAATTAATCTAGAAACAAGATCCAGTGTTTCAGGTGTGAATAAAGTTTACTAAAAGAAAGATATGGGTTGGGTTTTTTTGGAATGCAATTGAAATACACAACCATGAGGCAGTACATGAGGAGAAACACATTGCTCTTATTTTTATGATTCAAAATATTCATAAAGTGAACCTGAGTGAGGCATGATATACAAATGACATGTAATTGGTGCATATAATCCATACCTACCTATCTCCTTACTAAAAATACTTGTAACAAGATATTATTGAGAGCATGTGTAGTATATTTTGTCTAGCAATGTAATTCTGCTGGACCTTTGAGGAAACTAAGGGCCCTTCCATACGGGCCCAAAATTTGGGATCTGTCCCACTTTTTACCAAACAACGCCCCAGGTAAAAGCGAATTAATGCAGAGTATATTGGGTTTCCCCAGTTTACTCTGCCTTAATTAAAATCCGTAAAGATCCAGACCTTAAACTAAGTTATGGATCTTTAGAGGTTAGTTCCCTGTGGGTTAGTTCCCATAGCAATCCCAAAAGCCCGGAAGAGCTGGATGGTCCCCCCACCCCCCATTTCTCCCCAAAACTTACTGGAGGGGCCTACGGGTAGTGTAGGCCCCTCTGTACAGGACTGCTGAGAAAATCGCACATCAGGAGGTAATGGGGAGAGGAGGGGAGGAGATGGAGGAAGAGGGTAGGTCTTGGGGAGAAATGGGGGGCTGGATGCCATCTAGCCACTGCTCAAGGGAAAGTCCAGGGTTTGAGTGGGGGTGGGGATGGAAGCCATGGTTGATACTGAATAAAAGACGTCTTCCTGGGTGCACAGAAGACTGGGTGACTTGGAAGGCACTGAATAGACTGTGCTTTGGCACCACGAGATGCAGAGCCAGCCTTAAGAAATGGGGCCACAAAGTGGAGTCCATGACATGTGAGTGTGGAGAAGAGCAAACCTCAGACCACCTACTACAATGCAGCCTGAGCCCTGCCACATGCACAATGGAGGACATTCTTATAACAACACCAGAGGCTCTTCAAGTGGACAGCTACTGGTCAAAGGACATTTGGTATAATGCCAAGTTTTTAAACTTTGTTTGTGTCTTTAAATACATTACAACCATACCCTCGGTTTGCTTCTGGCACAATATAAAATCAATAAATCAAGAACTGTTGCTGAAGAAGAGCCCCAGCTTAATAAGGGGTCAAAACCCCCTTGTGTGATGAGATGGTTTATCTTTCTTTAAATTTGTCAAATAATTCTTTTTAATCAGCATAATCAGTTTGTACATCTTGGCTAATTCACAGATCTTCATTAGCCATGTTCCTTGTATTGGGATAACTGGTTGCTTCCACTTCGGCACATAGACGATTCTCGCTGCAGTTATTGTTTTCTTTCTAATTGATCTTCCAGGAATACCATCAAATAATTTCTTCAAACATTGCATGTACTTGAATGAGAGGTTATTAGAAGGTCTACATGCTCCCCTTTCCCCAGTAATAGATCACGAACAAAGAAATTCATATCTATGGCTTTGTTTTTCTGTCACAATAAAAATATGGGGAGTGAGCTCATATATACTTTGGGAATGGGGCAATGTTTGAACAAGCTTTAAACCAAATGTGTTTCTTACATTAGATCACTGCAAAGACGCAGGAAAGGAAACGGCCATTATTGATTTAAGCAGCCTGTTTGGGAGAAATGTTCTTTCTGAATGAATAAGAAATCCTAAAGACTAGATGTTGGTTCCAGATTTCTGTAGGCCAAAAAACACTGGAATAGATTCAGGTTCCTCTTTGTGTCCATAAGTAATATAAACTATCGTGAAGCCAAATATTAGATAATTTGATCTCTGTCTTATCATTTGTTAAAGGAATGCCATGAAAGATATGGTGCCAAATAGCCTACAGTATATATACATATATTAAAAGCTATTCATGATGTCTCCATATAATTCTCTGTGTGTGGTAGATGTTAATAACAGAAAATACATGTGTATGTACATGGAAAAACACACATTGCTCATTTAAAATCCATTATACCCCATTCATATTTCAGAAGTAGTTAATAAACTGGAAGAGCTAAAAGAAAGTAAATAAAAATCAAGGAATGGGTCTAAGCCAGGTATGGGCAAGCTAAGGCCCAGGAGCCGGATGTGGCCCCTGGGTGCTTACCTCAGATCCTCCTCATTTTCCCTGTCCTCTTGTCATAAGGACACAGTGACCCACCACATCCTTATGCCAAAAAAAATAGAGGAGAAAGGCACCCACTTCTGGAGTGCTCTCAGCCACTGCGTGCCTCACCCTCCTCCCGGCATGAGAATGGTGCGAAAAGGCCCCATCCTTATGCTGGAAGGACAGCTCAAGGAAGGCACGTGGTAGCTGAGAGCCCTCTGGAGCACTCTCAGATATCACCTGTCTCACTCTCCTCCTGGCATAATGCAAAGAGGACAGCCCGATGATCACAGAGGCAGATCGGGGGGGTGGGGGGAAGGATCGAAGCAATTGCCGTGTGTCCTGCCTTCCTCCTGGTATAAAGATGGGGCAAGCAGCCCCATCCTTATGCTGGGAGGACAACTTGAGGATGACCCAGGCCCTCTCCTGCCCCCTCCTGGCCCTACCCTCTCCCAGGCCCTGCCCCTCACATGCCTGTTCTGCCCAGTGTGTGAACACCTCCCCTCCCTCCTGGCCCATGCCTGGTTTAGGAAAATGGCTGGGGCAAGAAATTTTCCAGATCAGCTGTTGGGTCTAGGAAACTACTTTCATCTTTGTTGTTTAATGGCCAGGATAGTTTGTTTTCAATGGTTGACAAAGGAAAACAGGAGTTCAGGGTAGTCACAAAACAAGCTGTTGTCCCAAGGTGGGCTTTAGTCCTTCCATATTTTCCCTCTCTTTGGCAGTACTCTCAAAATTAAGGCAGAATGGTGAAAACAGTTATATCCACTATGAAACTGCAAGAACCCTTTCGTTCTTGCAGCTGTTGTAAAGATTGAGTGAGAATTCTTGGACATCCGCTGGGATAAGCACAGAAGAGGCCCTCTGCATCACACTGTCAACACCAGTGTCGTGGTCCGGGGAGCATATGCCCATCTGATCTTAGAAAAACATTCCTAAGAACAGCAGAAAGCAAAGCTCTATTGCCATTCCCATCCTATAAGACAAAACCAGAGAATGATATCATGTTGAACATGAGGTCCAGAAATCTCAAGAAATAGTATTGAATTCTTATCCATACCTTTGGAGAGACTAATAAAATGTATCCATTTTAAAAATTGTGTCTTAGAAAGGACCTCCTAAAAACCAGGGAACTTTTAACACTATGTAATTATAGGGTTATTAATGCTGAGATTTGTAGGCCACTCTGCCTTCTTGCCAGGGCTGGATCTAGGTAATTTTAAATGGTAAGCGAACAGAATTTTGGCACCCCCCCCCCCCAACCAATCACTGAATGTGTGTGTGTGTGTGTGTGTGTGTGTATATATATATATATAGGGAGAGAGAGAGAGAGAGAGAGAGAGAGAGAGAGAGAGAGAGAGAGAATGTTGGGGGGCATAGACAAATTTTGGCCCTCCAGGCATTTTGGACTTCCTACTGGCTGTTTGGAATTGTGAAGAGTTGAAGTCCAAAACACACGGAGGGCCGAAGTTCACCCATGCTGTGTGTGTGTGTGTGTATGTATGTATATACATATATATATACACACATACATACACACCTTCCTTCCTTCTTACCCTTTCCCCTGCCCTCTTCCTATTCTCTTTGTGTGTGTGTGTGTGTGTGTGTGTGTATCTGTATCTATTCACCTTCCTGCCTTCTCAGGGCCCTTCCACACAGCCCTATATCCCAGAATATCAAGGCAGGAAATCCCACAATATCTGCTTTGAACTGGGTTATCTGAGTCCACACTGCCATATATCCCAGTTCAAAGCAGATAATGTGGGATTTCCTGCCTTGATATTCTGGGGGCCCTTCCACACAGCCCTATATCCCAGAATATCAAGGCAGGAGATCCCACAATATCTGCTTTAAATTGGGTTATCTAAGTCCACACTGCCATATATGCCAGTTCAAAGCAGATAATGTGGGATTTCCTGCCTTGATGTTCTGGGGGCCCTTCCACACAGCCCTATATCCCAGAATATCAAGGCATGAAATCCCACAATACATGCTATGAACTGGGTTATCTGAGTCCACACTGCCATAGATCCCAGTTCAAAGCAGATAATGTGGGATTTATTCAGCTGTTGATGTTCTCAAGGCCCTTCCACACAGCCCTATATCCCAGAATATCAAGGCAGGAATCACAATATCTGCTTTGAACTGGGTTATCTGAGTCCACACTGCCATATATCCCAGTTCAAAGCAGATAATGTGGGATTTCCTGCCTTGATGTTCTGGGGGCCCTTCCACACAGCCCTATATCCCAGAATATCAAGGCAGAGAATCCCACAATACATGCTATGAACTGGGTTATTTGAGTCCACACTGCTATATATTCCAGTTCAAAGCAGAAAATGTTTGGTTTTATTCAGCCTTGGGAGTCTCAAAGCCCTTCCACACAGCCCCTATATCCCAGAATATCAAGGCAGGAGATCCCACAATATCTGCTTTGAACTTGGTTATCTGAGTCCACACTGCCATATATCCCAGTTCAAAGCAGATAATTTGGGATTTCCTGCCTTGATGTTCTGGGGGCCCTTCCACACAGCCATATTATCAAGGCAGATAATACACAATACCTGCTTTGAACTGGATTATATGTGTCCACACTGTTACATATTCCAGCTCAAAGCATTGTTTTGGATTGTTTTTGCCTGTGGTACAGCCTCTTTCCCTTTGTATAATACACCATTAAGAAGAAGAAAGGGTGCCACAGAAGTATGATAAATATTCTGATTTTTATAAAGAGCATAGACAATATAAAAAGGAGCCAGCTCCAATATTAATTATATTATGTTATAAATTATAATATATAAATACATAATATATTTTATAAAGATTATACTACCGTGTATGGAATTAATATAAATTGGTATTAAATAATAACTCACTCACTCTCTCTCTATATATACACATACACACACATACACACACTACTATTCAATATGAATAAATAATATTGAATATACTGTATATTACTTAATACCTTATTAGATAAATATTAAATACTATTATAACTCTCTCTCTCTCTCTCTATATATATATATATTTATATATAATAAAATATTATATTATATATCTGGTACTAACATTAAATAACTATAAAATAATATCATAAATAATAGTAATATATACATATATATTATACATATTATAATTATATACCTGGGACTAAACATTAATAATAATATAATATAATATATAGATATATAACATACATCATATTCAGAGTGCATAATATTACAAATAATATACATTATATTATAAATAATTTTTTATTAACAACTTTTATATTTATAAGACTTAACATCATCACAACAGGGAGGGGGAGGGCTCGGGGATGGGGGGAGGGGATAAGAATACAAAAGGGTATGTTGACTTCCATTCTCATTCTGCACTAAATATACATTTTCATTACTAAACTTCTTTCTCAAACACGAGACATCCCTGTTGCTCTTCTTAACAATTAGTTACCGACAGCGTTCCTTTCCTTATTTAAAATTTCTGTCTATATTCTTCTATCATGGCCCAGTCTGTCTTTCTTACCCCTTTACCATGATTTATATCGTAACCAGTAAGTTAATTCATCCATATCTCTTATCTCCATAATTTTAATTAGCCATTGCTCTTTTGTGGGGAGGAGGTTTTGTTTCCATAGTTTTGCAAATACCATTCTTGCGGCTGTTGAGAGGAACACAAAGAGCTTTTCCAAATTTTCACTTGGAAATATTTCTTGTTCTATTACCCCTATTAAATACAATTCCGGTCTCATTTTGAATTCTATTTGTAGTATTTTTTTACATTCCTCATGTATCATCTGCCAATATTCTTTTACTTTTGGACATGTCCACCACATATGAAAAAATGTACCTTCCTGCTTCTTACATTTCCAACAGCTATTTCCAGTATTTTTGTACATTATATTTAGTTTCTTAGGGGTTATATACCACCGATGTAACATTTTTAGCCAGTTTTCCTTTAAGTCTGTTGCATATGTTATTTTCAGTTGTTTAGACCAGATCCTTTCCCATTCTTTAAATTGGATTGGTCTCCCAATGTTCTGTGCCCACTTGACCATAGAATTCTTGATTACTTCTGTTTCTGTTGCCCAATTCAGTAGTATAAGGTAGGTTTTTGATATTATTTTTTTTTGCGTCTTCATTATCAAATCCCAGGTGCTGTCAGTATCACTAAATCCTTTGGCCCCATCAATATTAAACTGTTCTCTTAGTTGGAAATAATGGAGCCACCTTACGTTGCTAAATTTCCTCGTAATTTCTTCCTGTGTTTTCAGTTCATAACTACCGTAGTTCCTTTTTTTTGGTATGATATCTTTATACTTAGGCCACACGGTCCAGCCCAGCAGTCGTCTTTGGTTCGCCTCCAGAGGTGAAAGCCATGTCGGTGTCTTATCGTAAAAATTTTTTTTATATTTATTCCATACTTTTATCAAGGAGGATCTAATGAAGTGGTTTCCAATTTTTTTCCTTTTGAATTCCTCCATACCATAGGTAAGAGTGCCATACCTTTCGTAGGTCGAATCCTTCTAACGTTAGTATTTTCGTTCGGTTTAACAGAGTCCAATCTTTCACCTAGGATAGTGCACAGCCCTCGTAATATAACTGTAGGTCCGGGAGGGCAAAGCCTCCCTTTTCTCTCTGCATGATCATTACATTGTAGTTAATTCGTGGTTTCTTGCCATTCCATACAAAGTTCATTATATCTTTTTTCCATTTTTTAAATACATCCATGTTCCTTATTATCGGCAAATTCTGAAAAAGATAGAGCATTTTTGGTAATAAATTCATTTTGATAGCTGCAATTCTCCCTAGGCGTGAGAGATTCATATTCTTCCATTTTCCTAGTTCCTCTTTCACCTTTTCCCATTGTTTAGAATAATTATTTTTTAATAATTGTAAATTTCTTGCGGTCAACCAGATCCCTAAATATTTGATCTTCGGAGTAATTTCTATTCCAGTGTCTCCTTGCATAACTAACTGGTCCTGCTTCGCAATATTCTTTGTTAAGATTTTTGTCTTTTTTCTATTCAATTTAAATCCAGCTACTTCTCCATATTCCTCAATTGTCGCCAACCATTTCAGGATATTCTTTTTGGGGTCTTCCACGATGCAGGTCACGTCATCTGCAAAGGCTCTTATTTTGTAGATTTCTTTGTCGATCTTCAAGCCTTTTAATTCATCTTGGCCTCTGATTTTCTTCATTAAAATCTCCAAAGCAAAGACGAAGATCAGCGGGGAAAGCGGACATCCTTGCCTAGTTCCTTTTTCTATGTTAAATTCTTCTGTTGCCATCCCGTTTATCCAAATCCTTGCTTTCTGCTTTTGATATATTGCATCTATTGCGTTCTGGAATTGATATCCTGTATCTAGTTCTTTAAATAATATTTTGAAGAAGTTCCAATTCAGATTATCGAATGCTTTTTCCTTTGTAAAAACATGCAGTATAGCCATCTGGGCCTGGTGCCTTGTCATTCTTCATATTTTTGATTGCTCTTTTGATTTCTTCTTCTGTTATATCTTTATTAAGTACAGATCTTTGTTCTTCTGTTAGCTTGTTCAATTTCATTTTGCTTAGGTACTCGCCTATTTTTCCCTCGCATATGTTTCCTTCTGCATATAATTGTTGATAAAAGTTTTTGAACTCTTGTCTTATTCGCAGGTCTTCCGTTATAGTTTCCCCCCCCCCCCACTCTTATTGTAACTATTTGCTGGGATTGTTTCTTTTTTCGCAGCCTTCTTGCCAGCCATTTTCCAATTTTATTTGCGTTTTCAAAGGAGGATTGTTTGATATATTTCATCTGTTTCGCCATTTGTTCCATTTCCAGATGGTGCTTCTCTTTTCTTATCATTTCTAATTCCCTTGGTATCTTCTTGTTACCTGGGCTTCTTTTTAATTTATCTTCCAATTCCTTTAGTTTCTCTTCCACTTTTATTAGTTTCTGTCTCCTCTCTTTGTTCCTTTTCGAATTATGCTGGATCAAATGTCTTCTCATCACGGCTTTGAAAGCATCCCAAACTGTTTGTATAGGGGTTTCTTCTTTTATATTCTGTTCAAAATACTCTTTGGTCTTTGCTTTATATGCTGTTATATCTTCTGGTGATTTCGATAGGTTTTCATTGAGTCTCCACTTCCTTGTCCCTCTTCTCTGATTGATCCTCGTTGTTAAAGCACCATGATCTGAAACATCTCGCGGATGAATCCTGATCTCTTCCACCTTTGTTGAAAGGGTCTTTGAGACCCATATCATGTCAATTCTTGACCAACTACTGTGGCGGGCCGAGTAGAAAGTATAATCTTTCTCTTTAGGGTGGTGTAGCCTCCATAAATCTTCCAAATCATATTCTTTCATCCACTTGATGAGGCCATCGGGTAGTGTACTTCTATCCTCCTGGTTTGATTTTTTTTGTTGTTCTGGATTTATCCAGATATTTGTCCATTACACCATTGAAATCACCTAATACCACTAGGTGATCACATTGTTCATTATTAATTTTCTTTTTAAGGGTCTCCACAAATTTTTTCTTGGATGCATTGGGGGCGTAGATATTACAAATTATTATGGTCTCAATTCCTACTGTTATTTTCACCGCCAGTATTCTCCCATCCTCGTCCCTGAACAAAAATTGTGGATCTAATTTCTCATCAATGTAGGTTACAACTCCTCTTTTTTTTCGGGGGCTGAGGCGAAGAATACTTTTCCTAGTTTTTGCTGAGTTAAGTGGGATATATGTTTTTGTTTAATGTGTGTTTCTTGTAATGCCACAATATTGTAATTTCCATTCTTAATTTGATTAAAAATTCGTTTTCTTTTATTGGGAGAATTTAAGCCATTCACATTGTTGCAGTATATATTCAATTGCTGTACAAAGCTAGCCATCTCGAGGTTTGTATAATATGTTATCTATGTCTAAATCAAGATTCTCTTCTTCTTCTAATTCTTCCTCTTCCCCCTCCTCTAATTCTTCTTCTAATCCTTCCGGTGGGCCGGTGGACGCTGAGAACGGGGCAGCCGCCCCCTCGGACTTGGGTGTGTTGAAGCGTTTTCTTTTTGCCTTCTTCTCCTTCTCGAGTGAACTGAGTGGGGTCCTGATTTTCCTTTCCTTTTCCAGCCTCCTATAAAAGTCTTTCGCCTTCTCTTCTGATGTCAGCCAAATCTTCTCCTCTTTATAGGTTACCACTATCCCCTCTATCCGCTCCCACCTAAATCTAATGTTCAGGTGCTTTAATTCTTTGGTGAGGAAAAAGTACTTCCTTCTCCGATTTAACATGGAGATCGGGAATTCCCGAATTATTTATTATGTTATAAATAATTGATTACATTATATACTCAACACTAATATTAAACAGGCATTAAATAATATTACAAATATATAAGACTGTACATACTGACAATCCTGATCAATGGACTATTATGAAACAAGTGTAATGAGTTTTGAAAATATCTTTATACAATGTACCAACCTCGGCACCACTTTTGGGAAGTAACCATCATGTGTTTTATGTTTCCCCCCCTACCCCCCTTACCCCAAACCATCAATCCACACACCCTCCCCCACCCGCCCATCAGCCCTTTCCCATCCCCTCCTTCCACAACCCCGTCCCATGTGAAAAATGAGAAAAACCCAATAAAAATTATTTGGAAAAAAAACAAATATATATTGTATTACAAATAATCTATTACATTATCTACTCAGGAGTAATATTAAGTAGTTATTAAATAATATAAATAATACAACATATTCTAAATAATCTATTACATTATACACTCAACACTAATATTAAACAGGCATTAAATAATATTGCAAATAATATATAATATTACAATATATATTATATTATAAATATTTTATTATATATTCCACCCGACAGGAGCAATGCAGGGGGCAGAACCTTCTCTAAGCGCTGGCTGAGCCAGGGTCTTGTGACTTGCTGGAGCACTGAGCAGAAGACATACTTTGCTGATGGGTTGGCTGCCATGTTTCTCTGCACCGCTCCGGCTCCAGGCGGCGCAGCACCTGAATCCCATCAGCCCCTCCTTCTACAAGCCACGGTTTGTTTACATTCTCAACCATTGGGAAACTCCTCATCTCTTCCTGTAGATTACAAACACGGCGCTGCAGTACCTTCTCTGCCCATATGGAAGCAACTCCTCTTCCTTTGCTCCCAGCCAGCACCTCCGCCAGGCAGTCTTCCTCTCCCTGGCGGGCGCCTCGCAACAGCTCAGCCACGTGGCAACCCGAGTCCGGAGGAGGGCGCCCAGCAGCACCTGGGCCTGCTGCGCGGTCCCCGGATGGAGCCCGGGCATCTGGGACGAGTAGGCCACCTCCAAGATGAGCAGGGGCCCGCCACGTGCCCCTCAAGCCTCGGGCCTCCTCCAGTCTGGAGACGAGGCTGGAGAAGGCTTCCCTGCCCGGGCCTGCTGCCTCGTCATGGCGAGGAAGAAGAGAAGAGAGAGGGGAAAGAGCGCGAGGGGGGGTGAGCATGTGAGGCAGAAGGGAAGGGAAGGGAGGGGTGCTCGCTCCCTCCCTCCCTGGCCTCCTCCCTTCCCCTCCGTCGGCCAGATGCGCCCCTGGCCACGTGGCGCCCTGAGGCGACCGCTTAATTCGCCTCCGCCTAAATCCGCCCCTGCTTCTTGCACTGTGTATGCCGATGTAGTTACACACACCTGTGCCACCGGCTTGCTGTGTATCGTACTTATTGTATTTTACTGTGTTTTTATGTGTTTTATGGTGTTTTTATTCTGTTTTTAATCCTGAATTTTGGTGTAAGTCGCCCCGAGCCACCCGGGAGTGGCGACTCACAAATTTGAATAATAAGAAATAAATAAATAAATAAATTATAATGCTGTGATTTCTATTTAAATGTTTTGTTTGGAATGCTTGAATTTTCAGTTTAGGAAGAGACATTTATAAATCTTAGCCACAGATCTCTAATGCTACACCAGGCTTCCACTGGTTCGTATCATATGTTAAAGCAAAATAATGATGCTTTAATTGTATAGAATGAAAGATCACATTTATGCAATCCAGCCAATCATGGGTACTGGAATCTTGTTTCATTCATAAGCTTCAGGCTTACGGTACGTTTTTCCATAACTGTTCTCAAATATCATACAGCAATCAGCAATTCAGATTATAAACTGAATAATAATCACAACCAACCAGCAAATCCAAGTTGGTTGTTCAAAGTCAACTGTAGAATGAGTATACTAATCTTACATTTTCAGGGGTGATATTAAAATATTTTACATCAATCTTTATAGCAAGAGCTACATTGTAAAGAGCAAACATTGTAAATTATTTCCAAAATATTTTGCTTGCTTTATTCTGCCTTTTGCTTATGAACCGAAGAGTATTTTTAATTCAATGCATTGCAAATGTCTGAAAAGTAACATGTTCAAAATTATTTCAAAGCTATGCAAAAGTATTTTAGGAATGATGACCATAACTAAGAGGAGGTAGAGGCTTGGAAATAATTAAGTATGGTTTACATAAAATGTGGTGTATATAAATTTACAATATTGTCATGGAAAACATCCATTTTGAAATAAGAAAATGTATTTTGCATCCAAGGCAGCTTGCTCTATGGATTGGCTTTAACTGTACCATCGACATGCCAAGAGAAACATAGCTGTACATCTTTGTCCTATATATCATTCAAAAACCCACTTGCAGAGAGATTATTTGTAGTCAACGTACACACAGCTGCTCTGACTCAATGCATACTGGGCTGCTCCACCCTTCAGAGAGCAGTTAGTACTAGCTGAGTTTGAAGTTCTCATGGACTTTCATTGAGTAGCCTGAAACATGAGGCTGTGACTGAGCAAAGGAAGCGGTGCTAGGGAGCAAATCCTTCTTACACAGATAGGTGAATGTATAATAATAAATAATAATAAAACTTTATTTATAGACCACCCTCTCTCCCCAGGCTGTACTGTCAAAAAACAAAATGAACATAGAACTACTGGTTGGCGCAGGCCTGTAGGTATAAATACTGAGAGTATTATATAGCTGTGTAGACTCATAGAATCCAGTTCAACGCAGTAAAACTGCATTCCAAAACCGAATTATATGGTGGCGTAGGTGGGATCTTACTCAAGGAATTCTCAGAGGTTTTGCCAGTTCCTTTGAAATAAAACCCAAAGCTCTTTGTATTTGTCGGCAACCTTCCATTTAAGAAGTAAACATTGCTGATCTTGCTTAGCTTCCAAGGTCAGAGAGGATATGGTGCCTGTCTAATCAGCCAAAATGTTTAGGTCATTTACATTTGTAGATAATTTTAGATTACAGTGACAAAATAACTCTTTATTTAAAAATCTAAACATTTTCAATTAAATTTACTGATCAACATCCAACCATTTATAAGGGCCATTAGAAGACAAAATACTTTTTCTTTCCTTGAAGCCAGCTGAACAAACATTGATTGAACTATTTGTAAGACCCATATTTGTTAACTTTTGAATTAATTGCACTCTAGTTCCCTATTATTCTACTAAAACACAATCAACAAGGTCACTTTTTTTTGCAAGCGGAGCTACTGGAATAAAATCCAAAGTAGTTCAGTGAGGGATCTCTATATATTCTACTACTACCAGCCTAAGAAATATCTTGCTCTGTACCACTAGAAGCTCTTTTTACCCCTGACATTCATTCTTCCCCAAAAAAACTAGAATGCAAAAGTTCCAGTACAATTGTTCCTCATTTGCCAGTTTGGACAGCATGTCCTCCTTGAACATTTCAACTATTCTTTCAGATGTTGCCCTTGACACATGCTGTCCTGTTCTTTGTCTCGGTTACTGGCTGCCGCAAGCTGTCGTAAAATGTGGATGCTTGGACTTAACAAGCAGAAGCCTGGATAATACTGAACCCTGTATATTTGACAATACTTAGGGTAGAAATATACCACTGAATTGCACTGGAAGACCCAGAAAAGCCCACAGACATTTGGGGTGGGGGTGGGATGTGTTTTGAAGCCTGAATAAGTGAAACCATGGATATCAGATCCATGGATAAAGGGAGCATACAGTCTATACGCATTAATTGTTATCAACTACGTTATAGCTATAGATATATAACAGTGGTTGGGTTCAAATTGGGCAACATTTATTTGCATTGTTACCTATTTAATTGTCATTAACCTTAACTCAAGGGATGTCAGGAATTTGGTGTATCCAATTCAGGTAGCCACCCTACCTGGTTCCGGAGTTAATTTGCAGGCGAAACGACTGGATTCCTTGATGTCCGGCCAAGGCAACCCGTTAAGGGAAATGAGAGCGAGGTCTGGTCCCCAAGATATCGAGACCAGCCTCCTCCCATTCCAGGCCATTTACCCGAACCTCCCCGATCAACTTGATCTTTGGTTGAGTATTAACATGATGGCCTTCACCCCTAACGGGGGTGCTTTAGTAGCACACCAAGATATGGGAGTTTCCTTACCTATTTTCCGCTAAGCCTATTTATAACCACCCCTCCCCTCTAGCCCCTAAACAGTACCGGGGGGTGAGTGAAAAAAAACCCTATCAATGGAGGGGGGGAAACTCCTCCCCAGTTTCTAATGGCAACCGTGCCGATACTGTTAATGGGCGGGAGTGGTGGGTCGAAGTCTTCCCAGAAGTGAGCAACTGGGGCTGGCTTCCGGTGGATGAAGCCACGCCCCAGCTGCTGGGAGGCTCCCTCAGGACCCTCCCCCTTTTCACTTCCACGTGGGAGGAGGCAAGCCCCTTCCTCCCAATATGCATTGGGGAAGGTGTCCTTGCCTTGCCACCCCCGAAATAAGACACACGACAACAGTGGTTGGGTTCAAATTGGGCAACATTTATTTGCATTGTTACCTATTTAATTGTCCTTAACCTTAACTCAAGGGGTGTCAGGAATTTGGTGTATCCAATTCAGGTAGCCACCCTACCTGGTTCCGGAGTTAATTTGCAGGCGAAACGACTGGATTCCTTGACGTCCGGCCAAGGCAACCCGTTAAAGGAAATGAGAGCGAGGTCTGGTCCCCAAGATATCGAGACCAGCCTCCTCCCATTCCAGGCCATTTACCCGAACCTCCCCGATCAACTTGATCTTTGGTTGAGTATTAACATGATGGCCTTCACCCCTAACGGGGGGTGCTTTAGTAGCACACCAAGATATGGGAGTTTCCTTACCTATTTTCCGCCACGGATTGGGGGCAGATGTCTATCTTGCCTCCCATTCCCCCACCAAGTCTTCTAACACCCCCATGGTAGCCCTCTGGAAATCTGATAGTGATTGAAGGTTGCCCGAATCCGAGAAATGTCTAAGTTACAAGGAGTAAGCTCCACATGTAACCTGCAGGACCCCGATGGCCCTGGCTACACTCACCCACCTGGGTCGGATATCACTAGCATCTTCACATCTCCCGCACCAGACCACCTGTAACGTGGTGTGGTGGCGGGCCATATGATGTGACGCCGGGGCCATGCCTGCCCCAATTATTATTATCATGTATTTATGTATTTTGTTAGATACCAACTCAGTCCTGCCCAAGCAGCGCCTGGATCACCAACGCATCAGGAGGAAAGGATTATTATTATCCTTAGTTTCCTTATTTCATTAGATACCGGCTCAGTCCTGCCCACGCCGCGTCTGGATCACCAACACATCAGGAGGAAACCCGCTCCTGGTATCAACGGCAACGCCGCGTGGCCCGGTTCACTCGTTTCCGTGCTCTCTCCAGCATCTTCACGTTCCCCCCATCCGACCACCTGTAACGTGGTGTGATGGCGGACCATACGATGTGAACCCGGGGCCAGTTACAACTGTGCAGATGGCCCGGTTCGCTCGCCTCCGTGCCCTCTCCGGCATCTATACATCCCCTCCATCCGACCACATGCAATGCGGTGTGATGGCGGACCCTGCGACGCGAAGCCCGGGGCCCTCCTAGCCAAATGCTTTTTTCCGCCCATCAGGAGGCCACCTGCTCCTGGGATCCCGGAACAAGGGGAGCTAACCGTCCCAGCGTAGACCGCGTCTACCTCTCCATCCTCAGCGGCAATGGAGGCGAGGCCCAAAGCTGGCCATAGGGAGTCTTGAGTGCCTCTTCATCTGCTTGCCTGCTGTAGCTGCATCCGCACACTAAGACTCGGCGCCTCTGCTGAAGCCTGGCATGACCTGGAACAATAAAAGGACATAACCACGCCGCGCGCGTGTAGCCTTTGTACGCGCCGACTGTTATCTCCCAAGGACTTAATTGCCTCGGCCTCCTAGCCGTTGCGGCGGCTGCGGACACTGCCCAATCTGATCAGAATGCGTCTCCAGTCTACCGCACCCCAGGAGACATTTGCCTGTAACAGTCTGTCCTGTTATTCTGAGGGGGGCATTCCATCCTGGCGGCCGAACGGATAGCCCGAGAGCGGGCCCCTGAGCTCAGAGCAACGTGCTATGGCCGTGACTGGACACAATTTGTTAACCGAGAGAGTTGCCAATGTAATCAAGCACCCCTTTGCTCAATGATCCATCATAAAGGATCTCGCCCTGATCTTCCACCTGCCCTGGCTCCCTTTGCCGTCGGAGGTCAGAGGGGTGCGATGTGAACGGCCAGATCTGGAGCCTGCCACCAACTCGCCCTGTGGTCTTAAGCGAATCGTATCCCTGCATGACCAAACTCTGCAGCCACTAACAAGAGCTGAGAGAGTGTCAGGTATAATTGACCTTGTGGTCTTAAGTGAATCGCATCCCTGAATGACCAAACCCTGCATCCGCTAACCAGAGCTGAGAGAGTGTCGCGTGTAAAAGACCTTGTGGTCTTTAAGCCACTTGCCTCTCTGAATGACCCACCTCTGCAGCCACTAACACGAGCTGAGAGTGTCTCGTATAATAGGCGTTGTGGTCTTAAGGAAATCGCATCCCTGAATGACCAACTCTGTGGCACCCACAAGAACCGAGAGAGTGTCTCATACCATTGACCCTGTGGTCTTAAGCAAATCGCCTCCCTGACTGACCAAACTCTGCAGGCACCATCAAGAGTCGAGAGCGTGTCCCGTTCGATTGACCTTGCGGTCTTAAGCAAATCGCATCCTTGAATGACCAAACTCTGCAGCCAGTAACAAGAGCTGAGAGAGTGTCTTGTATAATTGACCTTGCGGTTTTAGGCAAGTCTCATCCCTGAATGACCAAACTCTGCAGCCACTAACAAGAGCTGAGAGGGTGTCTCGTACCATTGACCCCGTGGTCTTAAGCAAATCGCATCCCTGAATGAACAAACTCTGCAGCCACTAACAAGAACTGAGAGAGTGTCTCGTATACTTGCCATGTGGTCTTAACCAAATCGCATCCCTGAATGACCAAACTCTGCAGCCACTAACAAGAGCTGAGAGAGTGTCTCGCATAATTGACCATGTGGTCTCAAGCAAGTGCGTCGTAGAAATGCAAGAGAGTGCATCGTAGAAATGACCTAGTGGTCTTAATTAAATCGCGTCACCTGCGTGACCAAACTCTGCCGCCACTAACCAAAGCTGAGAAAGTGTCTCAAATACTTGACTTTCTGGTCTTAAGCAGCTCGCATCCAATGCGTGACCAAGCTCTGCAGCCACTAACGAGAGCTGAGAGAGCGTCTTGTACAAACGACCTTCTTGAGGTCTTCAAGCAACTCACCTCACATGTGTGAGCCCCTCTGCAGCCACTCACCAAAGCTGAGAGAGTGTCTTGCCTAATTGAGTGCGAACTGGAATGTATGGATTGCAGGAGAAAATGTAAAAAAGACATGATACCTCTGTACCCCTGTGTGACAGGAGGCCATAAAGAACAGGAAAGGAGATACCACCTGGGCGTTAGAAGAGCTGCCCGACCATGTGATACTGTTCTGGCGTGGAACTCTCTGCCTTGTGGCGTGGTGGAAGCTCCTTCCTGCGTGCCCTAGCTGTTTCTCACCTTCCTGCCTGAGCAACCCCTGGGTTGTGCTTGCGCGTGGAGCCTCACTCGCAGGAACCTGCAACACAGAACGGCAACTGGACAAGAACATTTAGTACCTCGAGCAAGCCCAGGGGGGCATCTGGAAGGGAAGGAGGCACCGGAAGGATATGGGGCAATTGCATGATTCCCCTGGAGGCTGACAGATGTGTTGTTGTAACGGCCTGAGGAGTGCAATTGTTGGTGCATTAGAATGAGAGACGCCATGCCCTATCAATAAGGGCAAAGAAAAGAGAACCCGTATGAATGAAAATTGCAGCACCGGGGAGTGCATGTGCTGAGAATCTAGGCACACCCTACGTACTATGTACTACGTACATCAAAAGTGATGACCATCACCCTACACATAAAGTATGGTGCCCCAAAAGACCCCCAGACTCCAAGCCTGAGGTGCGCAAGTGGCATACCTTGCAACATCGGGGACAAAGGTAATTATCACTGTGCGACAGTGGCTCTCAGGGAGGAAAAAGTGAGATGCAGAGCCAGCGATGTGCATAGACAACTCCCAGTGCGGGTGGCCGGCTTGACTGCATTGCCTACCCCCTTGAGCAGTGCCTATTGATCTACTCGCAAGCACCTGCTATGGAGCTGCTAGGTGAGCAGAAACAGGAGCCAATAGCGGGCGCTCGCCTCTTTCCCCAGGTATGCACCTGCGAGCACTCAGTTAGTGAGTTCTGCAGCCCAATGCATTAACTCACTGTGCCAACGGGGGGGGGGGGGCTTGACTGGTGAAGGCAGAGGGCAACAGGCCTAGGGGGGCTTTTTCCTGCCCACCTCCCAACATGGAAGGAACGCAGCTCGGGGATTCCCCCTTGAGCCACCAGGGCAGCGAACCGGGGGCCAAGATCCACCCGTATGTGGCTGCCCTCTGGTCCTGCCAGATGTAGTGTCCCTGGTGTTGAGTGTGTTCCCCACAGCCACCTGACCTAGACTACCTTGAACGGGGTGGAAAGTGTCCAGTGAAGGGTGACCAAAAAGATCCAGGGGCTGGAGAACAAGCCCCATGAGGAGCGGCTTAAAGAGCTGGGCATGTCTTGCCTAAAAAGAGAAGGCTGGAAGGAAACTGACAGCCATGAAGATGGAGCAACCCCTAATTTGCTGCCCTGTAGAATAGGATATGGAACAATGGTTTCAAACTACACGAAAGGGGACTCCACCAACCATTAGGAAGAACTTCCTGACACGAAAGCCGCACCATAGTGGAACTCTCTGCCCCAGGGTGTGGAGGAAATTGCCCAGGGTGTGGAGGAAATCATCCCCCCCCCTGAAGAACTCCGGCGGCGCACGTGGCCGCCGGAGCGATCCCGGGCCTGGCGGGGGCCTCCCCAGCCGCCAGGCCTGCAACTTTGGTGAAGGGGGGGGGAGCCGGAGGAGGACCCAAGGCCCCCTCCCCCCCCAGAAGAACTCCGGCGGCGCACGTGGCCGCCGGAGCGATCCCGGGCCTGGCGGGGGCCTCCCCAGCCGCCAGGCCTGCAACTCTAGTAAAGGGGGTGGTGGGGGGAGCCGGAGGGGGACCCAGGGCCCTCTCCTCCCCCCCGAAGAACCCCCCAAGACCGACCTGTGCTTCCTCTCCTTGAGGAACTCTTGAGGTTGGAGAGGGAGCAGTTTGCCTCCATCTCCCTCAAAGTCTTCCCAGAAGTGAGCAACTGGGGCTGGCTTCCGGTGGATGAAGCCACGCCCCAGCCGCTGGGAGGCTCCCTCAGGATCCTCCCCCTTTTCACTTCCACGTGGGAGGGAGGCAAAGCCCCTTCCTCCCAATATGCATTGGGGGAAGGTGTCCTTGGGAAAAGTATATAGAGAAATGAAGAAAGCATTGAATATTGAGTTCAACTTTAAGGCAGAATATATGTTACTAGGACTGTTAGATTTTAAAATAGAAAAGAATAAAGAAAAACTATTTATCTACTGCATCACAGCTGCATGACTGGTGATTGCTAAACGATGGAAAGAAAAGACTCTTCCAAAGATATATGAATGGGAAATCAAACTGACGGACATAATGACCATGGATTGTCTATCAAGAGCTATGTCACAGAATATAAAAATACAGACTGGACCCCAATAATAGATTATATGGGAAAACATAAGAATACAGAAGACAATATAAATATAAACATGTGGTAACAACATGCTTGGATATACAAATAAGAGCTCGTGTGATGTTTATATAAAATCTAAGAATTATTAGATAAGGGTGGGTGACAGAGTAGGAAGTACATATACAAACTTCGTGTTATTTTTGTTTGTGGGTATTGTACGCTGTGTTATGGCAGATGTATGTCTGTTTTTGATGTTTATTTTATATTTTGAAAACTTAATAAAAAGTTGTTTTTGTTTTTTTTAAAAGTAATGGGCCCAAAATTTGTCCCATTTGTTTCATGTGGGTTTCCGTTTTGTTCTGTCCATTTGAATGGCACAAAAAGGAAAGGCCCCTCCTGAAACAAAAATACAATCGATATGAAAGGCAGTGGGTTGCGTGGGGCCTGGCAGGGCCTGCAGTCAATCGCCGAGTTAGAAGCACTCCTTACTCAGTACTTGGCTGCAGGACCTGTGAGGCTCAGGTGCATATGCCCAAAAACCTGCACCTGTAGGCCTAGGCAAATATCTGATTTCCCAATTTCAGGAGGTTCAGATGAAAATAGATCAGAGCCCCCACCAAAAGTCAGACACGAAATGGATCAAGGTAAATCCCACTTGCACATGACTAGTAAATATATTTTGTTCCTATTTAAATATACAGTTCTTACAGAATATTTTTAACCATACATTCCATGCAGATTTCACCATACAGTCCATAAGATTAATAAGGATCTTTGTAAATCTCCACCAAATGTGTAGTTGGGGTTGAAGCCCCTCAAGAGCCCATGTACCAACAGTAGCAGTTACATAGATGGGAAGCATCTGCATTCGTTAGCATCAGCCCTTCTAAAATAGGACAGAGATGGGAATCTGAAAGAAAGATTTCCTATCTAGAAGAATACAAATTAACACTATAGTGTGATACCCTGAATGCTATTAGGAAAATAAGGTTTTGACAGCTAAAGGACATGTTTGTACCAAATCCTATTTTCCCAATTAACAATTTTAATAAAGCCTCAACCGTTGTAAGAATTACCTGCTGGGTGCTGCTTATCCCAAGAGCCCTATGCATAGCCTTAATGTAACCTTTTAGAGCAGTGCTGTCCAACTTCTGGCGGGTCCAGGGCCGGATAAGAGGTCACTGATGACCTGCGGGGCCGCTCGGCCCGCCCCCAGGCCCCCGCCCCAGCCCAGGCCCCTCCCCCTCCTAAAGCCGCCGAAAAGGAGGAGTAGGCGGCGCCAAGAGCAGCGTCACAGGCCTGGCATGACGCACTGCTCTTGGCACTGCCTACTCCTCTGGCGCCCCCCCTTTCCTAGGCCGGGGAGCCGAAAGGAGGAGTAGGCGGTGCCAAGAGCAGCGCGTCATGCCAGGCCTGTGACGCGCTGCTCTTGGTGCCGTATTCTGCCCTTTTTCCGCGGCTCCCCCGCCCTAGGAAGGGAGGGGGCGCCGGGGGCAGAAGGCGGCGCCAGCGGCGGCAGCGTCACAGGCCTGGCGTGACGCGCTGCCCCTGGCACGCCTACTCCTTTTGGCGCCCCTCCCCTAGGCCGGGGAACCGCCGAAAAGGAGGAGTAGGCGGTGAAGAAGAGCAGCGCCGTCACGCCAGGCCTGTGACGCGCTGCTCTTGGCGCCGCCTTCTGCCCTTTTTCGCGGCTCCCCGCCCTAGGTAGGGGGGGCGCCGAAAGGAGGAGCTAGCTCTCTTCCTCCTCCCTGCCCGCCTCCCCTCCCCCCCCGGCCGCCTTTAAAAAAATCGATTTTTTTAAAAAAAATTAAAAATGGCGGCTGAGGGCATAGGTGGGGCCATGTCCAACAGGCTACGGGGCTGGATCCGGCCCCGGGGCCGCCAGTTGGACAGCTCTGTTTTAGAGCATTTATATGACTAAAGTTCCATTTCCATTTATAATCACCACATTCAAGTGAATATTTTATATATATTCAGCAATGCTCCCAAGTATATATATTGCCAAGCACAGCTATATTTATATAGGGTTATGTTTTACAGATAAAAATGAAAAAATATCTGAGGTTCTGTAAAGAAAAAAGAACAGAAATAAGAGAGGGTTCTGCTCTTCTGTATGAGCAAGTTACTTTAAAAGGTTATCATAATGGTTTTTCAATAAAAGATTTATAAATGGAAACATCTGACTTCTATTTTTTTCTAGCCTAACAGCTACACATATGCAGTGTGCAAAGATGCACACAACATTATGGGAAGCTAAGAGTAAAAAGTTCAATTAAACCTATTTTCTGTATATCATTTCATGAACTCTCGAGAGATCCATATTTTTGGGAAGAGAGAAGGTTATCCCAACCAGAGAGTGGGACTCATTGACTTCATCACAAGTCACAACAAACCCAAAAGGCCCAAGTCGTATTAGGAAGGAAATTAAGTAACAGTGAATTCTATACATATTGTGGGATGTTCACTTCCTTTCCTCTTAAGTTTTGCTTGTATTCAGACCACAAGAACAAGATAATTGTTTTTAAATGTTCTGGATCAAAATGTGCTCCTGAGCTTTTGTTTGTTCTGCTAAACAGTGTGGTCCTACCTTTTAATCTCAAATATTTAAAACAAGCAGAGTATTATTAAGGGACTTTCCCTTCCCATACTTTGGAGTTTGTTTTAATTTATTGAGAAACATGTCAACCCCAATGCTAACATACCACCCGCATTATGAAGGAAATGCTAGATAGGGTGTGAGCATGTTTTAGATCAAGGGCTCTCCTAATCAGTCTGCCCTGTGTACTTGTCCTGACAACAAAACTCTGATATCAGGAATGTCAAAGCCATGAGATTATCTTCAGGGATGTGGAGGAAAGCTTTGAAGTTGGCATCTTCCAAATGTCCTGATTTGACTGGGGGCCTATCTATACAGACCACATTCCTGAAATTGTGCTAGCAGTCCTGGACATCCACACATTGTCCAGGAACTTCTGGATCACTCAATTTTACACTGCATTAGGAGAATTCAGGGAATTGAGGGTGTTACAAACAGCTGGGTCAATTCTAATTTGGTACCCAGTGTTCACATAAGCTAGTGCTGCCATCCCATTTTTCCTGCACTCCGTGGCACAGGGGAAAGGGGATGGCACCAATCTTGTTGTTTTGTCATTACAGCATTGGCCACAGAACTCTAGAGAGCTTCTGACCATCACTGGGCATCTTTGTCAATTTCAGCAAAGGCGTTCATGCAACCTGGAGAAAAAAAGGGGATTGCCTCCCTCCTTTTTTCTGTGTTGCACTGACATCAGCAAAGATGCCCAGTGAAAACCACGAGCCTCTGGAGTTCTGCGACCAATGCCTTGGCAACAAACAATATAAAAGATTAGGGTGATTGTCCAGTAAGGCTCTAATATATTCCTGCCACCGCTACATTGTTGAAATAAAATCTGCAGAATCTGGGACCTTGAGCTCTTTCAGATGGGCTCTGGGATAGTTCAAAGTAGTTCTCTGTCAACCCAGCCATTTTCAAGAAGGCCACCCAAGAGAAAAGTGAGCCTTGCACTCAGATAGTGGACATATGAAGTCAATTCTGCCGGACCAAACTTTTCACTAAGGAACTATTCACATGGCCCAGACGTGCTGTGCCGTTGCACTGACAGTCACCAGAGAAAGGGAAAGTGTGCAGGGTGCCTCGTGGCACCCTGCACACCTTCCCTCCTTCCCCCATCACATGGTGGGGATGGGACAGGGCATATTGGCACCCTGTCCCCATCATATTTATTTATTTATTGGTTCGACTTAATATACCGCTCTCTCTGGAGCCCAGAGCGGTTTACAGAGTTAATAGATAAAACACATAAAATGCAATAAAATACAATAAGACCAATTTAAAACCCCCAGTTAAAATCAATATGGGAGAAAGGGTGGCAGCACTCATTGCCCCGTCTCCCTTTTCCCCCTCATGTGGGGAAAAGGGGAGGAAAGTGTGGAGCTACCCAAAACGCACTTTCCACCCTGTTGTGGAGGGGCTTGCCCATGTATATACTTCACTTCAGGAGGAATGTGGGTGGGGCCTGCCATGCATCATTAGATGGTGCTCAGCCATCAAGCCGCGGATAAAAGTAGCAAAACGGCTATTTTGCCCTGTGTGAGAGGTCCTGTCTCTCCATGGTGGAGGTTTGTGGCCATAATGGTGTTGCAAAGAGATTTAAAAACTGAGATTTGGGGGTTTTTTTGCAAAAGAGGATACCAAGTGAGAAAAGGCATCATAAATGGACACAATTTTTATAATTTCATCCACTAGGAATAAAAGTTTTGTAATATATTATTCTTTCTAAGCCCCTCAAAAAGTAAATACTTGGGCAAGTCTTCTGAAGCAACCAGATTTGTTTTAATATTGACTCATAGTTTTCATTGTCATTGAGATCAGCAACCAGATGGGGATTAACTTTGTGAAATTATTTTGTTCAGGTTTGACATAAACTGGATTACCTCTGTCTCTTTGTGTAAGAGACAAAGATGGATGAGACAGAGGGCTTACTCGCTGCTTGCAATAATAAACTAATGAGACTTTCTGTCTTTCATATAAAATAATGTGTTGCTTTTCCTAGAAATGACAAATCTCTTTGAGCAAACATTTTAGGAAGTGGTTTAGGCATTCAAGATGCTTACTTTTCATTTATCTGGAAGAAACATGTGGACCGCTTCCCACCACTATGATGACAAACAGCCATTTAGCCACAATGCCCGAGTGCCCAGTTCCAGCCTGAAACACAGAAGGTACAGAGGGGAGTTCAATCTATGTAATATTAGCCGGAACTGGGCAAGAATACTGGAAAACATAATGAATTCCTTCCACTGGCTGAGAATTATTTGGTCAACTGTTTCCAGGGCTAACAACGATGCTTCCACAGAAAGCCAACAATTCCACCATTTTGTAGGTGATAGATTATGGTGTGCGTGTGGGTTTTTTTTTAAAAGGACACACATACTAGAAACTTGGGAAAAGAGTGAATAAGT
Source organism: Anolis apletophallus (assembly GCA_030556195.1). Lineage (NCBI taxonomy): Eukaryota > Metazoa > Chordata > Lepidosauria > Squamata > Anolidae > Anolis > Anolis apletophallus. The sequence continues at coordinate 55,246,568 of JARBWK010000012.1, read as the reverse complement.
ATATAGAATTATCTTAGCAAGGCTCCTAGGAAGAGGAGAAAATCAACATGAAGGTCCCGTTTCAGATGATGGCTACATGAGTGTTGTTGCCTAGCCACCCAGCGCAGGAGGCCCAGAGCTGGTTGTATGAACATACAATGCAAAATGTCTGATCACTTCAGCATAACTCAACAAGTGCTAATTTTAAAAATATTGCATTTGTTTGAATTGTTTAATTATCTGCTTAATGTACTTGATGGAATTGTTTATTATCCTGAGAGGTAATGAACTACAACATCCTGTTCAGAAAGTCAACATATGAGATTTCAAAAACTGCTCAGGGTGAAATAACCAGCTGCTGTTGTGACTCTGCACTATCATGAACCTTCTGGTGGGTGAAAGTGTCTTCTGAATTGGCTCTAAATAGCCAAGGGGGGTGGGGATGATGCATTGTTAGGGTTGCCATATGTCCCTTATTCTAAGGGACGTCCCTTATTTTGGCCCTAAAATTTGTGTCCCTTATTTTCAGGCCCTGTCCCTTATTTTTGACTAGCAGGACAGGACTGGGTGGGGTTGACCAGAGGAAGGTGCACGCTGTGGTTTCCACAGCAATGCTTGCCCGGGGATTCCAACTCGCAGGGCAGCCTGCATCCCCGTTGGAAGGAAGAGGCGATACAGGACTTTTTCAAAGTACAGTAGACTAATTAACCGTTACCCAAGGGGAATGTTGGATCATGTTGGATAAAGATAGTTTCTGGTTGCTTGAGAGTTACTATTAAAATAGGCCTAGCTGTGCATCCCAATACTATACAATGCTGTGCATCCCATACAATACTATACCATTAACTATTGACATAATAATCATGAAGATGTACTGTCTTATAAAATTTATTTTATTTTAATGTTTAGACAGTGCACTTTTAAAGTCAGCAAAGCCAAGTACTAAATACTAGGCATGAGAAAAAAGTTATGAAAATGATTCGTTTTGTAAGAAATTCGTAAGAAATGCTACTTTCGAGTATTTCCGCACCTGGAACGCCAACCAGGAAGTGGACTTTCTTTTTCGAACTTCGGGGGCCAGGATTTTCTTAAGTGTCGTTATTAGGTCGTAAGGGGGGGGGGGGGGGCACCCTCCTTCTCTCTCACCACCCTCCCGCCTCCCTTGCCAATAAGTATTATGGCACGGCAAGCCCTAAACTCGCTCCTTCTTTCGGCTGGAAGGAAGCCTGGAAAAATGTAAACAGAGAGGTTTACTCAGACGTAAATCTGCAAAGGAGGGCACTTTGGATGAAGGGCCCTCCTTGTGGATTTACTTCTGAGTAAACCTCTCTGTTTACATTTTTCCAGGCTTCCCTGCCTCTCCTGCCTGCCAGGATCTAAAGCATCAAAGAGTATTGGGGTGAGAAACCAACCTAATGTATAATAGAATGAATGCTACTGTAAGTGCCTAATATTATAAGTAATCCAACTGGTCATACCTACATTCCATGCACATGCAATAATACAGCAGTAATAACAATAACAAGAGGTAAAATTCAAACCGAAGTATTCTGACTGGTCTCTCCTCATGCGGTGCAAACGGGCTCTTCTCTTATTAGCCGGGAAATTAGCGAGGGAAAAGCCAGCGTTTGCTGCTTGGGAGCACACACATACATATTCTTGGGAGGGATTTGCTGCAGAATCCGGGCTCATAGAGAAGATTCTGCAGCAAATCCCCCAAAGAATATGTATGTGTGTGCACCCAAGCAGAAAACGCTGGCTTTTCCCGGGCTAATTTCCCGGCTCACAGAGAAGAGCCCGTTTGCACCGCATGAGGCAGGGACCAGTCAGAATACTCGGTTTGAATTTTACCTCTTCTTATACCCATTGTTATTACTGCTGTATTCTTGTATGTGCATAGAATGTAGGTATATGACCAGCCTGGGCAAACTTGGGCCCTCGCTCCCTCGGGATCGGGGTGAGAGAGAGGCAGCGAGGAGCGAGGGGGGGGCTCCTCCTCCTTTTCTTTTGCTGCTTCCAAGAATAGAATACCCACTCCCTCCCTCCCTCCTTCCCTCCCTCCTTCCTATTTGGAGAGTCCCATCTAGAATTCAGTGTGATTTATTCAAGTTTTGGCCTACAACTCCCAGAAATCCCAGCCAATTTACCAGCTGTTAGGATTTCTGGGAGTTGTAGGCCAAAACCATCTGAATGCATGCGCTGGCATACGAACTACTAACAAATTTCGTTAGTAATTAAGTTACATTTTAGAAATTTTTGGAAATTTTTTTGTAAGTCTTCCTATTACTAATCAACCCCCCATTAGATTTTCGATTTGCTATTTTTGGGTTCTAAACCATGCCTACTAAATACAGTTGGAGAAAATTAGGTACTTCTAATAATGTTTTTTCTGCATGACAAAGCATGCAGAAACATACCATGTGCTGTTAAGAGGGTATAAGTCAGTTTCTTTTGTGAGTTTCAATCATTATCTTATTCTGTTAATAAAACTATTTCTACCTAATGTTTGAGTTTCAAGTTTTTAATGAAGTGTCCCTTATTTTTGTGAAAAATCCCATAAATGTCCCTTATTTCTCATATCAAAAATGGCAACCCTATGCATTGCTTAAGCTGACCATATTACTGTTCTGTTCTGTGTATTTCTTATCCATTATCTCTGGACTTCCTCATGAAATTTAAGTTTACAAAAAGTTACTCCACATAGTAGATTGCATATTTGGATGCTTTCCTTTGTTTAATTGTGAATACAACTAGTAACTGCAGAGAAGTAACTGCTGTACCACAAAAGGGACAAGTAATTGAATCAATCTTTCAAAAGTATCAAATTGAATATATTATTCTCTTGAAGTTGATTTATCTACTCATAATTAAACATATCTCGTCATACATAACACATATTGAAATCAACACCATAGCAAAACCTGGCTGCAGCATTCTCCGAGGTGTGTGCGGGAATCCTGGCAGCGAGCAGCCGGTAGGAAGGTTGTTGTGAGTGTTCTCTTTGTTTGGGGGGGAGAGGGGAGAGAAAGAGCCAGGTAGTGCGGTCTGTATGTCCACGCATGCGCTGTGTTGATTAGGCATGGGGGGTTATGGGAGTTGTAGTTCCCATAGTATTTGGGGGATTTAGGGTGTATTGGTTGATATTTTTGTGAGTGTTCATGGTGCTAAACACTCCTTGTGTGGCCTAATTTGGTGTTTCTGCGTTATGTGGTTTTGCTGTCTATAAGCCCCTCACCACGACAGGAAGGATTTTATTTATTTATTTATTTATTTATTCGGACTTCTATAACCGCTACTCCCCGTAGGCTCGGAGCGGTTCAACAAGCTGAATAACATGACAATAAGTGACGAACAAAACAGTACAACATTCAGAAGGGGACAGGGGAAAGGGAGCAGAGACAAGGCTCGGGATATGACAGGAATGTTCTGGGGCCTAGGCTGACCCCACCAAACCATCAAAAGGTGGAAGCCTGGGGGGTCTAGAGGAGAACTCCTTCAGCTGGCCACAGGAAAAGTGTGGACCGGCTTCCTCCGTCCCGCAGCCTGGCAGAAGGGGCCAGACATATTGAAGGGGTGTTATTCGTCGGCCTCAGGTGTGGCCGGTGACTACGCTCGAAACCTGAGCCTCAAAAGGTTCTAGGGCGAAAGGATCGCCTGGACCTGAGCTCAGGGGCGGAGGGCTTCTTCCCTTCCAGGTAGCTGGCCGAGCGTGTGAAAAGTCCGGGGGGTCGTCGGCCCTGGCACCGGAGGTCTCTGGAGGGGTCGGAGGGAAAGGGGCTGGTGCTCCCCGGCCTACGATGGCGCCTCCTCCGGCGGCCATGCGGTTTCCTCCGCGAGGCACCTCCGGGGATTGAGGCCCCTAAGGGGAGGCGTCTGCTCGCTGTGTTGTCCTCTATGTTGGCAGCCCTCAAAATTGTCTCTCCGCAAACAGGGCCACCGGTCTTACCCTGGTCACCAGCCGGTGACGGGACAGAAGGTGATCCAGGCGGAGTTTTAGGGGCCGCTAGCAACAAGCGGCAAGCCCGGCGGCGGGCCCGGGCCCCAGGGGCCTTTGCCAGCACCTGGGAGATGCTGAGGTCCTCCGGTGTCACTGGCCGAGCTCCCAGCAGCGATGGTTGCTCCGAGTCGGAGAGGGGCGGGGTCAAGGCGCCCGGCATGGGCGAGGAGGGCGGGGCAAGAGACGCCGAGCGGTTCGGGCCAGGCGCCATCTTGATGGACTCGGCCACCGCCCGCTCCTCCCGGCCAGGGGGAGCCTCACACCCCAGTGCTCTCCAGGGGCTCCACCACGGACCCAGCGCGGCTCCCGCCACGGCCTCAGCCCCCGATGGGGGCCTCTCTTCGAGGGGAAGGCCCCTCTCGGCGATCCACTCAGCGGGATTTGGGGGGGGTCACCCGAGCGGCAGCTCCAAAGGCCCCAGGATTAAGGAGGCCTGGCACGCTCGGGCACCGCTCGTGCTGGGGAGCAGCTGCAGTCGCCCCACTCGCCCTCCCTCGTCCATCTTCTCCTCGTCTGTCTCCGGGTTCCGCTGCTCCTCTCTCCGCCATCCCAGGGCCAAAGCGCCCCGGGGCCAGGTAGGGCAGGCCCGACGGCAGGCCCAATGGTCCAGGGGGGGTCGGGGCAGCAAAACGCGCTTCTGCAGCCGAGGGATGCCAGCTCCTGGCTCAGCCTCCGCATTTCCTCTAAGCAGGTGGCCAATCGCTCGGCTATCTCCGCGAGGCTGTGGCGGAGGTGGGGGAGGCCAGGTGGGACGCCCGACATGCTGTCGGGGTTGGGGGGGTGGCGACAGTCCCTACTACCTCCCATTCGTCCAGCTCCTCCAGCTCCGGCCATGCGACAGGGGACCACGGCAGAGGGTCCCGTATGGCAACTGCGGCCTCCCGGGACCTCCTCATGGTCAGTGCCTCCATCATACAGGTGTACCGGGATGGTGTTCTATAGATCTATCATTGGACTTAGAACTTTATTACATTAGCCTGTTGCCTCACAACTCAAGATACTAATACAGAAACCAGTATGAAATATCAGCATGGAAACAATAACTGTTACACTTCTCTATAATTGCACCAAGGTTCTGCTTTGGCAATACATGGTCCCATAGCCATGTTTCCACACCCCCTGGCTAACTGTTACTCCCAGACACCTCGTTACTGCTGAAATAGCAGAACTGCAGTGGAAGAAAATGATTGCACTAGAGATAGTTTTGGAACAGCAGTGTTAATGAAAAAATGCATTCCACTAATGATTGAAATGCAAAGCAGCAACAGGAGAGACACAACGCTATGGTAAGCAGCACCTGCTAAAAATGAAATTATGCTGCAGTAATTGCGCTTTTCCAGCCTTGAAGACTATCCTAAATCTCATCCATTTTAGTGTCTACTCTAAACATAAATAATTTAATGAATCCAGGGTTGCAACTGAAATCATCAGCATATCTTTAAATGGATAATGTATTATAATTATGCTAATTTACATTTGGCTTGCATATTTGAGAGATTCAAGTAGTGAAAGCCATGAGAAAAGAAATGAGAAGAAGTCTATTTATTGTAGCAGCTTTACAAACACCTTTCATCTGGTTTCTCTTATTCGCTGGCTTAACCTGTGTGTCAAGGGAGAGAACTTTCATCCATCATCTACAAGCCATGTGTTGTGAAGGCTGGAAAACCAGAGTCTTGAACTTTGAGTCTTTCTGTAGTCTATCAGACAGCTGAGCTCAATCTTACCATATAATTAATCTGCTTCTGAACCTCTATATTTTGAACATTATGTTGGCCTGCTTCATTTCTACATTGCATCGTTATTCTTATATGTTGTTTTTGCAATGGGTTGAGCTTGTCAATATACTGTTACTTCTTGTAGTAATTTCCCCCAAACTACAGTGTTGCAAGGTTTGAAAGACACTCTGTTCTTCAGCATTGCATGGGATGGCAAAGTAGTGGCCGCAGAACTCAATAGAGACTGAAATTTGGCAATTCAGAGACCATCATTTTAGAGTCTTGTCTCTGAGAAAGAGCAGAAAGAAGGAGTAACAAATCACTTTATCTGCTTCATGAAAACCTGTATTCCTTTTAATTGAAGTATATTGTATCTGGCTTCAGTAAGCTAATCATATGAGAAATAGTACAATTTTGTTCAGGGAAATCCTGGTAAATGCCATGGGTTTTACTTCTAAGTTGATCTTAGCAAGGATGGGAACTGTGTGGACCTTGAACACATGCAATTCGCAAACACTTTTTGCCCAACCCTCAATACACTCCAGCGCCCCCTAAAATTGATAAATCACATCCCTAAAAACCTATATCATGGACAGCTTGGAAAGCATGGATGCGGAGATGCTGGTGGAAGGCTTAGCAGTAGAGCTGGAGCCCAGCGACTGCCTCAACCAAGCTCTGAGGCAACACCCATGGAATGAGCTACTACTCAATCTGCCGAATGCAGAGTTCTCCAAAGCAAAATGAGGAAGAGATAATTGTTCTAGTTTTTGTGGACCTGTGAAAACAGAGGTCTCAGCTGCACAGGTCGCTGAGATTAGCTTAAACCTGTAACACTTGTGAATTTAGGATTTAAGAAACTAAGACTGGTACTAGGAGGTTGGCTGCAATGTCAGTTCTAGAAGTTACAACCATGGACTATTGAAATTTCATGTTTTCTGAATTCTGGACTTACCTTGAACCTTGGCTTGTGGACTCTGATTCAACCTTGTACTTTGGACACTCTGGTAATTAGCTCATGACCCTGGAACGGACATTTGGATTCCCCTTTGTGCTATTACATTAATGTTTGTATCTCTGTTGGACCATCAGCATGACCTTAGACTGTTAATGTATGCTTTGCTGGTATTTCGAGGGGGTGGTCGAGGCTTTGACAACCTCCAGGGTTCTTATTTTGATGGGCTCTAAGTAACATTTTTCTAAAAACATATAATTGTCTAGGTAATTATTAAGCAATGTTGGTGATATGGGGAGGACGAGAGAACCCTTCTAGTACTTTGATATGGTGCTGCCTTTGTTCCCTTTTCCTCTTCACAGGTTTACTCCAGGCAGTTCTCTCAAAGTTGTCAGAAATCCTACAATCCCTACCATATGGGGGATATTACCTGCTAAGTAAAAAATGATTTCTAGAAGGCTGTTGAAGATGGGAAGGTGGATTGGGAACAAAGTAGACTGGGATTTACTGATAGATCTCGAGCTGATCTGAAGTAAACCAGTTTTAGACTTTTAACAACAAGGTCTTCCTCTGTTCTCTTCTCATCACACTAGATGCTGTGGTGAAAAATACTTGAAGAAAAACAGAAGTAGCCTTCTTTATCTGTGTGAAAAGATTATAGGTGTTACTCTGCTAGTGGCATATTTATGTTTCAGTGTGGCTTATGCTTATGTCTCTTTTCAACCAAGTGCAGGGGGTTGTTCTCTAAAATAGGTCCATTGACTCAATTAGAACGATCTGTTTATTGACTCATCTTTCAGCTGTTCATTCAATGGGTCTACTCCAACTGGGTTTAACAACGAGAGCTTAAGTATACAATTTAGACAGTTTCATAAGAAAACTTTGAATTACAAAAAAAGTTGACTAATGGGTAAGTTCCAAAATGCAGCTACATTATGATTATTAATAATACCCAAGCATTGTTGCCAAAATCAGGTGGTTGCTTAAGGAGAGGTCTGGATCTGTTGTCCAACATGGCATACTACTTTGACAGCCAGAATAAATATAGACTAGGTTTTAAGGCAAGAACAGAGGTTTAATTTACCTTCAGGCCTGAAAAGATGTCTGGTGCAGAGTCTCTGCTCAAAAAGAATTGGACACAATCATGCAATACAGTGCAAGGCATTTAATCAAAAAGACCCACTCCCTCTCCTGAAAAATGTCAACTTAAGATCTGGGCTTTTGTTGGCTGAAGACTCTCTGTGATGTCATAGTGGATGGAGTCTCCCTTGTGGTGAGAAAAATGAATAGCTACCATTTGTACATTTGAAGCTGGAGCTGTTCAGAGTGCCATCCAGGCTTGGGCTTAATCATGTAGTTTAGGCAATGAAGAGAGTTTGTTATTGCTACAGTCTGGTTAGATTCTGTGCATTCAGATGAGGAGGAGGGGATGCTGGGAGAGATTCAAAAGGCCCAGAGGAGAATATAAGCAGTCCAGAGAAAGCTGTTTTGGAATCTTCTCCTGTTAGTTCACAAGAGACTGGTGAGATCCATTCCTATGGGAACCTGCCAGAAGTGAAAGCTGAGCAAAATGTGGGAGACAAATGTTTGACTAGGACCTCTAGGCCAACGCAATTGGAGTTGCAGGGAGAGGGCTTGCAACAATGACAGACTTGCTTTTCCCAGAGAATTAGAGATAAGGAGAAGAGAAGCAGGTGCATGAGAAATGATGTCATGGGAGGTTTTGAGGCTTTTTAAAGTGGTTCCTGCTGGAACAATCCTTGTGAGAGCAACACTGCATTCAGGTAAGGAGCTCTTGGGTTTTTTGGGGACTGTGTTCTTGGACTTTATATACTTAAGTTTCTAAGCTGTTCTTGCTTCCTGTTCATAGTTTGCCTGCCTTGGATTTATGTTACCTTGTCTCTGGAGACTTTCTTTGAATTGATTTTTGGACTCTCACCTTTGATTCTCTCTTTTGAATTTGTTTGATTTTATATACTCTGCTTTTAATAAACTTTTACTTATTGAATTACTTGGACAATGTGTGGTTTGTGGTAAAAAGAGGCTTCAGTGACTTGTGCAACAGGGATGGTTTTATGTGACTATACAAATGGAGCCAATCACTGGGACAATGAAAAGGCTTATGTAAATATTTACAATCAAATGGAAAGTTTACAGATCCTATAGAAGTGCAGTTGATATCTGATATTTCTGAAACACCTGGATGTTCCCTTGGAGCCTGATCCTAATTGGATCTTTTAAAAGGAACTTTTCCTGTTTGCTTTGATTCCCTGAGGGGATTCCCTCCCAGCAGGGCAACAAACCAGTTTCCCAGATGTACAAACCCCAACAGTTTCACAAGCACCTACATTATATGATTTGAAGTTCTTTTGGGTGCACTAAAGTACATCTGTGGCTGCCTCTGCTAGTGAACCCCACTGCCAATTACACGCACGCACACACACATATAGGAGTCTCCCCTTGTTCATGTTTCATCAATAAATCATATTCATGATTCCAGATAAAAGAGGAAATTCAGAATGCTTTAGTTAGGGCAAAACTTCCAGGGAGAGACGAGTTGGAATTAGTCTGGGAGACCTTTCCATTTCACCTTTCTTTGTCCAAGATCAAGCCATTGAGTCTTCATACCTGTGAAAGTTATATTAATTTTTATATATTTGACAGTATTTTGGAATACCTTGGAGTGTATTAACACTACAGAGTTGTCAGCAATTCAGCAAACCACAAATACTCCACATTCTTTAAGCTGGAGTAATATCCATGCTCTGACTCTGTAAAGATAGGAAAGTTAGACACTGTCATTGATGAGATAGCATTAAACTCCAACAGTTCATTTCCTAGGTAAACTGTAAATCTCACAACCCACCTTGTCAGTTTTTACAATGTTTGCACATCAGAATTATCTCCTGATCCTACAGTTATGCTTACCTGGGGCAATGTTACATTCTGTGGTCAAACAAAAATATAGTATCAGTCTCACTATTTAAAGTCACAACCTGCAAAGTAACACCAAAAATGTTATATGCAAGCTTTAAAATATGATGTGTGGTCCCATCACGGCTTGTCATTCTGTTGAACTGTTGGGGTAATTCCTGCTTATGTGATAGAGCTTGCAGATGAGATAAGCAGCAAAATGCAGCAACATAGTAAAATAGTGACGTTACACAAATATTATACAAAAATAGTTGCAGGGTGTGATCTGAGGATATGTAAGAGAAGAATCTTGTTAAGAATCTTGTTAAGATAATCAGGTCTGTGCTTGGATTGAGGACTGCTTGAGAGTCTGTTTCTGTGCAATGCTATCTCCATTGCCTAGGATTTTGCAATGGTAGGAAAATATAAAAGTAACCAAATGAATAAACTGTATATATATTCCTATAATTTGGGGTTTATCTACATCTATAGGGTGGCACCAGGGCTGGGAAAAGTTACTTCTTTAGATGACAAAGCCCTGAAAAAGTTGTATTCCAAAACCACAATTTTCTGAACTCTGGTGTCTGCTCACTGCAAGATCCAATATGGATAGGAAAGTTTTCTCTAAGGGCGATTTGTTCCAAGATTGGCTTTTTCTGAGAAAGAGACATAACCCGAAGGGACTGTGATCCCATAGTCACAGACATTTGACGCCTGTAACCTTTGAGTATCTTTCAATCTTAATCATTCATCATGCTTAATCATTTATGCTTGTGATGTTTTCCTTCCCGTCAGTAATTTTTATGCATACCGACCTCTTATCTAAATGTCTAGCTATGTAAAATGCATCCAACACTCTAAATTTGTTACAAATCAAAATAGACATCATTTTTCACGCTCATCCTTCCAAATAAGTACTTGAAACTGCAAAAAGCACAAGTTCTTTCTGGGCAACAACTGCCTTTTATGCTAATTAGCGTAAAGCTTAGGAAAATGGATCTTATTGGCATGGTCATCCTCACTCAGTGTTCAGGCCAGTTTCAACAACCGATGTGGAAAGTTGGATGTTGTAGGTTCCTGATGAAAACTACTGCAAATTCCTGCTTGCATATTTTTCTAATTGGAGCTGCACACTTTTGTAATACCTTGAGAAGTCTTATGACCCCAGATTCATGCTTTTCCACCTGTTTTATAAAATGCATTATAATTTCTGAGAAGCATCTTTAGGATCGCAAATGGAGGAACTTTGTAAATTAATTGTTACTTGAAGACACACAACAACAATTGTAAATTAATTGTATGCTCAGAACATAGGAGTGAAAAAGCAGCTTCCAGAGATGGAAAAACATGTACAGGTTGTTGTTGTGTGTGTGTGTCTTCAAGTCATTTCTGATTTATGGTGACCTTAGGTGAATCCATCACAGGGTTTTCTGGGCAAGATTTGTTTAGAAGATTTTGTTTTTCATGTCAGGAACGACTTGAGAAACTGCAAGTTGCTTTTGGTGTGAGATAATTGGCTGTCTGCAAGGACATTGACCAGTGGATGCCTGGATGATTTACCATCCTGTGGGAGGCTTCTCTCAGGTCCCCACATAAGACGCTGGTGCTGACAGACAGGAGCTCACTCCGCTCCTTGGATTCGAAATACAGACCTTTCGGTCAGGAGTCCTGCCGGCACAAGGGGGTTAGCTCTTGTCTTCATCTGATGCTGAGAGAATGTGATTTGCCCAAGAGCACCCACATTCATGGCTAAGTTGGGGTTTGGATTCAATGCTCAAACGACTACATCATGCTGTTATGCAGTGTTCTCTATGTGAAATCTAGCAGGTCTCTTTTTTGGTCTCTGAATTTGCACATTTCTGAAATGATGATATAGGTTAATTCAATAATGTGGAGCAATTCTAGTATAATTTATCATAGGTTGACAGAAGAAAGAAAATTCTGGCTTCTATCTAGATCGAGTATGTGCCAACTTCCTTCCCGGGAGTCGTACTACAGTAGTAGTGCTTAAATTGTAACAGCAGAGGCAAGCTTTGTCCATTTCTCAGTAAAAACTAGATGCACAAAAGGTATGTACTATGTTTCTCAGGCAAAAGGTGTTCCTGGAAGCTTCCCCAAAGTATTATGCGTTTTATAAATAAGATAAGTCTTATTTTTATTTTAAGAGGGACAAATTTTGCTGCTACTGCCACTCAGCATAGGGATTAGTGGACTTCTCAGACAAAAGTAACTTGGAGACCATTGGCTCTTCCCTAGGCTTCCATACTTCAGCTGAACCTTGATCTATTTCTGCTGGCCAGATTCTGGTAGACCCCCCGTATTCATTTCTGCACACCTCCCAAAAATGAACTGGTAGGCAGATAGCCTTTTTTGGTCCTCACTTGAAAAATACGATGGCAATTGGGAACTTAGGAAGCCCCCCTTTCTGTTTCTATGACCCTTTCCTTTTTTCCCCTTCAAGGGAGCCTGGTTCTCAGCAACTGGGTTAAGAAAGCATTCTATCCGGCCCATTATGGGGGAGGGGAGGACTTCCCAGGCTCCCCTTCCCATCATTTTAGGCAATTTCTTGTCCTTATATCCTTCATGAAGACCTGGATTAAAAGCATCAGATTTGAGATACCACTCTTTCTGTAATCCTTTCTTTCTGTCTGTAGAGGAGACTGGGTTTAATGCTTCGTTAAAGCAGGTGCTGTGGATGCATGTGCTCTCTCCCTGCATGCAGCTTTCTAGGGCATTTTAAGGAGGCTTCCCACTTCCCAGGGAGGAAAGAGCAATCAACCTGGAGCTATCTTTCTGGGCTTCCCTCTTTGCAAAAAATCCCTCTTTTTGCTCTGCCTGAAGTGGTGCCTTTTTCACTCTCTTGCCTTTCTGGGGGTTTAATGCTTCCTTAAAGCTATTTCTACTTTCTACTCTAGAGGAGAAGTAATGTTATGTGTTTTCTGAGAATAAAGCTATTCTTTTTCTTTGCTGGGATTACTATTATTAATAATTATTATTAACTTTTAGAAGTATTTTCTGAAGGAGAGGAAGGAAAGGAGAAAAAGAAGCTAAAAGGGTGTCTCTCCAAGCCCCCAAACACACAGATGCACCCCATCCACCTGTCCCCGCACATTCCCAACTCCCAGTGAGTCCCATTAAATGAAAATAATCAAGAAAATAAAGAAAATCAAAAAGATTCAAGAGAGAGGCCAAGCCAGAAGCCAAGCCAAAAACTACACTGAAGCCAGGACGCAACTGTGATGCCGACTAGGGCAGGAGGAGCCATGATCGGCTGCCATGTGGTCTCATTGCGGATGGGAATCCATGATGGCTGGGCCCTTGCCTTTATGGCCACCTGATCCAGCCAAAGATAGCAGAATGGCTAAAGAAAAATGGCTAAAATGGATCCACGCACAAGCCTACTCCTCTCTCTAAATGGATTGCAAACTCACTCTTTCCCTGCAGCCAATTCAAGGTGCCATACCTGGCTCAAATAAGACGCCTAACATTGTAATAGTATGTAGCTATGTTAGTCTTCCTTCCTGTCTCTCCACAGCCTTCAAATAGAGTTTGAATTCAGTTTGAATTCCACCAAAAAAATCCAGATGCAAAAACAACAGCAGCAGCAGCAACAAAAGAAATACAAAGGTCAGAATATATCCTGGAGATGCAGGCCACAAAACTTTGATGTTTTTGAAATAAATGGTAGGTTCCTTGCCAAGAAACCACAAGCCATTTATTTTACAACCTTGAAATGGACTCTTGTTAACAAACATTTTAGGTCATACGTTTTTTAAAAAAACAATTTTTGTTTAATGACATTTTTAATGTTTAAAAGAAAAGGAAACAATCTCACAGTGTATATAAACATTACCTAGCTCTACTTTCCGCACTTTCATATGTGCCTCACTTTAACAGGCAAATGTGTTTTTAAACACAACCTCAAGAAATCTTGTTGCCTAAATTTGCTGTTATCCATCAATCATTGTGCTTCATTATTTAGAATTTTTTCTAGACATCATAACAATGCTACAATATGAAAAGAGCCACCAAATTCTTAATGGGAAGTAAATGCATAAATAAGTATGCTAGGGTTCAACTGTCTTAGTTAACAGACTATGTGCTGCAGAGGCATGAATGGAGGGTGAAAGGGAGAAGCATGCCAAGAGGAAGGTGCATCAAGCCAACCCTGACCGGGACCGCCTTCCACCTGGAAACCGATTTCCTCACTGTGAGAGAATGTGGATCAAGAATAGGGTTCCACAACCACCTATGGACCCACTGCCAAGACACTACACTTGGAGGACCATCATCCTCAGGCTATGAGAGATCGCCTAAGAGAGATAGATGTAAAGAAAATATGCCTTCACTCCATGGCTAGGTTTGGTCCTACCATTAAATAAAATGAGGCAAGTCCTTCAAGCAATGGATTTCAAGTTGTTAATAATTTTTGTTGATTTTTGTATTTTTGTTGGCAGGAACTGGAAGAAAATCTGATGGAATTCTCAGTGCACATTAAGGAATACCAGCCTTTCATTTATTTATTTATTTGTCACATTTCTATACCACTCCTCTCAGCCCGAAGGCGACTCGGGACGGTTTACACAAGGTAGTCTCTGCCCTCAATACAACACAAGCAAACAAACCAAAAAAATAACCATATAACAACAAATTAACAATTAAAAACATACAATTGCAGTCTCAGCATCATGTTGAAATCAGTTTCCATCACATCATCATCATTCCATATATCTAATTAAACCTTTATGTTTCATCCTTTTCTGGGCCTCTTTAGCATGAGTGGGAGGTTCATACTTGTTTGCTCTTCTGTCTTAGGCAACAATATATCTTCAAGTGATGGCTCTTTATAACTGAGCAACTACTAATAGCCAAGATCTATAGATAGGGTATGAGGCATGATTCTTACATATGACTCATTATCTACTACACTAATAGCAGAAAAAGCTGGAGGTGCACTGAGGTGGAAGCATAGAATGTATCATTAAATTGGGAAGATTCTTTTGACTTCTTTCATTCTTACAAATAGGAGCATGTGCTATACCTTTTAGTTATTCTTGACTATAATATGCAAAGTATGACATAATGCAGAGCCAATGTGGTGTAGTGGTTTGAGTGTTGAACTATAATATAATAATAAACTTTATTTATACCCCACCACCATCTCCCAAAGGGGACTCGGGGCGGCTAACATGAGGCCAAGCCCAGAATTACAGTACAACAAAATAAAATGAAATACAAACAGCAAATAATAACATCAAAATAAAATAAATAAAATAAAAGCACGGAGGGTGGGCCAAATGCACAGAATAAGATTGATAAAACTCTGGGTGAGATAAGTAAATGGAGAAGTATGTGTCTGTGAGGGAGCTCAGAAGGGGCGAACAATGGGATTGAGCCTTCATTAAAGACAAGGGAAAGTGTGTCACGAGAACAGACCTATAGGTGGGATCAGGGGCGGCCTCACCTCTCCCGGGGGGTAGGCAAACCTTATTTTTGCGCCCGGCAGCACCTGGATGGCCCGCGCATGCGCGCTGCCGCCCCGCGCCCCACAGAAGTGCGTCCCACGCGGCGACGTCCCGGCCAGCCACGCATGCGCGCTGGCATCCTGCCCGGCCGCGTGAGGGTGTCCCGCCCGGCCGCGCGCACGCCCGGCAGCAGCGGCGCAGTTAGTTGCAGAGGCGCAGCGGCAGGGCAGCCGGGCGCGGCGGCACCCCTCCCAGTTCGCGCAACGCCCCTCCCAGGTATCATTGGCCTACGCGGCCGCGTAGGCCGCGAAATGGGCGGGGCCGGCACTGGGTGGGATGGACATGATATGGGGATATGTGCTCACTCATCAAAAGCATGCCGGAAGAGCCAGGTTTTTAGATCTTTCTTAAAGGCTATCAGGGTGGGGGCTTTCCTAATCTCACTAGGTAGCGAGTTCCAAAGCTGAGGGACCACAACGGAGAAGACTATGACACTGGAGACCAAGGTTGAAATCATAAAGTGACCATAATGTATTTCAGTCACTGCTAGGTGAGTGGGTGTAGCCCACTAAGGGAACAGAAGATCCGAAAACAGTCTTGTTTGAGGCATCGAAGTCACAGAGTGCAATAGAAATAGTATAATGCATGGAAAACCCAATATGGTCTCTCCATGTGAACAGTTCCACCTTCTGATTAGTACGACTATTACTCAGAATGAAATAGAAAGCAGATAAAAACCAAGAGCTTGGCATAGGCTTAATATTATATTTACTTCCAGATTCTAAACTTGGTCCTTGGAGTTCCCACTGAAAACTGTGGAATTTCCTTTCAAAGATTGTGTCCTTTTGCATCAGGCACTTCCATGCTGACAGGACTGTTTTCAGAATCCTAACCAAATTTTATAAAATTCAATATTTCTTCATATACTTTTTCCTACGCACATAGTGACTGGGCCTGAAGAAAGAATTTGTGAGGGAATGATAACAGACCTGCATTAAATCCCTTGAGGATCACTACAGTTCAAATTCTGTGTGAAACATCGACATGGTGGCAGACTGTTATCTGCCTCCATCTGTTCTTCCCTTGTGTGGATCAGATGGAGAGAGAATGTGATACACCGTCACCGCTATACAAGCACCTCAGACATAAAATGCAGAATTCACATCATATTTCACTGTAATGTTTTATGTGAAACTGAACCAGGCAGAAGATATTAGAAGTAATGGAATAATGTTAACCCTGTCTAGACACAATAAAAGGCATGCACTATAGAACAGTATACATTTGATGACAGGGAGAAACAAAAGGCCAAAAGACTCTCCAGTTAATGTCTCAAAACCATCTGCAACAGACCTTTCTGGACAGGCTTTGATTTACAGCTTGTGTGTGTTGAATGGTGAGAACGTTCTTTCAGTTTTTGCTGCCATATTTGAAAATGAAAACAAGATTACCTCTTTACCCTGCTAAGAATCCGGGCTGATCCAGTTTTTTCGGTGATGAGTGGGGTTAAGCATGCAATTTCCGGGACTAAGCAACTTCACATTTAGAGTTCCTTGACCTTCCATTCAGCCACTGCAGCTGTGGGAGACAACACAGCAGATGAATCTAACGAGGAAAATAACAAAAACAGGCCTGTGCTTTGCTAGATGGCATAGCATGACATTATTTGAATGCCAAGCAATGGAACAAGTGGCGGCTAAGCTAATTGTAAATAATGTCATATTACTTAGGAGTTAAGTTCAGGGGCATATTTCTGATGATGTAAAAGAAAATGTGTAGAAATACTATCAATTGATGAGAAACTGCTGCCCAATGCCAGATGTGAAAACTGAACTGACGATTCTATGACATCTTGATGTTGTTTCATATGTTCAAGACCTACACCTAAAACAACCCCTCTGAGATTCAAATCAATATGTTATAAGCAGTATAACTAAACATACAACATTGTTTCATTTTGTAAGAAAAATAACCAATGGTAGCCATTTCAAAAGTAATATAATATGTGGGAAAAATCAAACTTTCTAATGTAGCAAGTAACTTTGTTCGCTTAATTTACAAGTAGGTTTTTGAGTGGAAAGAAGTTGTATTCCATTATCTCATTAGTTATAGGGCATTTTAAAGAATTTTTTAAAAAATAACAAATAGTAGGCTTGTGCATAGATCTGTTTTTATTCGGTACCTCCAGCATCTTCGGTACCTTCGGGAATACGAAACGGTAAGAGCCCCCTTTATGAAAACCCACCCAACACAAAAGCAAGCAGGAGCCAATTTCAGCTCATCCTCTGCTTTTTGGGATCATGGTTTAATCTTTTTTTATTAATACCCCAGAAAACAAAAAGAAAACCCTCATTCCCTGAAAACTATTACTAGTTATCTCTCCTTTTCCAGGAGGTCATCACTATTTTTTACTTGGGAAGCCTCCTTAAAATATCTTGGAAAGAGTGCATGTGGCATGCAGGCCTGGGAGAGAAAGTGTGCATGCCTGCATGCAACCAAGTGCCTCTTATCTCCTCTAGAGTAAGAAACAGAACTTGCCTCCTTACCTTGGAAGGAGTGCATGGCTGGCAGGCCCAGGAGAGAAATCGCACCCTCCTGCCTCCAGCTGAGTGCCTCTTGTCTCTTCTAGAGTTCCCTTCCCTCCTTGCCTTGGAAAGCATGCATGCAGGAGCTTTCTCTCCTTGTTTTGAATTGTAATGAAGTGCATTGGGACATCTCACAAAGTATCCTGTTTTGCCATGGGAGAATTCATGGGATGTCTGGATAAACAATGGGGGGACCTGTTGCACACAACAGGACTCTGAGTGAAACAGTCTGCTATACAGTAGGAACCCCTTTGGTCTAAGGGTCCCATTATAGCATGATAATGCCAGTTATATACTACTGGTTCCATGTGTGCAATGGTCCAAGATGTATCCATATTTTTGCTCCTTTCTTGAGAATATGGACATTGCCAAACAGTGCAATTCACCTTTATGTAATCATACATTGGTTTATGATGATGTATCTAACAAGATGCCAACGGTATTGTCGAAGGCTTCCATGGCTGGCATCACTGGGTTGTTGTAGGTTTTTTTGGGCTATATGGCCATGTTCTAGAAGCATTCTCTCCTGACCTTTTGCCTACATCTATGGCAGGCATCCTCAGAGGTTGTGAGATGCCAACTGTTATTATGCAAGTACTGTCATGCAACTGACTGCAATTTCTTCAGTCTTTCTATTATTTCTTATCACATTCTTTTTCCCGGGTAAGGAAAAAATGATAGAAGAAACAATGAACAAAACATAAGTTAGTGTTATGAAATAATATATTATTATTATTGACCACTGTAAAAATCAGTAAAAATTTCTACATTTAAGGCAGGACATAAGTGTTATCTGAAAACAATGTAATATTACATATTTTAGCTTTCAAATGAAAAAATAGTAAGCATTAAATATTGAAATAAAATATAATCAGATATCAAACACAGCTAATATTTGCTGAATATTAGGCAAGTGTTTAAAGGTTATTTGGTGAGCGTTGAGTCTGTATTCAATAAGAAGCATTTTGAAAATCAACTTTCATGAGTAAATTTGTTTCAAATACTATATGCAATATTTAATCACAAATTTAATTTACTTCCCCTCTAATTAAACTTTCAACTTTTTGAACAAGGCAACATTTTCCAAGTTTGGCAGTAGTTTTGCTTATTAACTTGAGAGGTTGATATACTTTAATTTTGTTTATGTCCAGTGAAGCAAAGTACTCATATATCTTCTGAAGGCAGTGGTGTTGCCGTTGTTAAAATGTGGATTTCGAAGGATGGCTAAGATCCAATGGATTTTTCAAGGCAGAATAATGAAAGACAGCTTAGGAGACTGAGAACAATCTGTTCTTGCAGTCAAATGTCTACCCACATAGATGTATAATTCACTGACCTTTTTCTTCTAAAGCTTTTGAAGAGCACTCTTGTTCATAAATGGGGTGTCTACAGAGGACCATTTTTGAAGCATTGGGGAAGCAATTGTTTATACCAGTGGATCTCAACCTGGGGTGCCCAGATGTTTTTGGCTTACAACTCCCAGAAATCCCAGCCAGTTTACCAGCTTTTAGGATTTCTGAGAGTTGAAGGCCAAAACATCTGGGGACTTCAAGTTGAGAACCACTGGTTTATACAAAACTACATATTCACTTCACTTGGATTTAACATTTTTTTAAAAAAATGTTTGTGGCATAATGGTTTGAGTATTGGCTTATGACTGTGAGATCAGAGTTTGAACCTCCACTGGACCATGGAAAGCCACTGAGTAACTGGGCAAGCAATACACAATGGTTCTCAACCTGTGGGTCCCCAGATATTTTGGCCTTCAACTCCCAGAAATCCTAACAGCTGGTAAACTGGTTAGGAGTTTTGGGAGTTGTAGGCCAAAACACCTGGGGAACCACATGTTGAGAACCATTATCATACACAGTCAGCGCCAGAAAACTCCTATAGGTTTGCCTCAGGCTTGCCATAACTCAGAAATGGCTTGAAGGCGCACAACAACAACAACAACAACAACAACAACAACAGTGCTATAGAAAAGTGCCTAGAACACAGATTGTTTTTTCCATTAAAGATTACAACTGGTTATGTTATGTGATGGGTTGAAGGAGTTGTAGGCTAAAAATTACATTTACAACTCTGTTTTGAGACAAAGCTGAAGATTTCATCTGATCTTTAACATAGTTATCCAAAATATTGGACTTTTTCAATAGATCTTAAAGTTCAGACTAAAACTTGAAGCATTAAGAAATTGAAGCCACCCATGGCCACTGCTTAACCCTCAAGGTGGATATTATTGAACAAAGAAACTTCAAAGTCAGATTCAAGCATAAAGGAGTTGAGCTTAAAATCATAACAAGGGGCTGACTTTTGCCATTGACATGAGTTGTGACCAGAGATCTCACATGTTATGTTCCATGTGATCTGTAGGTTTCAGCACAAGCTCTTATATTGACACCAGCTTCAGATGTGAGCACTGGGAATTCAGATCAGAGAACATCAATTGTGGCACTCCCACTGGGCTGATATTATATCTGTATTTGTATTTTGCTGCCCTTACCTGCAAAGTCTTTGTTCTATTGTTGTGGCCATGCAGGCACTTAGGGGTGGAGCTGTGTCTTGGCTCCAAACCTGGCATCACCGCCCTTAACTCCTCCCTTTTCCGGAGTTTACCCGAAAGGCAGGACTTCCTTTCTGCCTCCATTCCAGAGAACACACCGACATAGCAAGGTGGAATCTAAGCTTGCTGGGACACCTATTAAGCCTAACCTTCGCTCTCAACCGAAGCCTGCAGTACAAAGGAGGATCTGTCCTCAACATAGACTGTGGATTTTTGGGATTATACAGGACTTCGCGAGCCTACAAGCTGGAGAGCAACAGGATACCTGGGATCTAATAGAGGTACCATCACTCTGCAAACAAAGAGACAAGTGATAGCTTCCTTTTTCAAGGACTTCCTTTGCAACCAACTAAGCATTTTGGGCCACCAGCATTTTTAGTGGTTGTTATTCGATAAATCTTGTTTGGTTCACTATTTTTGAGTCTAGCACTCATTCTTAAAGCTATTCCAGGTCTCCCTGCATGTGGGATGGCTCTACTCTACCTTCAGGGCCATAGTTTGCATGCCCATGTCTTTAAAGCCTATTTTAGGCCCTGAAGGCAGAAGATCAATTTTTAAGCTTCAATAGGTATATGATATAAAATACCCATGGTCTTCAACGTTCTCACATTTCCATATCTGTTTTTGTTTATTATCCAATTTTTTAAAAAAATTCCCAAAAGCTAATTGAATTTTGTGCTTAAACAAAGAGCTTCAGAATTTGATTGTTATATCTGCTACATTAATTGGTGATGTTTTATTTTGTTATGTTTTTAAATAGTTCATTATGTTCAACTAAAGCGGTATCTCCAGATTTTATCCTATTTTTATGGACTGCAAAATCTCCATTCAGTACAGGTACTATGTATATTTTTACTCTTTTTAGTTCAAATAAACATTTTTAAACAGTGCCAAACATAACTGGCAACTTCCCAATGGCTCTGCAAGTGTTCTGTATTCTGAAGATATAAATTATTCCTGGGGTAATGCTGCTAAAATGCCATTTTATCATCTTGACTTGTACTAATAAAGCCTGAACCAGGATGTTGTTTCTACTACCATACCATGTAATCACCCTTACATTGCATAATTGCACTGCTTAGCATGTGCTGTAAATAAAGTTCCATAATTAATGAAAAAGGTGTGCCCAAGAAGTAAGTAGGGTGAATTATAACCATCCTTACTGAAAGAGCTTTAAATCAATGGAGTTGCACTGAGTGTGACTATGCCCAATTATACTTGCATTTGGAATTAATGGGCACTAGGTGCTAAATAAACTCACTCAATAAAAACAAAGTGCATAGCTAAGTATTCACATGAACTTTCACTGGAATGCCTATTTTATGAAGTGTATTAAAGTGCACAGTTAAGTAATGAGAAATACTAGACAGTGTTTTTTGTATCCAAAAAGACTGGATAGTGTGATCAGATTTGTTGCCCGAGTACAAAATGAATGGAAATTATGGGAAATACAGTGATAAGAAGAGATCAGAGACAGAATGTATATTTACAGTGGTGTCAGTCCTATGAAACAAGGCAAGTGGGATTTATCTATAGGTGGAATGTCCAGGGTGGGAAAAAGAACTTTTGTCTGTTTGAGGCAAGTGTGAATGCTGCAATTTATCACCTTGATTAGCATTGGAAAACCTTGCAGCTTCAAGGCTTGGCTGCTTCTTGCCTGGGGGAATCCTTTGTTGGGAGGTGATTAACTGACCCTGATTGTTTCTTGTCTGGAATTCCCTGTTTTTGAGTGTTGTTCTTTCATTATTGTTCTGATTTTTTAAAATACTGGTAGTCAGATTTTGTTCATTTTCATTGTTTCCTCCTTTCTGTTGAAATTGTCCACATGCTTGTGGATTTCAATGGCTTTTCCGTGGAGTCTCATATGGTAGTTGTTAGCATGGTCCATCATTTCTGTGTTCTCAAATAATATGCTGTGTCCAGGCTGGTTCATCAGGTGCTCTGCTATGGCTGACATCTCTGGTTGAACTAGTTTGTAGTGCCTGTCATATTCATTGATTCGTGTTTGGGCAATGCTGCATTTGGTGATCCCTATGTAGACTTGTCCACAGCTGCATGGTATACAGTAGACTCCTGCAGAGGTGAGAGGATCCCTCTTGTCATTTGCTAAACATACCATTTATTGGATTTTCTTAGTGAGTCTGTAGATAATTTGTAGGTTGTGTTTCTTCATCAGCTTCCCTATGCAGTCATTGGTTCCCTTGATGTATGGTAAGAACACTTTTCCTCTGGGTGGATCTTAGTCTTTACTCTCATGGCTTGTTCTTGGTCTTGCAGCTCTTCTGATGTCTGTGGTGGAGTATCCAGTTATGTAAAAAAATACAAGCCCAACATTTATTGTCTTTTATACCTTCCCTTGTCCCTAGTGACTCTAGGGGCTATTCAGTGTGAAACACAATGAGCCCAATTTGGCAGCCCTTTTCTTGCCACATCTCAAAGCGACTTTAAGATCAAATCATTCTTCCTTCTACCTAGTTTGTGTAACGTTTTAACCCATGTTGTGGCCTAGAGGTCTTGAAAACTCGCATAGATTTTCTTCTTAGCTGGGTAAGGTATTGCAATAATATAGATTTTGATACTGAAAAAGAATATACTGCCATGACATCAATGTTTATGCCAGGAAATTAATAACTGGACTATAACAACGCTTTCTACTCGTGAGCAGTTCTGTAAAGCCAAGATGAAAACCAGCCTGCAGCTTCATCTGCATAAACAAGCTAAGCAACTGGGCTCCCTTTGGAACTGGTGTCAGATTACTTACAGATGGCTGGAGGTAGAGGAAAGACTATACAAAGGTGTTCCTTATTTCATTCTTAGGTCCCCAGACTATTGGACTATGTGCTGACACTTGGATGCTTGTTTTACAATATCGTTTGACATGTGGGATTTATGTGTCAAGATTTCATTTAATGCCAAGAAAATGTCAGTATAGGCAACCAGCAAAGAAGCTGTGTGTGTGTGTGTGTGTGTGTGTGTGTGTGAGAGAGAGAGAGAGAGAGAGAGAGAGAGAGAATGAATGAGCATGAATGGTAAGAGAGCCAGAAACTTGGTCAGTGCCAAGTCTTTATAACCCAGTACCATGCACACAGAAATATGACTTGACTGCCAGCAGACTCAGATTCCTTTGGTGCGCTCTGCTGAGATTCTATTTCTGCCTTTATCATTAAGAAAATACTGACATAAAAAATTGTACCTTTTTCTCTGATTCTATTAATATGATAACGGTGTTGGTCAAGCTCCAAAACCACTGGAGCCACATTTAATTTGCTACTTTTTATGGGATTTAAAACTTGGTATGCTGGGATGTTTGGTAATATGTTAGCCGTATGTTTAAACAGAAGGTTTTGGAATTGATCAAATGGCCTGTTTACATGGAGACCATCACTGGCACATATGAGCAGTCCCCAAGTTATGAACAAGATAGCTTCTGTAAGTTTGTTCTTAAGCTGAATTTGTTTGTAAGACAGAACAGGTACATTTTTAAATGTAACTCCAGCCAAAATATATATTTGTTAGCTTTTGATAGCATAGGGAAGGGTGTTTGTTTTGCTGTCTGTGTCTCAGTTCAGAAAATGTCACCTCACTTTCTCTCCCTGTGATAATTAGATTTCAATAAAGTTGGCCTGTTGTAGAAACAAGGAATGGAGATAAACCTTCAGTGGAGACACCTCTCCTCCCCGCCATGATAACCCTTTCAGGAGTGAATTTCCCTTCTTAGGGTTAGATTTATCTCACGTCCTACTATCTCATCCCCATTTTCTATTCCTATCTCATCCAGGGTTTTATTATTCTTTCTTGTGTATTCGGCCCGCCCCATTTGTTTGACTTTTTAATGTGATTTTGCACTGTTTATTTTATTTTGTAATTTTATGTATTTTGCTATGATGTAATTTTTTTCTGCTGCTTAGTTTACTTTAGTTTTTATATTAGTGTAGTGTATTTTTGGGTTTGGCATCATGTAAGCTGCCCCGAGTCCCCTTTAGGGAGAGGATGGTGGGGTATAAATAAAGATTATTATTAGTATTCATAACTATGAGTCATTTGTAACTCAGGGACTGGCTGTCATATTCAGAATTAAAGGTTCCCCAAGCATTCTGTGCTGCCACACACAGAAAAGCATCAATAGTTGTATTGATATATCTTTCAACTCTTTTCCTGGAAGATATATTAGAAGATATATTGGAATTTTAAGACATTGCATGTTTTGTACTATAACTCTTAGAATCTCTTGATGCACACACATAGATACACACACACACACTCACACACACACACACAAAACAAGAGAGGGAGGGAGGGAGAGATTGGAAGGGTGCTTTGCAATTGTGGACTCTGTCTGCCAAACAGCATTGAACTCAAAGAACCAGAGGATTATCCTACTGCAGACATCACTTCAAGGCTTTACATAGCTCAGGGTACACTGTAGAATTAATGCAGTTTTAGATCATATTAAATGCCATGGCTCCTGTCAGATCTGGGAAATCTGAGCTTGGAAGAAGTTCAGGTTTCCAGCCTGCCATGAGGTGGCTGACCTTTGTCCCAGATCTCTGGGACCTTTGCCCCAGTTACTGAAGGACATGCTGAGTCAGTATGGGAGTGATGTAACTTCCAGGTGCCTCCAGGGAAGTGAGGTAACTTCTTATGGACTTGGACATTGGACAATGATCTTAATATGCTGACTCAGGGGCCGTGAGGTCACATCCCTTTGGACTATGGGATTTGCTGAATCACCCGGATATGGTGCAACCCTGCCTGGACATTGCATGGGCAAGGGAGGGGTTTAGGTATAAAGGTGTGTTTGGGTGGCGGGCCGGTGCTTTAGCTTTACAAGTATTGTACCTGCAATAAAATCGTGTTGGACCGTGCTTCTATCTACGTGTGATCCTTACCGAAATTGGAGCGTCATTACAGCTCCTATGGATTCCTGGGAGTTGTACTTTGGTGATGCAGCAACCATCTTTGTGATGGGTCTGCTTTAAGTTGGAAACATTGGAGGCATAGACTAAAACAATAGAAAACTGAAATAAAACTGTTATATAGTTAATTTCTGAAATTTGATGGATGATTGGGAGAAGATTATATCTACAATTATACAGTTAATTATATATAAATTTATATTAAAAGGGTTCCAGAAGACATCCAATTATACCTAGTCTGCAAGAAATCGCACATTATTTATCTTTGTTTCTCATCTTTGTTTCTGCTTCATCAGCATGCAGCATTTTTAAAGGTAAAGAAGCTAGTTCACTATTCAAAGATTGAAGTTCATATCAGTGTTTTCCCTGTCTTACCTTGTCAAAGAGCGATGTCATACCATACATATATGTTTCGTACCAAAGTTAGCATAAATGTGAATTAGATGGTCTATAACTATTCTCATCCATTTGTTTTCAAAATGCTTTGGGTTTTAAGGTGATGGAGTTTTAGAATTTCAGGCATTTCCTGGCCTGATTTTACCTCCTCTGATGCTTATAAATAAGATGGCGGGAGGAACTATCATCATCCAGATGTTCTACTGAAAATCCTATCCTGTCAACCCTGTCCACATTATAAGGCTACTGGGAATTGCAGTATAAAAACATCAGGAGAACCAAAGTGCCCGTTCCAGTTATATAGTTACTATTTGGTATCAGCTAAACCAAGATGGGAGCCTTCAGTGGCACAGCAGGTTAAACTGCTGAGCTGCTGAACTTGCTAACCCAAAGGTCAGTGGTTTGAATCCAGGGAATGGGGTGAGCTCCCGCTGCTAATCATCTTCTACCAACCTAGCAGTTCGAAAACATGCAAATGAGAGTAGATCAATAGGTACCACTTTGGCAGGAAGGTAACAGTGCTCCTGTTGCACTCCAGGACAGGAAAAGCCCTCTGACTTTAAACACCACAAGTTGAATAGGAAAACAATCCTTTTATTGAAAATAAGTAAAAAGCAGCAAAGTAAAAAGCACTTTAAAGAAATAGGTAAACCCAATTAGGTAAGAAGATAAGCAGGAACAAATTAGTCCAGGATAGAATTCAGCAAAGCCCATGAAAACAAAGTCCACACTTCTCTAATACAATCCAGAAAATCAGGAAAGATTTATCCAAGGCATGGGTATGCAATCATAAAATCCAAGAACCAAAACCATGAAACAAGAAGTATTTTAGCATGAATCTTCCAAGCAAGGCTTCCATGAAACAAGGACGAGAACTTAGCTTGATTCTTAACTATGCTTCATCTGGCTACATATCCCAAACTTGGGACTTTTATCTCCTCATTACCTATGTCAATAGCGCTCAGAAATTGGTTTTGCTTTAGCTGAGAATTTGTTATATTTTTCTGGCAGAGCCTGGCAGAGCGCCAAAGCCACTGTTCGGCTCTCCTGTTTTGACTGATATCTTCTCGTCTATCTATTTGCTCATTATCTATTTGCTCATTAATTTCTGCAGCTGAGCCAGGTGCCAAGCTATTTTTAGGTTTTCTCTCATGGAAACTCTGGTAACAGTTCAGAAAGCACACCATCATCCCCACACCCTCGGGGACGTTCTCATGGAAAACTACAGCTTTTGGTCATTCTCTTTATCAATATCACTGACCAAACCATTGCCATCTTGAAACTCATCTTGAACCTCATTAACATCACTCCCCACATCCAAAGCCTGAAACACAATCATAGGCTGAGATCCAACAGCTCCATGCAGTCATGCCAGCCACATGACCTACAAGGCGTCTACGGACAACACCAGCTCTTCAGCTTAGAAAGGAAGATGGTGCACCAC
This sequence comes from Anolis apletophallus, assembly GCA_030556195.1. NCBI lineage: Eukaryota > Metazoa > Chordata > Lepidosauria > Squamata > Anolidae > Anolis > Anolis apletophallus. Next base: position 55,219,643 of record JARBWK010000012.1, on the reverse strand, counting down.
CCTCCAGAATCGGACACCACTAGACTTAATGTCAAGGGAAGAAACTTTACCTTTACTTAAACAATCTCATGGTTCTACAGCAAAAAAAGGGAAGTTGCTTCAGGGGCTGCACCTGGAGTTCCTCTTTGAGGGACCTCATTTAATTGCCATGGTTCAATGCTATACAACGTTGGGATTTGTAGTTTGGTGAGGCATCAGCATTCTTTGGCAGCCCCCATGATACCAAACTACAGACCTCATGATCCCATAGCATTGATTTATTCTACAGCATAGATGCACCCCAACATTTTCTTTTCTGCTGCTGAAAGCTTTGGTGCTCTAACACTTTTGCTTTTAAAGAAGGAATTATAAGCAGGCGGCACTGTAATGTTGTAATGGCCAAATTATAAAACTTGCACTTTTTGCCACTGTGCATTACATTTGTTAGTACAATAAATACTTTTTTGGTTTCAGGGTTTTGAGAATTGAGGTGCGCATTAGATTTGATGGTACATTAGACTCGAGTAAATGTAATTGTGAGCTCCTAGTGTTGCAGCTTGTTAGAGTGCTGAGCTGCTGAACTTGCTGATTGAAAGGTCACAGGTTCAAATCCGGTGAGCGGCATGAGCTCCTGCTATTAGGCACAGCTTCTGCCAACTTAGCAGTTCGAAAACATGCAAAGAGAAGATGCAAGTTTGGAATGGAAGTCACAACTTTTTTAATAAAAAAATCCTTTTTTTAATATCTTGATTTTTGATTTTTTGGGGGTTTTTTGTTTTAAAAAATTCTTTTTTCTCTCTCCTATTTACAGTAGCTTTTCCTACTAGGTGAGCGATAAATCCCAGTAACTATAACTCTCAAATGTCAAGGTCTATTTCCCCCAAACTCCAAAAGTATTCACATTTGGGCATATTGAGAATTCATGCCACGTTTGGTTCGGATCCATCATTGTATCTTTCCTTGATACTTTTCACTTTATATATGTTAAAATAAAATGTGTTGCAAAAAAGGAAGAAAACATGCAAATATAAGTAGACCAATGAGTATCGCTCCAGCAGGAAGGTTATGGCGCTCCATGCAGTCATGCTGGCTACTTGACCTTTGAGATGTCTACGGACAACGTTGGCTTTTCAACTTAGAAATGGAGATGAGCATCACCGCACAGAGTTGGACATGACTCCACTCAGCTGTCTTTTCCAATCGCCTGAAGGTCACTCACTTTCTCACACTTCCAGGATGTCCCGTTCAGCTACATTCCTAACTAACATAATGAAAACTAGTGGAATATTCAAATTACCCTAATTGAAACTTTCTTTTCACAATCTCTTTCCAAGCCCCATCGGACACTAGTCCAAGTTTCCTCTCAGTCTCTGATATAAGGCCACCCAGATATACAAATCCCCCCCACCTGTTCCAAATTCTTTCCATGGACCGTATTTTCTATTTTCTGGGCTTCCACCCTTCCTTTGAACCATTTAATTTGAAGGAAGGCTTCCTCCTTCTCTAGCAAACTTCTTGATTATGCTCCTCTTTATCCCTAGTGTCCAAGCACATACCATCTGCAAAGCAGAGATTGTTAACCAATTTAAATTGCAATCTTGTTTCTCTTTCTTCTTCATTTGGGACCAGAATCACGGCGGCTACCATAATCAAATTAAATAGAAACAGAGGCAGAGTGCAATCCCATCTTACTCCAGCCTTGATCTTAAGTCATTTTGTCTGCACATAATCTGTCCTTTCTGCAATTGCAGACTTTTCATAAGTGTTTCCAAACTGAGCTCCTGGAACACAGTCCAGTTTTTTTTCTCCATAAGCCCCTTTGTCAAACTTTATCTAAGGCTTGTCTAGAAAGAATTTAATTTCAGGTTGCGGCTTCAGTTGCACCCTATGCATTTCTTTTTATCTTGTGACTTGCTTTAATCAGCTACTTTGTTATGCTAAATGCTATCTCTTGTACACTTCTCTAGCATCTCCTCTATATATTTGCAAACTTTCCCACTTATCCATTTTCATAAACACCCCTAGAGTGGGCAACAGAATTTGTACGAGTGTTTGTACCATCAAGTTGCCTGTTGATTTATGGTGACCTCATCAATTTCATAAGGTTTTAAAGGCAATGAATACTCAGTGGTTTTGCCAGTTCCTTTCTCTGAGATATACCCTAAACTAAAGCATCTGGTATTCATTTATGGCCCCTAAGATGACCTTATATGGCAGTGTTACTCAATTGGGGGGGGGGGTCGGAACCCCTGTGGGGTCACAAGGGGGTTTCAGAGGAGTCACCAAAGACCATAAGAAAACACATATTTCTGATGGCCTTACGAATCCCTTTGGCACAAACATTTGGGTTCACAGTATTCTCCAGATGTAGGTGAACTACATCTACCCTAAATCACTGTCAATTCATCCCAAATTTCTCCATTATTTTCTGTTGGTCACGGGGGTCTCAGTGTGGGATGTTCGGCCCAATTCTATCATTGGTGGGGTTCAGATTGTTATTTGATTGTAGGTGAGCGATAAATCCCAGTAACTATAACTCTCAAATGTCAAGGTCTATTTCCCCCAAACTCCAAAAGTATTCACATTTGGGCATATTGAGAATTCATGCCACGTTTGGTCCAGATCCATCATTGTTTGAGTTCACAGTGCTCTATGGGTGTAGGTGAACTACAACTCCAAAACTCAAGGTCAATGCCCAACAAACCTTTCCAGTATTTTCTGTTGGTCATGGGAGTTCTGTGTGCCAAATTTGGTTCAATTTCTTTGCTGGTGAAGTTCAGAATGCCCTTTGTTTTTTGTTAACTATAAATCCCAGCAACTACAACTGCCAAATGACAAAATCAACCCCCCCCCCCCCAAATCCTACCAGTATTCAAACCGGGGCATATTGGTTATTTATGTCAAATTTGGTCCAGTAAATGAAAATACATCCTGCATAACAGATATTTACATTACAATTCATAACAGTAGTGAAATTACAGTTCTAAAGTAGCAACAAAAATTATTTTATGGTTGAGGGTCACCACAACATGAAGAACCATATTAAGGGGTCACGGCATTAGGAAGGTTGAAAACCACTGTTATATGGCAACCTGAAGATTACCCTCTTACAGGGTTGACTGACAATTCTTAGTATTATGAATTGGCAGGAGACTTCTAAAAGTTATAGTTTAACTTATCAGGGAGGGGGGGGGGGGTATTATGGTGTGGTATAGCACAAAGTTCCAGGTTACACCAATGCATATCTAAGGGACTCCAACCAAAAACAAGGGTATACAAATCCACAAGGAACAATAACCAAAACAATTGGAAAGCAAACAACCACAGCACGTTGGAAGTTATTACAAAAAGGAAGCCAGGACATTTGATTACATATGCATTCTGCTAACACTGTTTTGTAAAGGTTTGCAAGAACTTGCCAGAGGTGCCTGGCTAGCCACTTTCATGGACACAGCGCTGGGTGGATGGTGGACATCTGCTTGGCTCCAATCTCATTTCAGAGACCTTCCTTGTTCTTTAAAGTGGCTACCTCAGAAAACATATTCAAGTATTTAACATGTATTTTGCACAAGCGATGCCACACACTAATGAATACAGGTAGTTTCTTAAGTTCTGCTGTTGCAGTATGTATCAGATAGCAGACAGGTGGCAATAAACCCATTTTCTAATAGTAAATTCGTGGTAAAAGTTCTAGTATTGTTACTTCTCTTTTTGACTTACATTTGACCAACTGATTCATCAATCTTCCGCCTTCAGGGTCAAAAAGGGCTTTAAAAGGATGGACGTTGCAAGCTATGGCCCTGAAGATAGAGAAAAAGCCTTCCCACATGCAGGGAGACCCAGGATATCTATAATAATGAGTGCTAGACTCAGAAATAGTGAACCAAACAAGATTTATTGAATAACAACCAGTAAAAAATACTGGTGGCCCAAAATGCTTAGTTGGTTGCGAAAGGAAGTCCTTGAAAAAGGAAATGCGTTCACTTGCCTCTTTGCTTTGCAGAGTGACAGTATCTTTCTTTTGATCCCAGGTATCCTGTTTCTCTCTGGCTTTGTAGGCCCATGAAGTCCTGAAAACCCCCAAATTCTGCAGTCTATGCAGCTTGTTTGAGAGCGAAGTAGACTCAGTAGGTGAACTAAGAATGCTATGTACCAGCAAGCTTAGATTCCAGCCTTACTCTGACCATGTGTTTTTGGAATGAGGCCAGAGAGAACGTCCAGCCCCTCAGGTAAACTCCGGAAAAGGGAGGAGTTAAGGGCAGTGACGCCAGGTTTGGAGCCAGGATGCAGCTCCACCCCTGAGTGACCGCATGGCCACAACAATGGAACAAAAATCTTTGCAGGTGAGGGCAGCAAAATACAAAACGCAGATATGGAATCAGCCCTGTGGGGGCGCCACAATCAAGGAAAAAGAGCAGGGAGCACTACAACACTATATTTCAGATAGCTCTCTGTAAACCTTCCTAATGCTGTTGTTTTGTGTTGGGCTTGACAAAACATGCACAGTATTGGACCCACATTGACACTGGGCAGTAGAGAAAGCAAATGCCATACTAGTTTTCAAGATACAGGGATGAGCTGAATAGAACTATGCACCCTTAGTGTTACGTTTAGGAAATGGACACAAGTCTGTTTATACAATTAGATCTCATTTCAGATACAAGAAATGTGTGCATGCACTGACTATGTTCAAGTCCTCTGTGAATCTACGGGGGTTCTATGGCAGATGAAATATTGCAAGTACAGCTTTGATATTTTCCTACATCTAAGAAGTTCCTTCTTGTCTCTGTATGGTACAGAATAAGATCTCAGTGACATTCTATAGGCATTTACTGTGAAATGCAGGTGCAAAGATTGTGTTGAAAAATAATCCCCAAGGAATGAAATAAATGAATTTCTTGTGTTGTTGAAGGCTTTCATATCCAGAATCACTAGTTTCTGTGAGCTTTCTGGGCTGGATGGCCATGTTCCAGAAGCATTCTCTCCTGACGTTTCACCCACATCTGTGGCAGGCATCCTCAGAGATTGTGAGGTCTGTTGGAAACTAGGAAAGTGGGGTTTACATATCTGTGGAATATCCAAAGTGGGAGAAAGAACTCTTGTCTGCTTGAAGCAAGTGTGAATGTCGCAATTGGCCAGCTTGATTCGCATTTAATGGCCTTGCAGCTTCAAAGCCTGGTTGCTGCCTGGGGAATCCTTTGCTGGGAGGTATTAACTGGCCCTGATTGATTCTTGTTTGGAATTCCCCTGTTTGAGTGTAGTTCTTTATTTACTGTCATGATTTTAGAATTTTTTAAAATACCGGTAGCCAGATTGTGTTCATTTTCATGGTTTCCTCCTTTTTGTTGAAATTGTCCATATGCTTGTGGATTTCAATGGCTTCTCTGTGTAGTCTGACATGGCAGTTGCTAGTGTGGTCCAGCATTTCTGTGCTCTCAAATAATATGCTCTGTCCAGGTTGGTTTTATGCATTTCTTGTTTAAAAGATGGGCCATGTAGTTATAACAGTTTCCATGTGATGTGATTTCTTTGCATGACTGGCCACATTGACTACTTTGTTCCCAGGATATGAACTATTTCTTTCACTAGGAAGAATTCAGCTGTGGAGGTAGTGGTTAGGACAAAGGAAATTGTTTGTTTGGTTCTTCCTTGGCCCACCCCTTCACTCACCATGGATTTAATTGCAAAAACATGTGCCCACCCCACCCTTAATTTACACTGGAATCTCAGAAAAGTAGAGTGTCTAATCTATTGTGAAATGAATACCATGTTAATAGATACAGTACATATAAAAGCACCTGAATTAAACCAGTTTTCATTTTTACCAATGTGCTTCCTTCCCATAAGTGTGCTTCATCTAATATACAGAAAAGTTGATTCAAATAAACAACTCTATTTTGTAAAAGAAAATGCAATAAAAATAACATGCCAGTTTTTGTTGGCCATCTGAAATATATATATATATATATAGAGAGAGAGAGAGAGAGAGAGAGAGAGAGAGAGAGAGAGAGAGAGAGAGAGAGAGAATTCAATTAGATGCTGGCTAGGAATTATATGAATTCTGGAAGGTTATAGTTTGGATTTCAACAATTTCAGATGGAGGCTTTTACTATTGTCAAATAGCACAGTGTTTTTCAACCTTTTTTGAGCCATAGCTCATTTTTTACATTTAAAAAATCCTGGGGCACACCACAAAATGACACTCTAACACAGCAATACATATAGTTAATATGTTTTAAATGTATTTATATACCCAGTGTGAAACCCGGGCCTGTTTTGATGAACACAACATAGATATCCTGGCAGGAATGGCAGAAAGACACACACAAAGGTCTTGCTCAACAGCTGGGAGTTATAGTTCACCCGCAATCAAAGAGCATTCTGAACTCCACCAATGATGGAATGGAATCAAACTTCCCACACAGAACTACCATAACCAAGAGAAAATACTATAAGAGTTTGGTGGGCATTGACCTTGAGTTTTGGAGTTGTAGTTCACCTATATCCAGAGAGCACTGTGGAGGGGAGGAAGACGTGGGGCGAGTCTGCGCAGTAGCGCCCACACGGGTCACGTCTTCCCCCTCCCCCCTCCCACAGAAGTAGAAGCATGAGCAAAGCGAGGCAAAGCAAGCAGAGCGAGGCTGGGAAGAAGGGAGCCCGAGTGGAGAAGAAAAAGTGTTCAGCAGGAGGGGGAAGAAAGGGTATTGGAGGTTCCAATTTTCCACGGCACACCTGATGATCGCTCACAGCACACTGGTTGGGAAACACTGAAATAGCAAATACTCGTCATTTGAAATGGGGAAAGAACATGGGTTCCTCCATTCACATGATGACCAGATCATGTCTTATCTTGGATGCTAAGTGGGATCAGGTCTTGTTAATATTTGTATCTCACCAACAAATACCAGGTGCTGTAGACTCAATTTAGAGGAAGAAACAGGCAAACACACTTTTGCCTCATCACACTAGAGAGAAAAATCATTATAACACTAGAGAAAAAATCCCCTTAAAATCTGGTTTCTGCCTCCTGTAGAATTCTGGAGTTTGTAGTTTAGGGAGGAGCCATTAACAGCTTTACTAAACTACAACCCCCAGAATTCTGCAGGAGGCAGAAACCAGATTTTAAGTGGATTTTTTTCTCTAGTGTGATGAAGTGGAATGAAACTCATGAGGTTGCCATACATTGACAGGATATTTAAAGGGGATATACACATACAGAGAGACTACATATCGATTATGGAATATAAAAAGTACTTGTGTGACAAAATGCTGCAAAGCTGTAGATCTCTCCATAATTCCAGATGCTTTGGAACAAGAGTCTTGTGGTATTGCAGAATAAGGAAACCAGAAGAGGAAAGAGTATGCTAGAACTCTTCTCTGCTTTCTTTTGAGCGTTTGTTGGAGGACGAATACCCGGAAAGCAGGAAAGTAACCAGATTCCCTTTTCTTACTTTTTCAACCTGCCTTACCTGGAGCAAGATAATAGTATGTATTTATTATTTATTTTGGACATTTGTATCCCGTCCTATCTCAACCTCCACAGAGGGACTCAGGGTGGCTAACAACCAGGACACCATGGTGCCCACAACCAAAAGCATGTATCCTATTCCCTCCTCTCAAATAACAGTAAAATATGTTAAGTATAGTCAGATATCTAGTTTGCATCACATTGTGTTTATTCAATTTGATGAAACATTTGCGCTCATGGATTAGTTTTCCATGAATGAAAATTGAATTTTATATCAAAATTTTATATCAAAAGGTTACTATGTATGTATTTGAAAATGACTTAAAACAAGGAACTCATAACATGGATGAGGTCGCACAGTTTGATTCACCAGCCTCTATAGCAAATCGGTGCTATAGAGGCAATCCACATCCCCCACCTCGTCCACAGCGGCACTTCCACATCCCACGTGGGGAAATGTCGCCATGCAACTTCCTAAGTAAACACAAAGGTCAGCACACAATAATGAATACAACATATTTTCATAAATATTTTTCATAAATATAGAACTGGGCAAAAATCATCCATTATATCATATCATACAAGTTTACCGTATCCGGCCGCAGCCAGGGAAACTGTCATGTAAATATAATTCAATCATATGAGTCCTGGATGCGTAGGAAAGTCCAAATGTCCAAAGTCTATAGAGATAGCATTTGTAATCCACGGGATACAGGCATCAATTAATAAGCCCGCATAATGAAGTTAGCTCATAACAGCAAGAACCGGAGCCAAAATCATCCGGGCTCCTCGAAGAGATCTGAGAGGAGGCAAGCCGACGGGAAGGTGATCCTGCTAGATCGGGGCCGCTGTTAATCTGTTTCGGAATCTTTGTCAAGGCTATACATATCCATATACAGGTTCTTGTCCTAAGAAGTTATATACAAAGTATACTGTAGGTAGTATAGGCAACCATAATAATAACCCGAAAACAATAATATTAATACAGCATATAATAAGTAATACATACCGCAACGAGCCGGTCGGACTGCATTCCTTGCTAATTTAGGCAGGTGAATTTATATCCGTATGCTTCTCTATGTTTTTACCTTTATGGTCACCCCTTCGGATGAAGATGGGGTTATGTTAGGATCTCCTTCTATTGCGGTATGTATTACTTACGGTAAACTTGTATGATATGATATAATGATTTTTGCTCGGTTCTATATTTATGAAATTCAATAGATATTTTGTAGTCATTATTGTGTGCTGACCTTTGTGTTTACTTTGCTGACTTTAACCCTGACTCAGTTTGTCTAGACCAGTGTTTCCCAACCTTTTTTGAGCCGCGGCACACTTTTAACATTAAAAAAATCCGGGGGCACACCACCAACCAAAATGACACAAAATGACACTTTAACACAGTAAAGAACGGCTGGGGGTTGGTGGCCTGCTGGGAGCAGCTGCTGGGAGTGCCGAAGGCGGGGGAGGGGGCAGAGCCAGGCCGCGCCATGCCCCGCCCCCTCCCGGCTTCACCTCTCCCAGCAGCTGCTCCAGCCTTGAGGGGGCAGTGCCAAGCCAGCGGTGCCAGAGCCAGCACAATGCTGGCTTGGCACTGTCCCCTCAAGGCTGGAGCAGCTGCTGGGAGTGCCGAAGCCGGGGGAGGGGGCAGAGCCAGGCCGCGCCATGCCCTGCCCCCTCCCCCCAGCTTCAGCTCTCCTACAGAGGAGGAGCATGAGCAGTGGACGGGCTTCAGTGGGTGGGGCTTCTTCTCCACGCGGCTTCAGCGAGTGAGGGGCGAGAATTATGGTGGGAGTCATGGCGGATTGGAGGCTGGCTGGGGAAACGGCCGAAGGAGGCGGCGCCCTGACCCCTTCTTCTTTTTCTTCGCCACTGCCCAGCCCTTTCTCCTCCTCCCCCAAGCAGCAGGAGTTCGGCAGGAGGGGGGAGGAAGGGGGGCAGAAAGCTTTTCTCGCGGCACAGCAGGAGGTCCGTCGTGGCACACTAGTGTGCCACGGCACACTGGTTGAGAAAGACTGGTCTAGACCATGCAACTTCCTCCCATGCTGGCCCCACTGTTTTGAACAGAACACGGGAAGCCTCCTGTGTTCTGTGTCCTCCATGTAACCACTCTGGAAGTTGCTGTAGGTCAAGTGACAGCATCCTAAAATCACCTTGTGTGATGAGGTGGCAAATGTACCAATGCTTGCACCATTAACAGCTTGGTACTATAAAGTCAGGATTCTTAGGAAGGCCTGAAGATCCCACATTAATTCGGTCAAAGAACTCATAATCTTGGGTTTGAAAGACTTTCTGATGAGGGGGGCTTTTAGAGATCTATCATTTATAATATTGTCATAAATTAAAGCCAATTTGATGGCAAACAAGAACAAAAGTCTTGCACAACAATCCATTCCTATTGAACCCTCAGGTGGCTATGAAGATATTTTCCATCTCTGTTGTACGTATAGTAAAGTCTTGCTTATCCAGCATAAGCGGGCCAGCTGAACATTGGATAAGCAAAAATGTTGGATAATAAGGAGAGATTAAGGAAAAGCCTAATCTCAAATTATGTTATGATTTTACAAATTAAGCACCAAAACATCATGTTTTACAACAAATTGATGGAAAAAGCAGTTCAATACACGGTAATGTTATGTAGAAATTACTGTAGTTACGAATTTAGCACCAAAACATTGCAATGTATTGAAACAGCTGTGGATAAGGGTGGGATACAGACTGCATTGGATAATACAGAACATTGGATGAGCAAAGGTTGGATAAATGAGACTCTACTGTACTTAGATTTTTGTGAAACTATCTCTTTTCTGTATAGTCAACCTCTGAGATTGACTGGAAGGGAGCTAGGATTGATTTAAGCCCTACGGCACTAAGTGCAGAAAGCTATTTTTTCCATATTAATTATTTTAGCAAACTGATTGACTGTCAAAGCAACTTTCACCTATTATTATGAAGTGGCTAGAATTGGGTCTATGGGACATAAAGTGAAATACTTTTATTAGTTGATGAGCAAGCATCACATTACAAAAAGTATTGGAACGGGTCTCTAGGTTTCTTCCCTGTTAGCAGACTTCCAGTAGAAGATAAGTCAATAGTGTTCTAGCAATAATTTTTGTATAAACAATATTTTTTAACAATGTTTGAACTACACAAAACACTGCAGAAACAAGAGGAGGAATGCTGGAGCCTATACATCAGTGTTTGCTACAAACAAGAGACCTTTGCCAGAAATGAATGCTGTACTGCGTGTTTCTTGATAGAGATTCAATAAGCCTACTAAATGTGAAGCTCATATAAACAATGTGAGCAAATCATCTACCATTGATGCTGACTATTTTATAATGGAGACAATAAGCATGAAAATCAAGATAATATACTGCATCGGTTTCAGAGACAACACAGATTAGAAACAGAGAACTAACATAGTGTTTTAATTTGGTGGATAAAATATTTCACTCGTCTCATAGAAACTCGAGTTTATTTTTAATAACACTCAGAATCCATTTCTATTCCTCTTCTGAAGTGTTCTCCCCAGAAAGAGTAGGAGGCATTCTTCATACGGACTGGGCTTCCTATGGCAAACGAAGCAATTTTCTTAATATTAGGGATGGTTATAGAAGGTATGCAAACGCTTTTCTGCACCCAGATCAAATTTACATTTTCGTATCAATTGCTTGCCTTTGGCAAGCGGACTTAGGAAGTCACTGATGAAAGAAAAATAGGGTACACAATCTCCTTTTACCATCCTTGACTTCTCAGTTCTGTTAGAGAATAATTATATCTCAAACAGAAACTGCCTCAGCAAACCTTCGTTTCTATACATAGGCCCCAAAGTTAAAGATCTTTGTAGGATTTGACTTAAACCAAAACCTGCCATCAAACATCAAATAGTTACAGACTTTTGGCAGTTTTCCCCCTTTGGAATGCTTTAGCCATCTGTATAAACAAACAAAAATCTAACTGTGAATGGTTTTAGGGTATTGTTAAAATAAAATAATCATGGAGTGAAGCTAAAAGATAGATATTTATTTTAGTCCGATTTCATTACTACAGGAATAAGCACTTTTTAATGCTACGTGGATTAAAAGCTTTTCTTGTCAAGGCTCAGTTTTAATCTACTTAAGGTGTTTTCTGTATGCCCTAAAGTGATGGTGCAGATATTAAACTAGTCATTGTCAGAAACTTTTTTGTTTCTACAGATCTATTATTTATACTCTCTTTTGTTGGAGACTATAAACGATATATTCTGCTCTGATATATTAAGACCGCATGCACTAGCAACCCCCTTTATGGAAAAACAAATGCAGAACATAGAACCAATACAAAGTTAAAACTTGATAAAATGTATTTTTAAAAATTTGCAACAGCAAGACAGACTCTGAGGATGCCTGCCATAGATGCAGGCAAAACATCAGGAGATAATGCTTCTGGAACATGGCCATACAGTCTGGAAAACATGTGCGGCAGCTGCGCCCCAACCTTGGGAAGTCTGATCTGGCCACTGTCATCCACTCTGGTTACATCCCGAATAGACTACTGCAATGCACTCTACATGGAGTTACCTTTGAAGACTGTTCGGAAACTTCAATTAGTCCAAAGAGCGGCAGCCGGGTTACTTACTGGAGCGACATACAGAGCGCATGCTACCTCCGTGCTGTGTCAGCTCCACTGGCTGCCGGTCCACTTCCGAGCACAATTCAAAGTGCTGGTCTTGACCTATAAAGACCTATACGGTTCCGGCCCAGATTACCTGTCTGAACGTTTCTCCCTCTATGTCCTGCCTCACAGTTTAAAATCATCTGGGGAGGCCCTGCTCTCGGTCCTGACAGCTTTGCAAGTGCGCTTGGCGGGAACGAAGCCTTCACGGTGGTGGCTCCATGCCTGTGGAACTCGCTCCCCATTGAGATCAAGTTGGCGTCTTCCCTCCTTTCTTTCAGAGAGAAGGTTAAATTGTGGTTCTGGGACCAGGCCTTTTGACAGCTTTGGATGTTGAATTCGACAGGAATTGGCTATATGGATTGATGACAATGTTTTTAATGTGTTTTTAACTTAATGTTATATTTACCGTTTTAAACTGTTGTTATATTTGTTTATATTTGTATTATCTTGTGGCATTTAATTGTTGCCAGTGTAAGCTGCTCTGAGTCACTTCTCGGGGCGTTGAGAAGGGTGGGTAAGAAATGTGGGAAATAATAATAATAATAAAACACACAACAAACCAGTAATTGTGGCCATTAAAGCCTTCGATAATACAGCAAGAAAGTTGTCCAGGGCACACAGCAGAACAGTGGAGGATCCACGGAGACTCAGTGTCTGTGACCTACATAAGTCATGCTAGCCTTCCAAAGGAGACAACACTCTTCATAAAGTCATGACAGTCTAGCTTGGCTACATACTTTTTCCAGCTATATTTAATTCACCGAAAATTCCTCCTAAATTGTTTGGCAGTAGATACCCATATCAATGTCAACATCCCAGTGTTTTCCCAATGATGTATCCTAAGGGCTGATTGCTAGAGTGGGACCCATTTGAAACTGAACGTAAAATGAATGATCCCTCAGTGTATACTTCTCAAAATCGAAGTATGACACATTTTTATTACAAAACTTTCATGCCCACAGAGCTGATGGGTCTAGACAGTTTTGTAGGCTAAGCAGAGAACTGGAAACCATGAACCTCAAGGGTATAGCTCACATGCCTAGCTCTGATTTTCCCTATGACATATCTCCAAGTCAGCATATTGACTACTCTCTTTTACTTTTAATCTATTTAGGCCACCATTTGCCATCCAAGTCAGTCAGAAGTACATTTACAATTAGGCTTTTCTTATTTGCTCAAATAATGTTATAATTTTCACTTCCTTCAGGAAAACATTTGCTGTTATATCATCATGCAACAGTTCTTCATACCACAGTTCATATGACAGATCCAAAAGACAATGGTGTTTTGTGAGCTTTTTATAAATTCTTATTGTTCAGCATCTCAGGCGAAAACAATATAAAAACCCATCAAACTTGTTTCTCCCAATCTTAGCTACAGTTCTCCCAGGATTCATTATTTGTGTGAGGTCAGACCTCATGTTGTGCTTCACACACATACATACACACAAACCTGGCCAAGGAAGAGTTGCACAATCACTTGGATGCAAGCCGGTAGAAGAAATGCCTAAAATTCAGGTCTCACACAGGACACAATAACTTCCACTAGTTCTTGTGTAACATTTCATGGAATAATATACTGTCAACATCTCTTTCTCTAGAGTATTTCTGTATCCTGACTAATAAGAGTTTGACTTGTATTGCCAGAAGGAATTATAATGATAACTAGCACAAGGAAGAACTTAACAGGACAAACAACTGATTTTGCAGCACAATTGTATGAAAGTTTAGGAATGGCACTGCTGATATACTACCATATATACTATATACTACCATAACAAACAAACAAACAAAAATAAATAAATATTTTTCTTTGTTGAAGTATTTATCATGGCAGAAGTGAATTAAGGGTACAGTTATATTGTATGTAAAACACAAACAAAATTAAGAATTTGGCATTATACTAAATGTCCTTTGACCACAGAAGCTGGCCACTTGGAATGCCACTGGTGTCGCCGTCAGAAAGTCCTCCATTGTGTATGTGGCAGGGCTCAGGATGCATTGTAGTAAGTGACCTGTGGTTTGCACACATGTTGTGGACTCCACTTTGTAGTCCCATTTCTGAAGATTGACTCTGCATCTCATGGTGCCAGAATGCAGTCTGTTCAGTGCCTTCCAAGTCCCCAGTCTTCTGCATGCCCAGGGAGAAGTCTCTCATCGGTATCAGCCATGGATTGAGGTTCTGGGTTTTCATATAATCATAGAGTTGGCAGAGACCTCACGGGCCATCCAGTCCAACCCCCTGCCAAGAAGCAGGTTTTAGCTTGCCACTTTTGAACTTTTGCTTGCTGAGGTGTTCCTGCGAGTATCTTTGTAGATTTTAGAAAGCTATGTCTTGATTTAAGGCATTGGCATGCTGGCTGATATCCAAACAGAGGATGGGCCAGAGATGTCACTGCCTTGGTCCTTTCATTTTTGGCTGCTACTTCCCGACAGATGTCAGGTGGTGTAATACTGGCTAAACAGTATATCTTCTCCAGTGGAGCGTAGACATCCTGTAATTAAGAGCCAGATCCAGTTTTGATGTGGTGAAATATATTCTACACTGGGTGTGTGTGTTCAGCAACAGAGTAGCAAAGCACAAGGGTAGATGTCTTCAGGTTTCTCGTTGTGATCCCCAGGTTGTTGAAGTAGGAGTGCTTTTGTTGATAGGCCAACTGCAACTCCATCTTCAGCTAATACACCTTATCTCACATCCTAGTATGACTTACTGCAGTACATTCAGTGTGGGTCTACCTGATGCTTATATGGACTAAATATGAAATTTAATTGCCAGGTCAATTGGAATAGACCCAATTCTGGCATTACTTCGCGAATGAAGATTCTTAGGAAGGACTCATCCCACGCTTTCTACAAGCGTGTTGATGACTAAGGAGGTTGGATGTGTCCTTTGAGCCTGTGCAATGGACTTTTCTGATGGAGTGCATCGTGCATAGCTCACGACTTCATTAAGGCAAGCAAGCCTTTCCTTCGCAACAAGGGGGCGCCAATGGAGAAGACCCAATTAATCACTTGGAATCATATATGTATTGACTTCCCATTACGCAGTTGATTCACTGGGTCTGCTCCATTTAGGGCTAGCAATTGGGTTGAGGGCTTGCTGTCACAGCACTGCACACAAACTACACCAATACATATCTACTTCGGAGCCCAGTTTGAGATCCCAAGGTTACTTGTATTGTAATTATGGCAATGAGAGCCTACGTGCCACAGTAAACTGCGGTAGCCACTCTTGCTAATTCCCCAGAGCAGTGTTTTTTAACCTTTTTTGAGCTGCGACACATTTTTTACATTTACAAAATTCTGCGGCACACCACCAACCAAAATGACACAAAATGACACTCTAACACAGTAATACATATAGTTAATGTTTTTAAATGTATTTATGCACTCAGTGTGAAACCTGGGCCTGTTTTGATGAACACAACATAGATATCCTGGCAAGAATGGCAGAAAGACACAAACTTCCCACACAGAACTCCCATAACCAAGAGAAAAGGCTATAAGAGTTTGGTGGGCATTGACCTTGGGTTTTGGAGTTGTAGTTCACCTACTGTATATCCAGAGAGCACTGTGGACTGAAACAATGTTGGATCAGGACCAAACTTGGCATGAATACTCAATATGACCAAATGTGCACACAGATGGAGTTTGGGGAAAATAGACCTTGACATTTGGGAGTTACAGTTTCTGGGATTTATAGTTAACACACAATCAAAGAGCATCCTGAACTCTTGCAACAATGGAATTGAACCAAACTTGGCATATTGAACTCTCATTACCAACAGAAAGTACTGAAAGGGTTTGCTTGGGAATTGACCTTGAGTTTGGAAGTTGTAGTTCACCTACACCCAGAGAGCACTGTGGATTCAAACAATGTTATGTTGTTTGTTTTCTATCCAGAATCACAATGTTAGAAGGAGGCTCACCACTTTAAGGTCCCTAAAACAGGCATGGGAAAACTTCGGCCCTCTGGGTGCTTTGGACTTCAACTCCCACCATTCCTAACAGCCTGAGGCCCTTTTCCTTTTCCCCCTCAGCCACTTAAGCGGGAAAGGGCCTCAGGCTGCTCGGAATGGTGGGAGTTGGAGTCCGAAACACCTGGAAGGTCCAAGTTTGCCCATGCCAGCTTTCGACAGAGACCTCTTCCTCCTCCTTCACCCTTTCTTCCCCCTCCTGCCGAACACTTACTTTTTCTTCTACACTGCCGCTTCTGCCACCATTTTGATCCGAGGGGGCAGCGTGAGCGTGTTCAGGAGAGGAGGGGGGAGGCAGGAAGACATGACCTGTGCGGGCGCTACTGAGCAGACTCGCCCCAGAGCAAAGCGAGCAGAGCGAGGTTGAGAAGAAGGGAGCCCAAGTGGAGAAGAAAAAGTGTTCGGCAGGAGGGGGAAGAAAGGGTATTGGAGGTTCCAATTTCCCATGGCACACCTGATGATCGCTCACGGCACATTGGTTGGGAAACACTGCTCTAGAGAGGTGGGGAGGTACGAGAGATGTGGAAATTCTGGTGTTGTTCCCCTATATATCAAATTGCATCCTAGAAACATGAATATGGGCCCGTCTTTCAATAGGCCCAAGCACATTTTTGTTTTAGTCTGCCTTTGATTTGGTTTCAGTTGTTAATCTTGGATTTATATTGTTTTAGGCCTTGGTGTTGACTTTGAGTAATCTATGTCAATGTATTGTATTATTAATTTTGGCTGATGTTTCACTGATGGATGTATTAAGCTGCTTATGGAATTTTTAATGTGTTTTTGATGTGTGGCTTATGATATTTTATTAGTTGTATTTTGCGGTTTGCAGGCTGCGCAATAAGATTTTTTTTTAAAAAAATCTGAAACACAACACATTATCCTTAAAATATCAACCATCTACTGTTCTATGGGGTGGCCTTGAAGAGTAATACTTAACGTCCATGTTGATACATATATAATTTTGTAGACTTTTCAAGCATGCAGTGCACATTCTGGATGAAAAGACAATTTATGTTATGTCCTCAAAGTTCTACCTAAAGTATATATTTCCATATGTTCCCACATTTTAATAATCATCTATTCCTTCGCTAAAAGGATGTTGAGTACTGGGATTCAGGCAAGAAATATATACCTGATTCTGGACTGATGAGCTTTTCAGAACAGAAGACCAATCATAGCCTTGCCTTGAGTATATGGGGCTCATTTAAAGACTATAATAAGAGGCAAATTACCTCCGTGGCATCAGCTAAAAAGGACAGCTGAATGACAGATTAGAAGAGACAGAAAAGGAAATGAAGGAGTTGGAAGCAAAATAAGCAAGGTCCCAAGTCTAAAAAGAGGAAGATCAAGTTACTGGAATTAAGGGAAGAATGCAATTTCCCAATTATATATGAAGAAAGACTTTTCTGCATAGTCACATAGCATAAGAACTCGTACCAAGCTAAAGAACTGCATAAAGCGGACTGAGGGTGTTTTCTATAGGCACTTGTTTTGTACTCTTACAGAACATGTATCATCATTATCATCAGAATGCTCATAGCCTTCACCCAAAAGCCGGGAAGTCTCCCACTCCAATTGTATGATTGTTTTCACTATGAGACGCTCTCTTCAGCAGATACTTGATTTGAAATCTTTATATTTGGAGGCAAAGTGTCCTGAGACAAACACACACACTGTCACACCCCAACCTGTCCCAGGCCCTCAGCAAGACCAACGCCATGTTAAATTCCAAGCCTCAGAGAGGCCTGCAAAGCCTAAAGGCAAGATGCTACAGGAGCCTCTAGTTCACCCAGCGTTCACGGACAAAATCAGGTCAGCTCCAGCTCGGGCTGATAAGAACCGAGGGAAAGGAGGAGACGGGTTAACTCCCATCCGTCCAGGTGCCAGCGTTAACAGGTTGACATACCATTCCAATGCGGGAGGCTTGAGAAAGCCCAGTTGGGAGCCTACTCATGAGAACCAGTTTCGACGCACCTATGCGTTGTAACGATCAAAGCCTGTGAGGCCTATTTAAGTTAGGTCTGAAAGATGTGTGGCATCTTTCGCCAACGTTAATCTTTCAAGCCAAGTCTTCACAGAACCTTTGCCTGGGCCATTGGGCCTTCCAGCCTTTAGACTCTGATTGCCAAGTCTTGTGCTAAGGCCTATCCCTGGATTAAAGACCATTGGGGCATCAAGACTCTTTAAACTATTTTGTTCCTGTTTTATCTTTGGACTATTGCTCTGCAATAACCTGATGCTTGGAAGCATCAATGGACTATACCTCTATCTTCTTTACTCTATTCATATTATTCTAAATAAAGCATTTAACTACGGCTGGTCTCAAGTGGTTTACTGAGGGGTCCTTCAGGTCTACGGTACAACACACACTCTGCATGAGATTTTATTTCCTAATGACCCAGTTTGCCTGCTTTTGCATCTGCATACAATAATAGAGCCCTATACAACAACACCCGGGTGGCATAGCGGGTTAAACCACTGAGCTGCTGAACTTGCTAACTGAAAGGTTGGCAGTTCGAATCTGCAGAGCGGGGTGAGCTCCCACGGTTAGCCTCAGCATCTACCAACCTAGCAATTCGAAAACATTCAAATGTGAGTAGATCAATATGAGAGGGATAAAGAGAAAAAGGTACCCCTCCTCCTTGCTGAGGAGGTGCTGAGAGGCCCAGCAGCAGTTGCGTAGAAGAGCCTTGAATATAGCAATAGCTTGCTAAAGAGATAAGAGAATAGCCATGCCATTGTCTATGCTAGTAACATGCAAGCTCTGCGTGATACAAGATATAGAGCCAATAGAAATGCGCGTGATCAGGACAGGTAGCCAATCCTGGTCAAACAAAATGTAGATAACAATCTATATATATAAAAAGAGAGAGTCCGTTTTTGACGCTTATGCACAGACACACCATAACACCCAGACCCTCAAAACCCACCCCACACATTTCAACGAGCCAACACCAACAATCGTGGCACAAAAAAACACCAAAGCATAACTCCGAAGACCCCTAAAACCGGCCCCCAAAAAACCCCATGGAAACCTATGGAGGCATCCGGAACCCTAAAAAACTACAAACAAAATGGCGCTAAAACCACTTCCTGTCCCGCAAAAAACACTCCCCCGGAAGTTGTCCCTCACAAAAACCAAACCCGGCAGGAAACACATACCTCACACACTAACAGGAAGTTCATAGCCTTCTCGCTCTCCTCCGCTGCTTCTCTTCCGCTCCCAGCAGAGGAGGGGAAGGGAGAGGGACCGTGCGGGCCCCTTTCACAGGAGGAGGTGGAGGACGTGGGCCCGACCACAGCAACGTTCTCCAACGCAGCACTCCTCCCTGCGAAGGTCGCTCTTCGGCCCACCCTGTGGCAGGGAAGTGACGAAGGGGGAGCGATGACGACGGCGCCATGGCCGTTCTTCTGCCCCCTTTGTGCTCTCCTCCGCCGCCTCCGTGCTGCTCCCTGACGAGGAGGACGAAAGGGGGCCCCGTACGATCTCTCTCCCTTCGCCCTTTTCTCCTGGGAGCGGAAGAGAAGCGGCAGAGGAGAGCGCACCCTTCGACAGGGAAGCGACGCAGAGGGAGCGATACCGGCGGCGCCCTGGCTGCCTCTTCCACCCCCTTCTCGCTCTCCTCCACCGCCTCCCTTCCACTCCTAGAAGATGAGGGGGAAGGGAGATAGATTGCGTGGGGCCCCCTTTCGTCCTCTACCTCCGCCGCCTCCTCGGCCTCTTCCTCATCCTCCCAACCCCTCCCGGGCCCGGCCCACGCAGTCTCTCTCTCTCCCGCTCTCTCTCTCTTCCTCTGTGTATCCCTCCCGCGAGAGCGACAACAAGAGCGCTCCAAAAGCGGCTGGAAGACAGTGGAGGAAGCGGCCACGGCTACGGGACTACACTTCCCAGAAAGCCCCGCGCAGCCACTTCCCGCCCAGCGCTGCCCAATCTCCGCCCTCCTTCCCAGAGAGCCGTGCAGACCCAGAAGTAGGCCCTCAACTCAGAGAGATACAAGCCCTCACACAAACAAGAGGCCGGCCAGACAGCCATGGGGACCCACAGCAAGTAAATCCACCCACCAGGGAGGGGAGAAAGGCGAGAGAGACAAAGAAGGGGGGAAACAAAGGACAGAAGCATTCTCTCCTGACATTTCTCCCCCATCTATGCCTAAAGGCATCCTCATAACAGGTAGAGAGGTCTATTGGAAACACACATAGAGGAAATCCAGACAAGAAAAAACAGGGACAGCTAATCACCTCCCAACAAAGGATCCAACTAAAGCAGTAACCAGCCACACCTTGAAACTACAAAGCTATTATGCGCTAATCAAGGTGCTCCATTGCAACAATCGCTCTTACCTCCAACAGACAAGAGTTCTTTCTTTCTTCCACCCTAGACATTATTCTACACGTATGTCCACCCCACTTACATTCCTTTTCCTTCCTTCTTTGCCTCTTTCCTACCTTTCCTATCCACCAGACTACGCAACATCAATTCCAACCCTTACATACTCAGACTACCTCACATCTCCAAAATAGGGCACAGCAACGCGTGCCGGGTTCAGCTAGTTTACTATAAAATCTTTGTTAGCCCAGCCATGTGGGAGGCTGTTCCTTGAGCGAAAGCAAAATCGCTGACTGCCCGTCTTCTTGCTGTACAGCTAGAATAAAGAGCCTTATAGTGGATCTGCTGGTTTTCCTATGTCTCTTTCATCATTGTGGACCCCGCTACCCTAAACCCAAAGCTCTGCTACAAATAGGTACTGCTTATGTGGGAAGATAATGGTGCTCCGTGCAGTCATGCTGGCCACATGACCTTGGAGATGTCTACGGATAATGCTGGCTCTTCAAAATAGAAATGGAGATGAGCGCCACCCTCCAGAGTTGGACATGACTGGACTTAATGTCAAGGGGAAGAAACCTTTACCTTTTTATTGTCTTGTGGGGTTCCTCAGGGTTCAATACTATCTCCCATGTTGTTTAACATCTACATGAAGCCGCTGGGGGAGGTCATCCGGAGTTTCGGAGTGCGGTGTCATCTGTACCGAGATGATGTCCAATTCTGTCACTCCTTCCCACCTGCTAATAAGGAGGCTGTTGAGGTCCTGAACCGGTGCTTGGCAGCTGTGTTGGACTGGATGAGGGCGAACAAACTGAAATTGAATCCAGACAAGACAGAGGCACTCCTGGTCAGTTGAAAGGCTGAACAGGGCATAGGGTTACAGCCTGTGTTAGACGGGGTTACACTCCCCCTGAAGACGCAGGTTCGCAGTTTGGGTGTGATCCTGGACTCATCGCTGAGCCTGGAACTCCAGGTTTCGGTGGTGACCAGGGGAGCATTTGCACAGTTAAAACTTGTGCGCCAGCTGCGCCCGTACCTTGGGAAGTCTGACATGGCCACGGTGGTCCATGCTCTGGTTACATCCCGTATAGATTACTGCAACACTCTCTATGTGGGGTTGCCTTTGAAGACTGTTCGGAAGCTGCAACTACTCCAACGGACAGCAGCCAGGTTGATAACAGGAGCGGCATTCAGAGAGCGTACAACTCCTCTGTTGTGCCAGCTCCATTGGCTGCCAGTTTGCTACCGGGCACAATTCAAAGTGCTGGCTTTAGCCTTTAAAGCCCTAAACGGTTCGGGTCCAACTTACCTGTCCAAACGCATCTCTCCCTATGAACCATCGAGATGTTTAAGATCATCTGGAGAGGCCCTGCTCTCGGTCCCGCCTTCTTCGCAGGCGCGACTGGTGGGGACGAGAGACAGGGCCTTTTCAGTGGTGGCTCCTCGGCTTTGGAACGCTCTCCCTAGAGACATCAGATCGGCCCCCTCCCTCCTGACATTTCGCAAGAAAGTCAAGACCTGGCTATTTGAGCAGGCATTTCCTGATGAAATATAAGGCTTAATTAGATATATGGAATGACGACGATGCGATGGAAACTGATTTCAACATGACGCTGAGACTGCAATTGTATGTTTTTAATTGTTAATTTGTTGTTATATGGTTTTTGGGGGGGGGTGCCTTGTTGCTGTGTTGTATTGAGGGCAGAGACTGCCTGTGTAAACCGTCCTGAGTCGCCTTCGGGCTGAGAGGGGCGGTATAGAAACGTGACAAATAAATAAATAATATTTTTTATATAAAAGGAATATTTGTAATTAGGCTTTATAATAGGATAGTTTTAAGACTCAATTGCGTGTATAACTCCTTCCTTAAAACCTTAATTCCTGATTAATAGCTTTCATTTTAAAACACCAATAACAAAAGGTTCTTATTAAATTACAAGCCAACAAATGAGTCCCTCTGTTCAAGTATTGTGTAAGAAATGCCCCCCCTCCCCCTTGCATTCACATATCTGCACACTTCCCCATGTTAGATTCCAGGTTCTTGATGTCTCTCCCTCTATAACATATTCCCTGCTGTTTTATATCCCCCACATTGCAGGGGAATCAATTCACTCTTGCCAAATTACATCACTGTTACTCCATTTCTTCCAGGTGCAGCGTATGGGCTGAATCCAACTCCTGCTGCAATCTGTGTTTGTCCTGGCAGAGTTGGTTCAAACCACAAGAGTATTCCATTTTCTAAGTTAAATCAATCTTTCTTTGGGGAGATTTTCTTTTGGAGAAATATGACCATTTACTTATGAAATAGGCTGAAATGGGGAGAAACAAGATATTTTTTTTGGTAGCACACAATTTTTATCAAAGTTAAATTTTTATGTAATGTGAAAAATCTTAATAACAGAGATAACTGAGGACATTTATTGGAGAAGATAAGAGTCTCTTTTTAAGTTTAACTACCCCTTTTTAACCCCCACTGAAACCAGAAGCCCAACTTTGTTCAAATTATTCTGCCGAGGTAGCAAAGTGGATGGCCAAGAAATTCAATTGAAATAGAGAAGCTAAGAGAAGCAAATTAGGTCTTAATATACCAGGAATAGCATAACTAACAAGGTCTTACCAAACAAGCCCAAATGCTTAGGATGAATAAAAGCTATCTAGGTTCGGATCTGTCTGGTCTAGGCCACGATCTGAGAATCCTAGTGGGGAACAGTCATCTATAGGAGCAATGATCCCTAGGGACAAATCACTATGGAATTTCCCCATGTGGTTTTTGGGTCAAAAAAGCCCTGTTGCACTAAATGACATAGCTTTCGAACATGAAAGCTTTGTGTTGTCGAAGGCTTCGTTGAATTCGCTATTCTATGCTAATCAAGGTTGTCAATAGTTGGGAAGTGAGGAGAGAAGGAGGGAAAGAGGAAAGGAATGAAGGAGGGAGTGAAGGAAGGAAGGAGGGAGGGAGGGAGGGAGGGAGGAAGGAGGAAGGAGAGAAGGGAGGAAAGAAAGGTAGAAAAGGAAGAAAGGAGAGAAGGAAATAAAAATGTGAAAGAAGGAAGGAAAGAGAAGGAGAGAAAGAGGGAGGGAGGGAAGAAGAGATGGAAGGAAAGAGAGAAGGAAGGGGAACCAAAGAACAAAGGGAGGGAGGAAAGGAAGGAGGGAAAGAGGAAGGGAAAGAAGAAGGGGGAAAAGGGGGAAGGGAGGTAAAAAGAGAAAGAAAGAAGGAGAGTAAGAGGGAGGGATTTGGCCACAGCAATGCGTGGCGGGTTCAGCTAGTGTGTGTGTGGTTTCCGACAGTCCTCATAACCTCTGAGGATGCCTGCCATAGATGCAGGCAAAAAGTCAGGAAATAATGCTTTTGGACCATGGCCATACAACCCAGAAAACTCACAGAAACCCAATGGAAGCTTTATTCAAGGAGCCACTATACTAACATGAGAATTTGCTCAAGGGGACCATTTATGTTTTCTACTCATAAGGGCCATGTTGGTGCAGTGGGTTAAACCGCTAAACTGCAGAACTTGCTGATTGGAAGGTAGGCCGTTCGAATCCATGGATGAGGTGAGCTTCCATTGTTAGCTCCAGCTTTTACTAACCTAACAGTTCAAAAGCATACAAATGTAAGTAGATCAATAGGTACAGCTCTGGCAGGAAGATAACAGTGTTCCATGTAGTAATGCTGACCACAAGACCTAGGAGGCGTCTACAGACAACACTGGCTCTTTGGCTTAGAAATGGAGATGAGCACCACCCCGCAGAGTCGGACTAGATGTAATGTCAAGGAGAAACCTTTACCTTTATTGATACTTCATCAACCAGGACAGTTTCCAAGAGACATCTTGTTCACAAAAATTACTCTGGCTATTCTACTGTTTTGTAAAACAAATGTATACTGAAGATTTCCCAAGAGTGGTGCTGCCTTATTGGTATCATATACAGTAAGGCCCCTCTATCCACAGGGGTATGTTCTTGGTCATACCATGGCTACCTGAAATTGTGGATATCAACAAACACCATTAAATCCCCCAACTTCTGGTGCTAGTGGAAGCACACCACAGAATCACCTGGGGCAGTGTTTCCCAAACAGTGTGCCATGAGCAATCATCAGGTGTGCCGTGGGAAATTGGCACTCCCCCCCCCCCCCATCAAGCAGCCCCTCACAGGTTTCCAAGAAACAAATTGAGCCTCTCTGCTTGGAATTTTTTTTTTTACTATTTTACTGGATTTTTCGAGAGTTGCCCCCCCCAAAGAACTGTTTATAACAGCTTCATGACATCCATAGTTAACTGGAAGCAAGTTTCACTCAGGGTGAAATTTCACAAAGGTCTAGAGAACAAGTTCTTTGAGGAGCGGCTTGAAGAGCTGGGCATGTTTAGCCTGAAGAAGAGAAGGCTGAGAGAAGACATGATAGCCATGTATAAATATGTGAAAGGAAGTCATATATATGTTGTGTTCATCGAAACAGGCCCAGGTTTCACACTGAGTGTATAAATACATTTAAAAACATATTAACTATATGTATTACTGTGTTAGAGTGTCATTTTGTGTCATTTTGGGTGGTGGTGTGCCCCAGGATTTTGTAAATGTAAAAAATGTGCTCAAAAAAGGTTGAAAAACACTGACCTGGGGGACCTAGCAAATTTCTAAAGCGACCATTTTTCTCAGCATGTGGATAAATGAAACTGTGGATATGAGTTTCATGGTTATGGAGTCCTTATTATATGGGATTTTTCTTTATATAAGCAGGATCATAAATGAATTACAGAACTGTATCCATTTTAAATAAGCTATTGCTGAACAATATTCCAGAATAGACATTTGTTTCCTTTTGCACTCGATATATTATTCCAATAATAAATCCCATTCTTTCATGACATATATACATTGAACTCACCCACCCTATATAATTAAACAATAGAATTTTTTTTAAAAAAACCTAAACCCACAATAACTTAAACAAATTATATTGTTTACACAGAGAATTTTTTAAAAGGGAGGTGAAAAGAGCTGACATATGACTTACTGCAGACTTGTTCCTTGTATATTCACATTTTTCAGTTCAGCTGTACATGTGACTGCAATACATCTGCTTAATGTAATTCACAGTTTTGGACACAGAATTAGTACATTTATATATGTATTGAAAGGGAAAATGTAGGGGCGAAAGCTTTAATGAAACAACATTTCTTAAATCTGATTATCCCATGCAGAATTTGGCTTATAATTGGCAAAAGGGGAACCAGCTTACAGCTAATGCTTTAGAAAAGACATACAATACTAACTAGATCCACATTCAGCAGGCTGGCATGGGACGAAAAATTACTTGTTTCCTGATCTAGAAAATGGACTATTTTGTTATGCTAGAAGGATGGATAGTCAGATGCTCTTTCATTGTAGGCAGACGGACCATTGAGAGTCTAAATGCGGTAAAGCAAACTCAGACCACAACATCTAACCATGTGAACTACAAGGAAGTGTTGGAACTGAGTATTTCATCTTGTTGGGTGTGTTTCCGGCTTTATTCTCCAAATTAGGGCTGGGCAACCAAGGACACTCTACAAGTTGGGTTGCATTTTCCAGACCACTATGTACCATCATTTATTTATTTATTTATTTATTTATTATTTGGACTTATGCGCCACCACTCTCCAAGGGCTCTGGGCAGCTTACAGTCATATAAAATATCACAGAGGTAAAAACAACAATTAAGCAAACTAAGAGGATTTCCAGCTAGCAATCATGTGGCGCAGCTGGCTAAGTGTCAGTTGCATAAGATCTCTCTGACCTGTAGGTCATGAGTTTGAAGCCTGCCCGGGTCAAGGTGGGTGCTTGACCTTAAGTGTAGCCTGCTGTTGACCTTTGCAGCCTGAAAGACAGATGCATCTGTCAAGTAGGAGATAAAGGTACCACATTAAGTGGGGAGGCAAAATTTATGGGGCCATTAAAAAACCCAGGAATGCGGAAGAATAACAAAGGGACGCTGGAAAATGCTGAGAGGAGTGCGTCAGGTCCCCCTGGTGGCCAGAAAGTTTGCCTCTCTATGTGTATATGTGTATGTAATATGTCAAAAATGTATGTATGTAATATGTGATAAGTCAAAATGTATGTAGTGTACTGTGATAAATGTCATATGTCTATATGTCATATGTTCAACTGCAGGGATTGTCTGCAAGTATGTGTACTGTAATCCTTCGGGGTGAGAAGAGCGGAATATAAATAAAGTAAATAAATAAATAAATAAAGGCTATCGCTTGGAAGGGTGTTCCAGATTGACCGCGCTACTACTGAAAAGGCTCTGCGCCAAGTCGATGTAAGGCGAATTGCTTTAAAAGTCGGCACTTCCAGAAGGTTCATTTGTTCTGAATGGAGTGACCTCTGAGGTTGGTAGGGGAAGAGATGGCCCCTCAAATACAATGGCCCCAGACCATGCAAGGCCTTGAAGATTAACACCATCACCTTGAAAGTGATCTGGTGCTCAACCGGAAGCCAGTGGAGCTGCTGAAGGATGGGTGTTATGTGACTTCTCACTGGAGACCCAGTGAGAAGTCGGGCAGTGGCATTCTGGACGAGCTTTAACTTCCGGATCACTGACAAGAGCAGGCCATTGGTATGTTATTGAATTTCTTTATACCGGAGTGAAACTGTAAACTAGGAGGGGTTTATGTACATGCCAGATACAGATGCTCTGGGCTGGGCTACATCAGTGGCTATGGTATCTTATTATTGTACCCTCTTGATGGATGAAAATGGAAGTGACACAAATTCCACTTCTGATTTAAATTCCTTGATGATAATTTTCCAACTGTGATATAGTTCCAGTGGCTGCAAAAATGGGTCATAGGTTGTCAACTCAAAGTTGAGATTCTTTTTGCACCTATACCCACTTCTGGGAGCAATTTACTACATTTATTTATCTGTGTTGTTGAAGGCTTTCATGGCTGGAATCATTGGGTTGCTGCGAGTTTTCCTGGCTGTATGGTCATGTTCCAGAAGCATTTTCTCCTGATGTTTCACCCACATCTATGGAAGGCATCCTCAGAGGTTGTGAAGTCTGTTGGAAACTAGGCAAGTGAAGGTTAAATATCTGTGGAATGTCCAGGGAAGGAGAAAGAGCTCTTGTTTGTTTGAGGCAAGGGTGAATGTTGCAATTGGTCACCTAGATTATCATTTAATAGGCTTACAGCTTCAAAACCTGGCTGGTTGCTGCCGGGGGAGATCCTTTGTTGGGATATGTTAGCTGGCCCTAATTGAGTCTTGTCTGGCATTCCAGTTTTTTTTTTAGTGTTGCTCTTTATTTACTGTCCTGATTTTAGAGTTTTTTTCATAATGGTAGCCAGATTTTGTTCATGTTCATGGTTTCTTCCTTTCTGTTGAAATTGTCCACATGCTTGTGGATTTCAATGGCTTCTCTGTGTAGTCTGACATAGTGGTTGTTAGAGTTGTCCAGCATTTCTGTGTTCTCAAATAACATGCTGTGCCCAGATTGGTTCATCGGGTACTCTGCTATGACCGACTTCTCTGGTTGAATTAGTCTGCAGTGCCTTTTGTGTTCCTTGATTTGTGTTTGTGCGCTGTGTTTGGTGGTCCCTAAAATCAGGACAGTAAATGTGTTTTGCAGCAGCAATCTATCATGGCTGGTACACAGTCTTAAAAGGAGAGGCAGTATGCAGTTTCCTACAGAACAAGACGCACACAGTACTGGGTAATGGCACACAGTAGTAAGTTTTAATGTCAAGATGTTAATTTTGGAAAATAAAATGAACATGGAAAGACATGGCAAATCTGCATGCATAACAACTGTAAGAATGAATTGTGATGTGATATGGTAGAGTTACAACATCATATATAGGATGTAGGCTATGAGGTTTAACATCTTCCATGGCAAAAGGCCATGTTCAGTTTGGGTTTCAACTTCTTGAGTATGATAGGGAAGGTCTCAGTATGAGAGTCTAAAATCCCAAGTGTTGGTATGTATTTGTCATGATAGGATACTTGATATAATTTTCAATCATATATAGCAGAATAATTCAGCTTCTAAAGTCCATCAATTTCAGCTGATATCCTTGATCACCTCCATCTTTCTGATTCGCTGTGGATCCAATGGTAGCGATATACAAAATGCACACAAAAAGCAAAAGCAACAGCACTGTAGCCGAAAAGAGACAGACAAAGTCCAAAGTAAGACTGATTTATTAGTAAATACTAACAATTGTACAGCTGCCCGATGTTTCTAATACTGTTTGGAGATGGGTGACTTAACTGGGTGATTAAATGTTATTATTGCTTCTGAACAAGAGGTCAAAATAACTTGGAATCTCTGTAAAAAAAACAAATTCTGCTCAAGTACCTGTGTTTCTCTTTGTTGATGGATATTTGGTTTACCTCTCTAGATATGAGTTACTTTCAGTTGGGAAGTCTAGAAGGTCGATCTTCAATACTGTATATATCACACCACTTTTCAAAACCAAGCCTCATCTTATTCCACAAAATTGGGAGCATGTATTGTGTGTGTGTGTGTGTAACATATACATACTACAAAGATACAGCAGTTTGATAACACCTTAAATGTTATGGAATGTTTGGAAATTAAAGACATTCCTCCACCTTAGGATCAGAGCTCTCTGAGTATTCTATGTATCTTAATGTGTGGTATATAACCAATATTTTAGTATTCAAAAGTGATAATACACATTCATCATTATCAGAATCATAATTTAACAATTATATAATACATCAAGCACGCCTGCAAGGGGCTCCTACCCTGTGCGACAAAAGCTTCAATCAATGTCCAAGATAATTCAGGTCCATAGGTTGAGTTGAAGACGTCAATGCGTACAATAACACAAAAGTTCACTGAATGGGAGTAGGTGTCCTCCTGTCTAAGACACCTACTCCCATTCAGTGAACTTTTGTGTTATTGTATGCATTGACATCTTCAACTCAACCTATGGACCTGAATTATCTTGGACATTGATTGACGTTATTGTCGCACAGGGTAGGAGCCCCTTGCGGGCGTGCTTGATGTATTATATAATTGTTAAATTATGATTCTGATAATGATGAATGTGTATTATCACTTTTGAATACTAAAATATTGGTTATATACCACACATTGTTTTACACTCTTGTGTTGTGTTGCTTAGTAGCAACTCCCCCTCTTTGTTATATATTCTATGAATCTTGCCAACTAAACACCAATGCTATGTAAATTAAAGTTATCTGGGCTAATAATGGATTCATATAGATGTTCTCTATGTTACTTCCTCCTCTGTTATCCTCTTTCAAACCTCGTTCTTTTGGTAATCAAAACCCTGAGGCCATGTACCACTGAGTATTTCAGTTCATTATACTGAAAATGAGAGAAATACAACCAAGATTTTACAGTAAAAAACAAAACAAAATTATATTTGAAATGCCATTACTTTATTTAGTAATGCACTTCTATATATCATCCCCTATGGTTATGAATTTATAATTCTGGATGTATTTTTTAATTTGAATACATGTATACAGCCTACATGCACATACTTAAGTGTGTGTGTGTGTATGTATATGTGTGTGTATATATATGTATGTGTGTGTATGTATGCGTGTGTGTATATATATATATATATGTATATGTGTGTGCACGCGCACACACACACACATATATATATCCCCAAATGCACAATCCCTAAATTAATGCAGCTCATTTGGCTTGTCTTCTTTCACATCCTGCAAACCATTGTTATGTGAGAAATTAGTGCAGTACATCTTTATAAGCTTTGATAATCTTTCACACTTCCTGTAAGAAGCCAGAAGTACAGTAAAACATCCTGGCTCTAATCCAAAGACATAGAAATGCAGCTGGATCTCATTGCGGTTGTGGAAAGCAAAGAACCAAGTGTACAAGTTCTTCCACATCCAATGGTCAGAAAAATCCTTCCTATATTTATAGGACTATTATCAGATTTCCTTTGACCTCTCTGAAAAGTTTCTATGGCAAGGAGGAACTGAAAGAGGGTAACCCAGTGATCCAGATATTTAAGGCAATCTCAGTGTAAACTGCACTGAAGACCCAATACAAAGATAACATTGCTGGATATATCAATCCAAACTATCATACCAGCTCTCTTCAGTAATAAAAAATGCGCCTTTGCTTTGTAATCTTAGATGCCTTTTAAATTCTATTTTCTGGAAATGTTTTTAAAAATCCTCTCACCATGGTTCATTATGAGTACAAAAAATACAATTGAGACATGAATCCAGAATAATCTAGATAGTACAGAAGAGTCTCGCTTATCCAACCTTCGCTCATCCAACATTCTGTATTATCCAACGCAGTCTGCCTCCTGCCCGGAATAATGGCCAGGGTGGGAGGAAGAAAGGACACATGTCTGTTTTGGTGCTAAATTCATAAATACAGTAATTACTACATAATGCTATTGTGTATTGAACTGCTTTTTCTGTTGATTTGTTGTAAAACATGATGTTTTGGTGCTTAATTTGTAAAATCATAACATAATTTGAAGTTCAACAGGCTTTTCCTTAATCCCTCCTTATTATCCAACATTTTGCTTATCCAATGTTCTGCTGACCCGTTTATGTTGGATAAGTGAGACTCTACTGTACTTAGCACCATTCTTCTAAATGCACTAGTGAAAATGAGATATTATAGAGTTTTCTTCCTATTCTTTAAATACCAGTTCTAACTTACCCTGATTGATGCAATAAAGGTATATTTAAATGCTGAAACATTTATGTGTATATCATAATGAAAAGGAAAACAAATAGAAAAATATTGGCAAATATATGCGGATTTGATAACAACACATGTGCACACCCCCAAATGTGTGTTCGTCAATAAGTATATTTCCACATGCATTGAATACTATATAGCACCAAGTTTTCATTTTCTTTTCTGTTCCAGCTGAATTGTGCTTGGCTCAGGCATCAGAGTAGTTTTAGGCAGTGGACAAAAGTGGCATTGTCTGCTCCTGACTGGTAGCACCAGAGTATGTGTTAGGCCCACTAAAATACTTTCTCCACGTGCTTAATGGACATTCATCAATCCCATACATACTCTACAATTCACCTGAGTTTAAGAGTGAGCATTTAAGAGTAAAAGTTGTATTCTGCCTGGGATTTCCTAATATATTTAAAACATGCAGAATGCAAACATCTGTTGTTGGTTTTTTTTGCAAAGGAAATGTTAGTTTTAGTGCCATTTATAAAGAAAAATCACAAAGATGCCTGATTGGCTTAAGATGCATTTTTCAGAGAATCGTTTAAGGAGTTAAATGCTTGGCTAAATAAGAAATTCTTATCTCATTAAAAAAAAGATACATGACATGCTATGCTTTTTAAAGAAATATGGTAACTTTTTTTTTAGCCAAGATGTCCACTTTGTATTTTAAATCCATGATAAATAATCTATAATTGAACTTCTTGCTCTGTTGAAAGTTCACATGCCAGTCGACCAGGGCACATCCCTTTCAGACCAGACTGTGAGGTGACTGGAGACGTCGTTGGTGTCTGCATTGTAAGGAGAGATAGGGAAGGAGAAAAACTGGGAGTCATCAAAGATGAAGGATATCTCAAGTGATGGATGAGGGGTGAGCGGGGGTATTTTTTAAATGCTTGACCTGGCAACAAAGTAGGCATCCGTGGGGGAACTGTCTTTAAACCAGGCTGAGCTATTGAAGTAATCAACGGAGGAGGAAAAATGAATGATTTCTTCTCCTTAGGAAAACTATGCAGTTTCAAGCTTTCATCCTCCAGCTCTGCAATATCGCTGAACACAGAAGCAAGGGGTTTAAATCTGGGCTCCCAATTTAGCAAGTAATCCCAACTGTAGCTGCCTCTGAGATCCTCATCAGAGGCTGCCAGGGTGGCCAGGGAGCCGTAATGGGAATTCGGGCCACTGGGTACGAAGACGTAGTCTCTTGTGATGTCTTTTTCCTTTATGCCCATTTCTTCAAGCGTTTGGGACAGCATCTTGTTGCAGAAAAGTTTGTCGCAATCTCTTCCCTCTCCTCCAATTTCATTTGTGAAGGGGTGGTCTGCTTCTACACTCTGTGAAACCACCACTACATCCGTTTCTCCAGACTGGCATGAAAGCTGGTCAGAATCTCTAGGGATCCCTGAGTCAGGTACCCGTGAGCCTCGGTCGCTTAAAACTGATCCAGAACCTTTCCTGCAAGGATGCTCATTGATCCTTTTGATCTCCTCATCTTCCGCAGTTTCTCCTTCTGCAGAGCCATGACCGCTAGAGTCTGAATGTCTACAAGGATTCCCAATGTCCCTTCTCTCTCTGATGCCAACCAAACTCAGCCACTCGGCTATGTTCCCTGTGGGGAGGGTACTGGTCTCATGGATCTGGGATATGTGAGCATCTTTAGGAGTATTCTTGTCACTGTCCAAGTTCAAGTCTCCAGCTGAGGGACACGGCACCTCTTTCTTCACAGTTATATTTACAGTATCTTTCTGTCTACATCTAACAATAAGTACTGCAAGGATAATTGCCAGTAGCAAGAATGTTACAGTAGAGACAGCAATGCTGACAGAAACGGTCTGTGCTGGCAACATGGAAAAGCTCTCTGGAGTATTAGAAATGTTCACCAACACTGTGCATGTGCTGGATCTGGAGTTCAGTTTTGGACTATGAGCTTTTATAAGCAGATCAAGGGTTTCGCCTGTTTTCTTTATGCTGTTTCTTTTCCGGTGAAAAGATCTAGTCAAATAGACAGACCCACTGCTATGGTTCACAGAAAAGAAGGCTGATGGTTTTATCAAAGTGTAGAGAATTGCACCATCTAATCCTCCGTCATAGTCTGATGCTGTCACCTTGCCGACCAACTGGCCTGCTTCATTCTTTTCAGGAAAATCAAAAAAATACTGATCTTGGCTAAAAACAGGGTCAAATTCATCGGCACCATTGACATTCACTTGAATCATAATCGTGGCTGTCAAATCACTTTTGTCTTTTGCCTGAGCTATGAAACAATATTTATTCTGATGTTCAAAGTCAAGTGTGTGTTTGGTACAGATCTCCCCCTTCAGAGGATCCATGAAAAACGTGTCTTGATCTCCATGATGTCCATGATCAGGTAAACATGATGACTGGATAGAGTATGAAAGCTGACCATTAGGCCCAGTATCAAAATCTAATGCAGAAATGGTGCACACAGAAGAAAAAGGAGGCAGATTTTCAGATACTCCGCAGTGCAGACTTGGAAAAACAAATATTGGAGCATAATCATTGACATCAAGGATGCTAATATAAACAACAGCAAATGCCACATTTTTTACACCAACTCCTCCATCGGAAGCTCGAACTGTCAACGTGAATTCCATCGTCTCCTCATAATCCAGAGCTCTGACAAGGTGAAGAGAGCCAGTTTTCTCTTGCAATTGAAAGTGTCCGTTATCATTTCCAGACATTATATTGTAAGTGATAGCTGCATTTGATCCAGAATCACAATCACGTGCTGAAACTGAAATGATAGGACTACCTACTGGAAAATCTTCTTTGACATGAGCATGATATTCCAAACTAGTAAATACAGGGGGGTTATCATTAGTATCCAATACAGTGATTAACACTGTGGCAGTGGCATTTCGAGGAGGAGTTCCATGATCAGATGCAAGAATTAACAATTGATGAAATGAGCTTCTTTCTCGGTCCAGAGAACTTCTCAAAACAAGATTTCCAATCACTTTATCTGGAGATTCTGGCCCAAGGACAGAGTTTTCCACACTGAAGGTATTACTGCCATTACCACCAATAATCGAATATTCAACATAGGTATTC
Organism: Anolis apletophallus; assembly: GCA_030556195.1. Lineage (NCBI taxonomy): Eukaryota > Metazoa > Chordata > Lepidosauria > Squamata > Anolidae > Anolis > Anolis apletophallus. Next base: position 55,185,451 of record JARBWK010000012.1, on the reverse strand, counting down.
TGATGTGTGGTATCATAGTCAATGGCTGAAAATGTGAAAAGCGTCTCTCCAAGAGAAGCATTTTCATTTATGCTGAGTTCATATGTTGGCAATGTAAACTGAGGAGTATAATTATTCATATCCTGTATCTGTATGACCACCAAGGTAACAGCAGTCAAAGGTGGATTCCCATTGTCACGGGCTTCTATGAAGAGCCGAATAATAGGATTCTTGTCCTGGTACAGCAATGGCTTAACAAGGAAGAGTGTCCCTAAAACAAAGGAAAAAATATTATTTTATATCAAAAGTTAAGAAGTTGAACAATAACTATAGTGGGCCCTTGATGTCCACTGCAATTTGGTTTCAGGACATTGGGGTTTTCTTTCCTCCTAAGAGGAAGAATGGATCATTATCTCAATTTATTGTATTTAGGTTGGAAGATTGTAAGAAATCAGGGGGATTTTCTCTGAGCAGACACACACACAAGATGATATTACAAGTGTTAAAAAGACACTGAGGACATCTACACTGACACTATAATGCAGCTTGGAACCATTTTGGAAGGAACCAGTTTTGCTGCGCAGGTGATAAGATTGACAGGTCTGGAACTGGTTTTAGGCCAGGTGGGTACATTAAACATGGATTCTGGACAGAAACTCCTCCACAGGTGTATTTTCCCCATTTCTAGGAGAGATGTGCATATGGGGTGAAAAAGGAAAAGTAACAGGTAAGTAGAGGTAATTAATTACCTTCCGGGGGGAACTGTTAGTCCCCAGCCATGCCCATGGGGCACTTTTCAGCAGCCCCATTCTGGAGTCTATAATACGCTTCAGTATAGGTGGGTGTCCACTAGGCATGGGCAATCCATGGTTCTAAATGGTTCTAAAGTACTTACAAAACTAGGGGGTGCTGGTGCTTTGCTTCTACAGGGTTGCTAAAATTCTGGTGGTGAAAATTTCAGAACTCTAACAAAACTTTCAAAATTTGGTTATAAATGGTAGTTTCTAATTCGTTCTATCATAAAAATAGCCGTTAACAAAATAATAACAACATTTTGAAAGTTTTGTTTGAGTTCTGAAATTTTTAACACCAGTACCTTAGCAACACTGTAGAAGCAAAACATCCCCCCCCTAGTTTTGTAAGTACTTTAGAACCATTTAGAACCATGGATTTCCCATGCCTAGTGTCCACAATGAGCCCTTCATCTTGCAAAGCTTATTTCTCTCTGGATTTGGGATACTCTGGGCCCTTCCAGATAGGCCCTATATCCCAGGATTTGATTCCAGGTTTTCTGTTTATCCCAGGCAATCTGGCAATATAATCCGGGTTAAAGCAGAAAACCTGGGATCAGATTCTGAGATACAGAGCCTGTTTGAAAGGGCCCTTTAGCATCTGCTGCAGTGCATTATTTGACTGAACTCAGACTTTCCCGTGATGTTTCTGTAATGTCCCAAATACTCCTAAAGGTCTTCTGTAGCATGCATTGATGGTGTATGTTTCATTGACACCACAATTTCTGGTCATCTCGAAGCCGAATTATAGTGTCAGTGCAAATGGAGCTAAAATAGTGTTTCCAATATAAAATTTAAGTTCTGAATAGGGAGGTACAGTGGGTTTTTTTCATGTTACACTCACATATTTCAGTGGGAAATTAGACTGGCAGACAAGCAAAGAAATGTGGAGAGATGGTATCTGGCATATTTTTATGATTTTGCAGAAGAACTATACATGGTTTAACAATGCTGATTTTTATAACACTAACTGGAAATAAGGGTAGATGGTTAAAGGGGAGAAGGAGGCATAAAGGGAGTGGAATTAGTCTTATAAAAATGTGTAAAAAAAGTCTGTGTTCTACAAAGTTAAAATCTGACAGATTTTATTTTTCTAGTTCTGTTCACCTAATACATGAAAGAGACACTTTAAACTTATCAAGATTGTTGTCTTTATTCAAAGTTATGAAAAAATAATATGGATGTACAACATGTTCCGCAAACAGGGGAATAAATGGGATATATTCTCATTTCACACTCACATGGAATCGTTTACCACACTGCCCAATATACTTGATATTACGGGTATTAATGATGATGAGTGAATGAAAATAAAACATTGGACACCCCCAAAATATGTAAATTTGAGAAGCAAATACATATTTTAGGCATGCTTTATTTTCCCAATTATCTTGTAAACTCACCATTGTGTGGATCAAGGAAAAAATGATCAGAAGGAGAAAGAATGTTGTAGGATATTTTCCCATTGTGTTCTGAATCTCTATCCATGGCACACACAGTCAAGACGGAGTCATCTATAGACCTTAGCTCTGGAACCAACTCCTGAAAGAAAGAAAATACCATAGCACCTCAAAAGAACCATGATTAGATATTTTAATAACAAAAGCTTGAAATTGTCTACAGTGATGCTTTCTTTTCTAACCTGGTATATATCCTGAGTAAATACTGGTGGATTGTCATTGACATCAGATATAAGGATTAGGAGTTGTTCCGTGGTTTGATGGACAGAGTCTGAAACAGTGATCAGCAATTCAAGCTGAAAGTTTTCTTCAAAGTCTAATGGCTTCACCAACACAACGATTCCTTTTTGTTGGTCAACTGCAAATTTCATTCCAGGATTACCATCCTCGGCAAAGCTGTAGTGAAGAGGGGGGCCCAGATCTACATCTTCTGCCAGTATTTGTGTCACTAAGAATCCGAGTGGAGCATCTGCAACAATCATGGTTGAAAAAGAGCTTCCTCTATCACAGCTTTTTTTTACATAGCATAGCATTCATACATCTACAAACTATAGGCAAGACAAGCAAACAACAATAATTCCCAGAGTTGCTAGATGAGCATGTTAAGCATAGAGCAACCCAAAGTTTTGGTCCATGGACTGGCATTCATCAGAATTATAAAACCGTTCCTTGAACATTGGGTTAAGAAATTAAGCCACATTGGATAGCTTAAGAAGCAGTGATGACAGTGAAGTGAAGAAGATAACTGATTTTTATCATGTCAGAAGCTACTTGAGATCATACTGCAAGTTGCTTCTGGTGTGAGAAAATTGGCCGCTGAGAGTAGCTGGGAGGCTACTCTCATAGCTGGGAGGCTACTCTCATGTCCCGCAAGCTAGAGCTGACAGACGGGAGCTCACCCATCTCACAGATGTGAACTGGCAACCTTCAGGTCAGCAACCCAACCTTCAGGTCTGCAGTTCAGTTGGCACAAGGGTTTAACTCATTGCACCACTGCGGCTCATTTCGAAAATAGCAATGATATGTTGTTATTAATTCCCAACATAAGCAAGACCACATTGCTGAGAATAAAATGAATTTGTTCAATTATTGAATGACAGATTCCCCTAGCTTTCTGAACAGAGAAAGAAAAAGAGCAATTATCACTATATGCTAGCCATAACCAGACTGACCATCACACAGGAGTGTACAACTACACTGAAGAATTAATACAATTTGACACTATGTTAACTGCTATGGCTCATTGTTCTGGAATCAGAGTTGTAGTTTTACAAAGTCTTTAACCTTTTCTGCCAAATAATGCTGGAGCTTCACCAAACCAACTTCCACGATTCCATAACATTGAGCCATGGCTGTTAAAGTGATGTCAAACTGCATCAATTCTTCAGTGTGGTTGCATGCAAGGGGAAGAATCTCTTAACTTTTCCAAATTGAGCCAAAACAAATATCTAGCCAGATCTATAACAATAAAGGGCTTGAAGAAATGGAAAGCAGGGATGGTCGGGGACTGCCAGAAATGAAAAGCAAAAATGGGACCTAAAAGTTTACTGGATGGCGCTATTGTTTCTGATGTCAGAGGATATTGTGAAAGAATATAATTTTGTCCAGACATTTTCTGATTCGTTTGAATTTGATGCTAGAGAGTGCATTATTATTTGGCAAGTAGGTGAGACATATTAAAATCTAATATTCATTTTCCAGGCCACTATGTACCATCATGGCATGTTATTGAATTTCTATATACCCGAGTGAAACCATAAAGTAGGAGGGGTTTATGTACAAGCCAGATTACAGATGCTCTGGGCTGGGCTACACTGGCGGCTCTGGTATCTTAAAATTGTATCCTCTTGATGGATGAAAATAGAAGTGACACAAATTCCACTTCTGATTTAAATTCCTTGGGGATGATTTTCCCATACTGATATAGTTCCAGTTGCTGACAAAATGGTTGTCAGCTAAAAGTTGAGATTCTTTTTGCACCTATACCCACTTCTGGGAACGATTTACTATATTTACTTATCTGTGTTGTCAAAGGTTTTCATGGCTGGAATCACTGGGTTGTTGTGAGTTTTCTGAGCTGTTTGGCTATGTCCTAAAAGCAACCCATTTAATTATCTGTTTATTTAATTTATAGCCCCATATCTTCCAAAAATGATGCATTTGAGGCAGCTGACAATAATGAAGTGCAATTAAAACATACAAACAAAATCAATTAGAAGTGAATTTTAAAACATAACAATAACAGCACTCAACCAATTTAAACACCCTTCCTTCGGCCAAAGGGAAAGCTTAAATGCCATAAGCTTGTCTATAAATAACATTTTTTTGCCCTCTGGCAGAAGAACAAGAAAAAAGAAGTCAACAAACCCTCCCTTGGCAGCAATGTTTCGGAGCCTCATAAATTTTTCTATGAGTGAAAAATTGAACATAGGAAGAAACCCTGGGGTACCTTCCCAGCACTATGTTCAGCGACATAGTAGCTTTTGGATTATGACTCTTTCCTGTGCTATTTTGTGATGGCAGCAGTCAAGGTCATATGGGAGCAGTAAATGTCTAAACTCCTTTTCATGCCAACTTTGCGCCAGTTCCCAGAAGTGGAGATGCAGGCAGCAGAAGAAACAATAACACAGACTCAGTCTATGTGACTTAAGCACAGCAATGATGGCTGTCCTACAACAGCTACCATGCCACAAAAGGTAATAATGCTAAAAGAGGACTGAAGGTGCTGGAACAAGCCTCCTTTACATCCCAAGACATATTCCATTCCAAAACCTTGATCTGTTTCATTGTGAGCGTACTTTACTGCAAAACATCAGAGCTACGTTCAACAACAATGGCTGCACTGTATAGTTTTGGCTTAAGAGTTATATTTCCCTCCCCATAAAGGAAATAAAAATGGAAACAAAAACTTAGGAATTTGACAGCAGGGTTTCAAAGCACTGTCTTTTCACCAATGTTTGGGGATTCAAAGCAGTATTGTAAAAGAAGGCTTTAAGTTACTCACAATCACAAACAGGAGGCTCTCAGTTGGCAGGAATGTGCTGCAGGATACCTGTCATTCTAAACATGCCATTTGAGCCAAAATTAATAGGAAGTTCAGAAAGCTAGTCCGGTCCGGTATTTAGAAGAAGAAAGAACCATGTAATGATGACTGTCTGACATTTGTTTTGACAACTGCTTTATCCTGAGAGTTACAACACTTACTTTCAGGGAGTTCAACAACACCTAATGGATGTAGAATTGGCACATTGTCATTGATGTCCACCACTTGAATTTCGACAGTGCATGAAGATGATAATCTGGGAGTTCCTCTGTCAGCAACTTGCACAATCAACCTGATGGTGTGGTTTTTTTAAAAAAGAAAAGAAAACAGTCAAACTAGTTTCCTTCCATCTCAAAAAGGGAATTAGTTCTATGATCCTGAATACAAATATCAACATTTTGGTGGTGGGAAAGGAATAGATACATTATCAAATAATTAGATGGAAAAGAAATATATATAAACTCTTGTCTGGATTTTTATTTAATATATAACAAACTTACATACCCTTCCTCCAACAGAAACATTAGTATAATAGTAATGACTAACTGCCTTACTATTTGAGGCTCTTTCAAATGCAATGATGACATCCTATGGAATCTTTTGATTTGCAGTTTGGTAGGAGTTTGGTTCCGAATTCTAAACCACTCCTAAAACTGCAATCTTATAATTCCATTAAGGTTAAAGTGGAATACAGCACTATAATTGCAAAGTGTGAAAGGCTCCTATGGAGAGAAAAAAAATCAGTCGCCTTCAATCCAAAAACATCCAATAACATGAGAATCCTATACAATTAATACTGCACACAATAAGATAAGAACTGTTGGAAGTGTAAAACAACCCCTGGAAGTTTCTTCCACCTATGGTGGAACTGTGAAAAGGTTCAAAAATTCTGGAGGGAGTTATACAGTGTAATGAAGAATATGTTGAATATAGATATTCAACTAAAACCAGAGTATTTTTTGTTGGGGCTGTTGGACTGTCATTTAGAATTGAATATTGAAAAAAATTTCGTTTACTGTATCACAGCAGCGAGAATGTCCTTAGCAAAGAAATGGAAAGAAGACTCGGTCCCAAACATCCAGGATTGGGCCTCCAAACTATTTGAGATTGTTAAAATGGACTCTTTGACGCAAGCCATGGACCAATTGACTACTAAGAGGAAAACAGATTGGTCGAGAGTAGTGGACTTCTTCAAACAGAACAAGTTTGAAGGATGGTCTGAAATTACGGTGTAAATAAGTGAAAAATTATTTGGTACAAGAATGTCAAATACCATTCATCGGTTATATGCTATAATGAGTTAGGATTCAAGAGATAACATCGGGAGAGATGTTTCTGGTGACAGCCGGGGAGGTTGGAAGTACTCAGTTATATGTTTGTAGTTGTTAATGTGTTAGTCTCTGTCAAGAGGATGTCTGTGTAAAGTCTGTGTATGTCTTACGTCAATTGTTGTTTTTTAATGAATGTGCAAAATTAATAAACACTTTTTTTAAAAAAAAATACTGCACACAATATTGTAGTCTGATGCAGCCAGTCATTCAGATTTTCATTAAGATATGTATAAATGATTTGAGAGGATCATTACTTTGTAGAAACTAAGCAGACAACATTTATGCCTACATAGATTTGCATTGAAAAATAAACCTCAATGAGTTCACTGGCACTTGATCCCACACAGTATGCAATCCTACACACAGAATCATAGAATTGGAAGAGACCTCGTGGGCCATCCAGTTCAACCTCCTGCCAAGAACCAGGAAAATTGCATTCAAAGCACCCCCGACAGATGGCCATCCAACCTCTGTTTAAAAGCCCCCAAAGAACGAGCCCCCAGCACACTCCAGGGCAGAGAGTTCCACTGCTGAATGGCACTCACAATCAGGAAGTTCTTCGTCATGTTCAGGTGGAATCACCTTTCCTGTAGTTTGAAGCCATTGTTCCGCTTCCTAGTCTCCAGGGAAGCAGAAAACAAGCTTGCTCCCTCCTCTTTATGACTTCCCTTCACATATTTATACATGGCCATCATGTTTTCTCTCAGCTTTCTCTTCTGTAGGCTAAACATTTCATTTTTACTGTCTAAATGGAGTATCTTGCATTTGTCACTGTTGAACTTCATTTTGTTACTTGGTATTAAATCACACTTGATCCAACTTGTGCCTAGAACAAAAACATCTGAATCTTGGACTAGGATGAACTTTATTTCCATTACAACCAATAGAATTGATGTAAGAGCACAACTAACTTGCTCTGGGACACCTCGTAAATTCAACTACATCTGTAGACTTTGCACCTACTGTAAAGATACATAAAAATCATAACATAAGAACTGAAAAATTACTCTTCAAATAAAAATCTTTTGAAAATCCTCAAATAACTTTTTGTTTTATAATTTTCATAGTAATATTTCTTTTTAAATATGTGAGAAAGAGATTTAATCCAACAACTAAAAAGCTTAATAAAAGCGTTTCCTTCCATCATTCTTCTAAGGAGCAGGATGAAAAGCTATCATTATGGCTTCATGGATGTCACACATTTTGCATACAGTATATAGGCTTAAAAAAGCAAAAGTATTTTCTTCTTTCTTCCTTATTTGGAAGTGTACATTTGATTGGGAATACCATTATAATATGCATCAAAGCAAAGAGGCCACAGTGGCACAGTGAGTTAAACTGCTAAGCTGCAGAATTTGCTGATCAGAAGGTCAGCGGTTTGAATCCGCTGATGGAGTGAGCCTCTCTTATTAGCCTTAGCTTCTGCCAACCTAGCAGTTTGAAAACATGCAAATGTGAGTAGATCAATAGGTACCGCTTCATGGTGAGGGTAACAGTGCTCCATGCAGTCATGCCAGCCACATGACTTAGGACGCATCTACAGACAACACTGGCTCTTTAGTTTAGAAGTGGAAATGAGCACAACCCCATATAGTTGGACATGACTATATTTAATGTCAAGGGGAAACCTTTAACTTTACTATGCATCAAAGCTTATGATATGGCAGAATATACATTGGTTTAAAAGATATGCAGAATTCATCTTCTCTTTCATACCTGACACAATAACTTCCTTTCAAAAGTGACAAATGTTGTTGTTTCCCATTATGCAGATGACACACTGAACACAAAAAGCGCAATTTGATCTGTGGAGTCTATTTCCATTTATCTACCACACCGCGTATACTTTGTGAATTTTTGTAGCTTAAAATTTGTCAGAGTACATTACTTGGGTTCAAGTTTTGTAAACATGCATAAATTCATATTTTGTTTCAGATGTATATATCAATAAGTTTCATATGAATTATTTACTACAATAATCATTTTAAGTGTTATAAAACCATGTCCTAGTGAAACACATCTCAACTAAGGCATTCAAATTAAACTTTAAAATTAGACATTTTAAATTAAATCAAACATTTTAAAACAAGCCTATTTGGGTAACTAATTTCAGCAAGCTTTTGTAAGTATGTTCTTTGTCATGTTATCTGTCCTGGTTCATTTTCAATTAATAATTTTGTGCAAAATGGATTGCAATATTTTTAACACAAAACTAAGCTTTCTCTCTCAACTTTGCTAAGAACGGAGCAATGTTCTATGTATTAAAATGATGATGTTTTATTATATGTTGTGTTGGATCTGGAAGACAATAAGTTTATGATGACACAGGATAGGTAAAGGTAAAGGTTTCCCCTTTACATAAAGTCTAGTCGAGTCAAACTGGGGGGGCGCTCATCTCCATTTCTAAGCTGAAGAGCCAGCAATTGTCTGTAGTCACCTCCAAGGTCATGTGGCCAACATGACTGCATGTAGAGCCGTTACCTTCCCGCAGAAGTGGTACCTATTGATCTACTCACACTTGAATGTTTTAACTGCTAGGTTGGCAGAAGCTGGGGTTAACGACAGGAGCTCACCCTGCTCTGCAGATTCAAACTGCCAACCTTTCAGTCAACAAGCTCCACAGCTCAGTGGTTTAACCCACTCTGCCACCATGGCCCCTGATGTCACAGGATAACATCAAGTAAAAGTATGCTATAGCTATTACTTTCCTTATAGACATACCTATATGATGAAATGTCTTCTCGATCTAGTATCATATTCGTTGAGATAACTCCCTGTGCTGAATCGATGACAAACGCTTCATTTGTGTTACCAGATAAAATTGAATATTCAATCTCTCCATTGAGTCCACTGTCAGAGTCTGTTGCATAGACCTGTGCGAAGACAAAATCATGAGTTATCAATGATATACTCTGGCACAGAAAAGCTATCAATGATATACTCTGGGAAGAACCTGAATAGGTTGGTGACTCAAGTAAGATACACAGAGGGCAGTCCTTTGTTTACTGAACTTCTTCACAGAAGAGATGTAATGAGCCCACACAATGAATACTTTGAAACATTTCATTTGGCTCCCCATTTGCTTGCTTCTCTAATGGTTACTATCTGATTTTAATAATTTTACTATATTAATAATAAATATTTTATAAGTCTTAATCTATGTTTAGTCTTGAGCAGACTTACTGAATCAATAACACTATGTAACATGACTTTTTTTCTCTTGGGTTATAAACGTCATTTCCTAATTGGTTCTATCATAAAAACATGGGGGAAATGTTTATTAAACTTCAAAAACTTTGTTTTTACAGGATGTCTTGCAGCACATTTTGCTATAGTTTTTCAATGAATATCTGATACGAGTCTCCACCAATTCAACATAGTTTGTGGCAGCCACAAAAAAAAGTGTATGGAGTAAAACAACTTTGTTCATACTAAGTATCAAGAAATAATACTTTCAAAGCAGGAACAGAAAAAAATGTTACCTAGTATACAGTGTTCCCTCACTACTTTGCAGTTCGCTTATTCAGGACTCGCTGTTTCGCGGATTTCAAAAAATATTAATTTGAAATATATATCATGGTATTTTTTCTGTTTTGTGGGGTTTTGCTGCCACCATTCTCCAAGGCGCTTTCCCTCCTCAGTCCTCCCTCCCTCCAGCCTTGAAGGGCTTTTCCTTCCTTTCCTTCACTTTATTTTAAGTGTATAAAGACTTAAAATAGTGTATAACTACTAAAATAATGTATAAATATTAAAATAAATAGAGCATCCCTACATCGTGGTTTTTCACTTATTGCGGGAGGTCCTGGAACCTAACCCCCAGCAATAAGCGAGGGAACACTGTAATTATACAAGTTTCACTAATACTTTGGGTCTATTCCAGTTGGGACTATGAACTGGATTCAGATCACTGCTGTGTTACTGATATTTACATTATAACTATTTTTCAATGGCTCTGTGTTCCTCTTTTGTGGTGAGAGTGTAAGAACTGTGAATGAATGGATACAATAATAAATGGTGCCTTGCCAAGATGCTGCAGTTAGTCTAGTGCTAGAGTTCTGGTTCCATTTATGTGTATTCCAGAGCATGAACATATTTCACTCACATATTAGAGACCTGATGTAAGTTCAGAAGTAAACCTCATCACAGCAAGCGATCGTTCCACCGCATCCTGTGTTTGAGGTTGTTGAAAAGATTCATATAGCTTCCCATTTAAATGAGGCAAGCCTCTAATCATGGGATTCTATGTCAGGACAATGTGTATCTGAGAAAGGAAGTGTGGCACGCGGTCTATACACTCCTCTGTCCTGTCCCCTAAGCTTATGATCCGGTTTGAATTCAGACCAAGCCCATAGTTGGCAGGGTTCTTTCTTCACTCCATAGTAGTCATACTCCTTTTTGTTTTAATCCCAAATCCTTCACTCTAAAGGCTGCATGTCGGTGCTACTTCCCATTGATAGGAATTCAATTGTGTATTTGTGTTCTTATGAAATATTGCATTTCCTCACGTTTTCATATGAGGTGAAGATGCTCACTCAGTATAAAGGTGGGCGGATAAGGTGTGCCTTTATTTAGCCACTAAGTGGGTTAAATAACACAATATTTTCAAAATATTCCACCACCTCTAGTAGGAGAATTTAGAGCACAAGTGTTTTGAAATGTGATTATCATCAGATCAGTAACTTACACATTTTTTTAATGTCAGGAGCGACTTGAGAAACTGCAAGTCACTTCTGGTGTGAGATTGGCTATCTGCAAGGACTTTGCCCAGGGGCCGCCTGGATGTTTTGATGTTTTACCATTCTTGTGCGAGGCTTCTCTCATGTCCCCGCATGAGGAGCTAGAGCTGACAGAGGGAGCTCATCCGCACTCTCCCTGGATTTGAACCTCCAACCTGTTGGTCTTCAGTCCTGCCGGCACAAGGCTTTAACCATTTGCAAATAAATGCTTTGTTGTACATTTTTTGAATCCCCTTTACAATACAGCTACATGGGGCCGGAGAGATAGCACAGCGGTAGCAACCGCTGTGCTGGCAATCTGAAGATCTGAAGATTGCTGGTTCGAATCCCGGGCTGGTTTGGACACCCAGTTGTGAGCCCTTGTTCACCCAACAGTTCGAAAACAGCTCGGCTGTGATTAGATAAAACTGGGAACCGCCAAGTGGGGAAGGATTTTTTCAAAAGAAGGACTTACAATGCCTAAATAAGTAAGATTGGCTGGCCAATGGAATGCAGAAAAAACAGAGGCTCTCCGTCATGAGGATGAAGCAACAGCACCACCTTGTGACGTAATGACGCAATCACACCCTGTGACACACCTGTGATGCAGCCCTGTGATGCACCCTGTGATGCAGCCCAAAGAAAAAGCCTTCTAAAAATTGTACTTGTTATATGTTGTATGTTGTATGTAATTGTATTTGGAATCGGCAGGGACTGTCTGCTGTCTGTGTGATGTAATCCGCTCTGAGTCCCCTTCGGGGTGAGAAGAGCAGAATATAAATAAAGTGTATTATTATTATTATTATTACATTGGCTGAAGGATTATGGGAACTACAATCCAGAAAAATAACATTTCCAAGCTGGAGGATATGTGCCAGCTACTAGTTTATGGTACATGTTGTTCCTCCTTTCACTTTTCTTATAAAGCACTGCAACTTGTCGGCCTTCAGTCAGGGGCTCTGACAAAAAATTTGAAAAAAGTACATTCGGACAATATATTATGTTTCCTGCAATATTATAAAAAATGGTGAAACAAATACTTTCAACACTGAGCCAAGTGGGCAGTATTAGATCTTTATTAGAACTAACCAACTAACAAAACACACATTTTCAACACAACCTTATGGTTACCTGCATGATGTATGTGTTGTAAGCTTGACCTTCCCAAACGGATGTTATGAAACAGTTTTGACCGAACTGAGGTGTATTATCATTCACATCCTCTATCAAGATGGTCACCCCACATGCTGCTGATGTTAAGCCATTTTCTGCTACCACCACGAAATGCACTTTTCCCCTGACTTCATAATCAAGAAAATCAGCTTTTTTCACTGTGATTTCACCTGTTCCATTTGATGAAAGCAAACAGAAAAAAAACACACAAAAGAATGATTACATGTTTGGGACCTACAAGTGTTATATTTGTAATGAACAAACACATAAATAATGGTAAATTTCATATAGCCGACAAATATAAACAAATAATAGGCAAATACATCTGCAACTAATCGAGAAAAAGAAACACCGATGTCAGTGGAATATTCTCTTTTTAACCATTTAAAATTGTACGCCGATAGAATATATTCCTTCAACTCATTTTCTATATCAGCACGCAAAAATGAAAACCATAATGGCAATTTGGCAAAAGCAACCATTGAAAAAAATCTTAATAAAAGTAATCGTACCAAGCAATCAACATGAAAGTGGGACAACATCTGCTCTTTATTAGGCCAATTCAAGAATCATAGCAGCCAAATAAAGCCTGATGAAGGACATCCATATGAGAGCTTGTGGCATACTCTTTATCTTGGTCGATCATTACAACCCTGGTAACCAATATTTACAACGTTTTGCCACAAATATGTGTCTTCACCACTAGCAACAAGTTGACAACAGAATTCACAGTCACGAAAGGTGCTATTTAGCTACATAATTCTATAGTTTTGGATGTTGGATGGGGGTTTTGTTTGGATGGGCACTGGAATCATTACAGGTTTGAAACCGGACTTTAAAGGAGTGATCCAAACTCTCTCCCCAATGGGTGCAGAACACTGGATAATTTTGTCAAAACTATACAAAACCAGAAATGGATTCACTGCCCTGCTGACATTCGAGTCAACAACTGTAACTGGTTATGCTACAGTATCCATGTCTGTTTCTTCCATTTCAACCATAAGATAAGCCTCTCTGTTAAATAACTTTGGAGAATCAGATTAGAATCTCATTAATGTTTAAAAGCTGAAATGAAAAGGATATGCAAATGCCCTGTTGGTTGAAATTTGTAATTTCTGTGTCCTTTACTCATATTTTCCCCACCATCAAAAAGTTATCAAGTAGTATGGCTTCGTCCCTATGAACAGTTTCAGGTGCAGCCCCAAAATACAGTTGTACAATCCAGAACAACAACCCTAGCTCTTGGTTGTATGGCTGGCCCTCCACATTTGAAGGTTTAAGTTTTGTGGCTTTAAATATTCATGCATTTGATTAGCATGAAAGCTGTACCGGAGGACCTGGGGTTCATCTACAATGACATTATAACAGAGTTTGAAGCTAGCTCAAAACTGTGGTGGCTGTTGATGCATGTTTCAGCATGGAATAAAGAATTTAAAGCACCTGAGGGAAAGTCGAGGGAAAGTCCAAAATATTTATTATTTATTTATTATATTTCTACCCCACTCTTCTCATCCCAAAGAGGACTCAGAGCAGCTTACAAATATGGCAAAATTCAATGCTGCATTACAAATATAAATAAAAAAAATAAAAAATAGAGTAATAAAAACAGATAAAAGCATAACATGCAATTAAAACAGATTAAAAAATAGTGCCTAGATCCATTGTTGTCTGTGCTGCTACATTTGTGTCACATTCCATATTGCACTATTCCCCAAATGCCTGGTTCCATAGCCAGGGTTTCATCTTTTCCTGAATATCAGGAGATAGGGGGGCAGTATAATGTCACTGGGAAAGGAATTCCATAGCCGAGGGTCCACCACTGAGAAGGCCCTGTCTCTCGTGCCCACCAATCACGCCTATGAGGGGGGGTGGGATCGAGAGCAGGGCCTCTCCAGCAGATCTTAACACTCTAACCGGTTCATAGATTTGGATAAACTCTTACTGCAAACCACATGGCACAGTGGAACCAGCTCCACAGAATGTGAAGCACACTGTAAATACCAGTCCATGCCAATTGTTTTTTTTTAAAAAAAATCAGAATATGTGGGGCGGACTGCCAGAAAATGCCCCAAGGCTGTAGGTAAGCACCAGGGGCGTTTTCAGGTAAATGATTACCTCCACTTCTATCACTTTTTCTTATTTTTTTCCTCTTTGTGTGATACTGGAATGCATCTAACTGGGAAATGAAGAAAAACACTTCTTGGAAGGTGTCAAGTCTCAGATCCTGTGGATTCTGGAAATGGTTTGAGGCTGCTTTTCATGGTTAATGTGAACCTGTCCAGAAATGTCAATCTAATCATCCATCCAATGAAGCTGGTTTCTGACAAACTGGCTCCAAACCATCCTAAGTGGTTGGTAGATTTGGTCTTAGAGATTCCTAGAGAGGTGTTCTTCCAGGTAAAAACAAGTGTTCTTTTATTCACAGTTTTCTCCCTTTCACAGGGGCCCTGTGTATCTAACCCCAGTGAATGTGAAGTTCTGACTGTATGCTCAAGATGCACATGTTGGTGCATTTTGGTGCTGCATCTTATGCAAAGCTTCACAACACAAGCAATCAATCACAAGATGAGGTTGCGTACATGCTGTATATCCAGGAAACAGTGGAACTAAACACTCAGCTGCTTGTACTCATACTGCAGAATAGTAATAATAGCTGCTGTTGCTAAAAATATTTTTTTCATCCCTCTTCCTACTTCTCCCCATGGAATTGGCTCATTGGATGCCCATGAAAGAGGTCCTGATTACTCCATCAACAAAAAGAAAAAAAGAAGAACTAATACATTGTGTGTGTGTTTCTGATGTTGCTTGATTCGGCTCTACTAGGAATATGATTGCTGAAACCATCATACGTAAACGTTCCCAAATGTTCTCATGATTTAGATTTAATGAGACAGCCATGTTAATAAAATAATTGATTATTAAAAACATACTTGAGGTTTAACTAAGCAGTATATTTCTTTTTCTCTCCAGCCAGAAGGAAGTTATGTTTTCAAGCAATCAGCTGGTATTCATTTAGCACACAGCAACTTTACTCATAAAAATCTCGGTTATAGATGGTTTATATGAAAATCTTCTTAAAAGACATACTTTTATGTTTCAGTGCATTTCCCACAAATATAGGGTATGTTTACAACCCTTTTCATAACAATATTTGTAACACTGAATATGAATGTGAGGAATTCCACATTACTCTTCACATAAATAATTAAAAATTGATGTGAAGTTTACAGTCACTCTGCCTAATTGAATATACCTTCTGTCTAGCAGATTTTCTCTGAGTATGTTACTGTAAAGGACAAGGAACACAATCAACACGTGTCCATTGATTTACTGGAAGCTTTAGAGTTTTAAAATTTCCAAGCAGAAATTTGCAATGGGTTATGGAGTCATTATAGACTTTATATAAGGCTTTACAAAGTATAATAATAATAATAATAATAATAATAATAATCTCACAAAGGTCGTGGAAAATGAACATGCAAAAATACTGTGGGACTTTCGAATCCAGACTGACAAAGTTTTGGAACACAATACACCAGCCATCACGATTGTGGAAAAGAAAAAAAAATCTGAATTATTGATGTCGCCATACCGGGTGACAGCCGCATTGAGGAAAAACAGGAAAAGTTCAGCCATTATCAAGACCTCAAAATTGAACTGCAAAGGCTGTCAACTGCAAAAGGCCACCCTACTTGGATCTGCGTGCATCATTTGGAAATACACCACACAGTCCTAGATGCTTGGGAAGTGTTTGACTTATGACTTTTAAAATATGAAATCCAGCATATAGATCTCATTTGCTTTGACATAATGTGGTTTTGTGTCAGTAAAATAATAATAATAACCATAAAATGCAATTCAGCCTGAAGCCTATAAATATCTGGGCATACTACAGTTGGACAATATCAAGCATGGGCATGTGAAAAATGTGGTCAGCAAAGAATATATCCAAAGAGTCAGAAAGGTTTTGAATAGCAAATTAAATGGCGGAAATATCATCAAGGCTATCAACACCTGGGCCATCAAAACCCTCCCAACAATAAAAAGACAGTAAAAAGGCACAGTAAAGTGATAACAAATAGGTTTTTCAGACTGTATGACCATGTTCTAGAAGCATTCTCTCCTGACGTTTTGCCTGCATCTATGGCAAGAATCCTTACAGGTTGTGATAACAAATTTAAAATAAAATGGAATGAAACTGATAAGAGACTTCCTAAACCCAGATGGGACAATCAAAGATTGGGAGAAGATAAAGGATAGTTGTGGTCAATGTTACTGGCTTTTATGGAATGGGTTGAAACAAAGGATTATTGATTGGAGAAAAAAGGAAGGTCCAGAAACAGACTTTGATCACATTTTAAAGTGGCAATTAGAAAAGGAGAAAGGCCCGATGGGTTTCATATGCAAGAAATTAGTTTGAAAACAATATAAATTGAAACAAATATTGGCCAAGATGTGGAAAGAGGACCTGAATAGTAATGAGTCATACATTGAACAATGGATCAATTCAATTTTTTAAAAATCAAGCACGTAAGGACTAGAGAAACACAAAGGAAAATAGTGACCAAATGGTATAGAACCCCAGTCACACAATTAAATCAACCACAACATTATGTTGTCACAGATGTGTAGAAATTGGCTTCTACATGCGTATGTGGTGAGAATGTGACAAAGTTAAAAAAAATCTATAACAAGGTAAAGAAGGAAATGGAAGAATTACTAGGACATACTGTAAACTGGAGTTGATTTTTTTTAAAAAAAAATTATTATTCACCCAGAAAATAGTTAGGAACAAAAAACATTAAAGATTGGGCAGAAATTATAAAATATATGACAGTCATCACCATGCCATTCTGGTAGTTACTGGGATGGAATGGGGACATCCCACCGAGAAAGTCTAGGTTTTTTGAGGTGGGGACTTAAACCCATGCCGAAGCGGGTTTCTTAAACCCACTTTAGCACGGGTTTAAGTCCTGTCTGGAAGTGCCCTGAGCAAACTGTCATAACAAAACTCCTGCAAACTCAGAATAATCTACTCATTGGCTGGGTTTATCTGTGTCCCCCGATTCATCTCAGCTTTGGCATCAGTATCACTGTGGAAGGAAACAATTTTTATCAAGGTTCAATTTTAGCAACACATCTTTGTTGGGTTTCAAGGCCAAAAGCCAGCTTCCCCAGGCACTTAAATAAACTAACACTAACCACTGAAATAATGTTTATAGAAATCAATCACAATTCAAATGTGGAAAATATTTTAGCAAAGCCTCAAATGGTTTTAGAACAGATGCAGATAAATAAGCTGTTTTACCCATGATGGGATGGATGGAGAAAATATCTTCATGTTCACTGATGATTCGGTACTTTAAATTCTTTCCCATCAAACTATGGTCATAAGCAGTTACAGTGAAAACAGATGTGCCTGAAAAAAACAAGAAAATATTTTGCAGTGACTAGAAGCTGGACATATAGCAGTCATTTACCTTCATATATATCATGAAAGATTGCATGATGAATGCTTAGCTAGCTATTTTCTATCCATCTCTTTTCATCGTGTTTATACGTATCTTGGTTTAATATGAACATGTAGTATTACTATCCATAACCATTCTAGATAGACTAACCAAGTTCACTCATCAAACCATATATTTAGCAATAGCTATCTATATTTTGGCAAATAAGATTCTGGTCTAAAATTTGCACAAGATAAAGGAGAGTAAAAAGATTACAAAAGGGTTTATGATTCATTAACTCCAAACCATCAGACACATTAGCAGTTCTCAGACACATCAGAATGGTGGATTTCTATGGTGCTCTTTCTGTTGTTCTGTGGGTTTGCTTGAAGAGGCATTTTGTTGTACTTTCTTTTTTTCTTATTTAAAATTGATTTCAACAGTGACACAGGCCCCACTGATTCCAGTTTTTATTTCATTCCATATGTTCTAATTTTCTGCCTTTCTTTTACGTCTGTGCAAAAGTTATCATTGGTGAAAGACAAAATGTACCATTCACAAGGGTAGATGAGTATGAACATACTAGAAAAGGCTAAGAGGAGCAGACATGAAGAATGCATATTTGTAAACCTTTGTTATCAATGTGGGCAAATATTTGTGTGCATCAGTAAGGCTGAGAACAGATGAGCAGAGGAAGTGATGACACACAGCACTACAAGAACACCACAATTGGGTTGCTGTGAGTTTTCCAGGCTGTATGTTCCAGAAGAATTATCCCCTAACATCACCCACATCTATGGCAAGCATCTTCAGAGGTTGTGAGGTCTGTTAGAAACAAGACAAGTGAAATTTACATAGGTGTGGAGTGTCTGGGGTGGGAGAAAGAACTCTTGTCTGCTTGAGCCAAGTGTGAATGCTGCAATTGGCCAGCTTGATTACCAATTATTGGACTTGCAGCTTCAAAGCCTGGCTGGTTTACACTCAGGCCCGGATTATCAGTTAGGGCAGCAAGGGCGTGGCCTATGGGCGTAAGCTGAGGGGGGCGCCAGATCAAGGCCAAAAAAAATGGTGATGACTCATGCCAAGTTGTCCCAGTGGCAGCTGCGTGGCGGGTGCCCTTCCATGTGGCGCCCCATTCATGCAGCACAGCTGCCACTGCCTTTGGCACAACTCGCCATGGTCTCAGAAGGAGGGAGGAGGAGTGCAGCCCGAGCAACATCACTCCCTCTGGGGGTGGGGCCCAAGTGACGTCACTCCCTCAGGGGGCGGGGCCCGAGCGACATCACTCGGCCCTCGGCCCCCGGCCCCGGAGGGAGTGGGGTCGCTCGGGCTGCATTCCTTCTCCCTCCCTCCTTCTGAGACCACGGCGAGTCGTCTCAAAGGCAGCGGCAGCTGTGCGGCGTGATTGGGCGCCGCGTGGAAGGGTGCCGAGCAGCTGCTGCTGGGACAACTCACCGTGGTCTCAGAAGGAGGGATGGAGGAGGAGTGCAACCCGAGCGATGTCACTCCCTTCGGGGGCGGGGCCCGAGTGACGTCACTCCCTTTGGAGGCGGGCCCCGAGCGACGTCACTCCCTCCGGGGGCGGGGGCCGAGTGATGTCACTCCCTTCGGGGGCGGGGCCCGAGTGACGTCACTCCCTCCGGGGGCGGGGCCTGAGTGGCGGCACGCGAAAGGGGGCGTAATTCCAAAGTGTGGCCTAGGGCGCAAAAAGGTCTTAATCTGGGCCTGTTTATACTTGCCTCAAGCAGACAAGAATTCTTTCTCCTACCTTGGACATTCCACAGATATATAAATTTCACTTGCCCAGATCTCCCAAATGTCTGGAGAGAATGCTTCTGGAACATGGGCATACAGTTCGGAAAACTCACAGCAACCCAGTGATTCTGGCCATGAAAGCCTTCAATAACACAACGTGACAATTCTTAACTCTTTGATCCTGAGCCACATGCAACACAAACCCACAGGGAACTTCAAAATATGGAGAGGAATTGGAATGGGTATAATTTTTACGCTTCTCTATTTAAAATGGTGACATTAGAACAATGCAACTGTAACAAGGAAGGTCTCATTTCAAAAGTTAAGAGTTGTCTATATGGGCCTAATATCCATATTTACTCAAATGTAATGAGCCATCAAATCTAATGTGCAGCTCAATTTTCAAACTCCTGAAACCAAAAAAAGTATTTGCTGACAAATGTAATGAGCAGCAGCAAAAGGTGCACTATTTTTAATTTGGCCATTACATTTGCTGCCTGCTTAGATTTCCTTCTTTAAAAACAATTGTGTTTTTAGCACAATGGAAAATAAACCTTGGGGGTGCATCTGTGCTGTACTTTTACAAGGCCTTGAGCTTTCTCTGCCAAAGGGTGTTGATGCCTCATCAAACAATTTATAGATTACATAACATTGGACCAGGGCCGGATCTAGGTAATTTTAAATGGTAAGCGAACAGTATTTTGGCGCCCCCCCCAACCAATCACTCACACACACACACACACACACACATATATATATATATATATATATATATATATATATAAATGTGTGTGTGTGGGGGGAGGCATAGACAAATTTTGGCCCTCCAGGTATTTTGGACTTCCTACTGGCTGTTTGGAATTGTGGGAGATGAAGTCCAAAACACACGGAGGGCCAAAGTTCGCCCATGCCATATGTATAGGTGAATAGATACAGATATAGACACACACACACCTTCCTTCTCACCCTTTCCCCTGCCCTCTTACTATTCTCTTTGTGTGTGTGTGTGTGTGTGTGTGTCTATATCTGTATCTATTCACCTTCCTTCCTTCTCAGGACGTTTCCACACAGCCCTATACCCCAGAATATCAAGGCAGGAAACCCCACAATATCTGCTTTGAACTGGGTTATCTGAGTCCACACTGCCATATATCCCAGTTCAAAGCAGATAATGTGGGATTTCCTGCCTTGATGATCTGGGGGCCCTTCCGCACAGCCCTATATCCCAGAATATCAAGGCAGGAGATCTCGCAATATCTGCTTTGAACTGGGTTATCTGAGTCCACACTGCCATATATCCCAGTTCAAAGCAGATAATGTGGGATTTCCTGCCTTGATGATCTGGGGGCCCTTCCACACAGCCCTAAACCCCAGAATATCAAGGCAGGACACCCCACAATATCTGCTTTGAACTGGGTTATCTGAGTCCACACTGCCATATATCCCAGTTCAAAGCAGATAATGTGGGATTTCCTGCCTTGATGATCTGGGGCCCCTTCCACAGCCCTATATCCCAGAATATCAAGGCAGGAGATCTCGCAATATCTGCTTTGAACTGGGTTATCTGAGTCCATACTACCATTATTTAAACTAAATATTGCAAAATTATGGGTTTTTTCTTGAAGTGACACACCACCCAAATTATGCTTGGTTTTTTGGCGAATTTTGACACACCATGCTCAAAAGGTTGCCCATCGCTCATCTAGTCCAAGGACCTTCTGCCTTCATACAACAAAAAGATCACAATCAAAGCACCCCAGACAGATGGCCACCCAGCCTCTGTTTAAAAGCCTCCAAAGAAGGAGCTTCTACTACACTCTGAGGCAGAGAGTTCCACTGCTGAACAGTTCTCATAGTCAGGAAGTTCTTCCTAATGTTCAAGGGGAATCTCCTTTGTTGTAGTTTGAAACCATTGTTCTGCATCCTAGTCTCCAGGGCAGCAGAAAACAAGCTCGCTCCCTCCTCCCTATGACTTACTGTCACATATTTATACATGGCTATCATGTCTCCTCTCATCCTTATCTTCTTCAGGCTAAACATGCCCAGCATTTTAAGCCGCTCCTCATAGGGCTTGTTCTATAGGGCTATCATGTCTCCTCTCAGTCTTCAGTCTGCAGTGATGTTCTTTTGACCCACCCTCCTACACAGACATGCTTCCCTGTGATGTGCGTGCTCTCTCTCTAAATATAAATGTAAATATAATGTTCATTTGTGGGATTAACAT
Organism: Anolis apletophallus; assembly: GCA_030556195.1. Taxonomy (NCBI): domain Eukaryota; kingdom Metazoa; phylum Chordata; class Lepidosauria; order Squamata; family Anolidae; genus Anolis; species Anolis apletophallus. The sequence continues at coordinate 55,163,530 of JARBWK010000012.1, read as the reverse complement.
AACTCAAAACCACTGGACAAATTGCTGCCAAATTTGGCCACAAAACATACTAATACTAACCAAGGAGGGACCATCGGTCAAAAAATTGATTTTGTTATTTGGGAGTTGTAGTTTCTGGGATTTATAGTTAACACACAATCAAAGAGCATCCTGAACTCTTGCAACAATTGAATTGAACCAAACCTGGCATATTGAACTCCCATGACCAACATAAAGTATTGAAAGGGTTTGCTTGGGAATTGACCTTTGAATTTGGAAGTTGTAGTTCACCTACACCCAGAGATCACTGTGGACTGAAATAATGTTGGATCAGGACCAAATTTGGCATGAATACTCAATATGCCCAAATGTGAACACAGATGGAGTTTGGGGAAAATAGACCTTGACATTTGGGAGTTACAGTTTCTGGGATTTATAGTTAACACACAATCAAAGAGCATCCTGAACTCTTGCAAACTTGGCATATTGAACTCCCATGACCAACAGAAAGTACTGAAAGAGTTTGCTGGGCATTACCTTGAGTTTGGAAGTTGTAGTTCACCTACACCCAGAGAGCACTGTGGACTCAAATAATGATGGGTGGGCCTCTTCTGACCCTCCCTCCGCTCACCTCAGCCTCCTCCTCCTTCCCCAAGCAGTAGCGTCCGTTGGCCCTCTAGGAGGGGTGGGGTGGGTTTGGCTACCTTAGAGAAGGCGGAAGTGTTGTGAGACTGAGGTGGGGCTTGGTGTTGATTGGCATTCCTGCCATATGAGTGCTGCCTGGAGGGCGGGGCCAGTGCCTGGGCTTCTGAAGGAGAGCAGCTCCAAGAAGGGAGCTTTCCTTTTCCCCTCCTCCGTGATGTTTTGGCCTACAGCGGTAGAGAGAGAGAGCGCGAGCGAGCTAGTGGAAGGCAGAAGGGAAGAGGGGAAAGCGCACGAGGCAGAAGGGAGGGGGAAGAGCGGTGTGAGGGGAAGAAGATGAGTGCATGGGAGGAGGGAGCCACCAAGTCAGGGTTTATCGGACCGCAGCCTCCCTCTCCTCCTCCCTCGCTCCACGTGCATTGGCGGCAGCAGCAGCGCCGGCAACAGAGGGAGGAGACGCGCGGGGGGCAAGGGGAACTAGAACGGTGGGCGCCTCTGCCCACTCTTCTCTCGCCCTACGCGAGCCTTCCTCCCACCTTGCCGGCGCCCCTGGGGGCGTGGCGCCCGGCCCTGGATACGCCCTTTGCCACGTGGCGCCGTGAGGCGACCGCTTAATTGGCCTCCGCTAAGAACCGCCCCTGCATTGGACTATGACAATTTAAATACAGATGATATTCCTCAAATCATCAGAGTGTGCAAGACTTATCTGTTTAGGCAGGCCTTCCCACCCGGCTAATCAGTTTTATGTTTACTGTTTTTACTGTTTTATTGTGTCACTCATATCTGATATAAGCCGCTCCGAGCCTCCGGGGAGTGGAAGCCTATAAATTTGAAATAGAATACAATAGAAATAGAAACTCCAGATGCTCCTGAAGCAGCTTCTCCTATTGCTTTGGCTCAGCACTAAGATTACCCTACTATGCAAATCTAATGTACACTGTAATTTTGGCAAGGTAATTTAGCCAAAAAAGGTGAATGTTAGATTTGAGTAAATACTCATGATTGGATCCAAGTGGCTGTCCACACAACATTAGGCCACTCCTGGTGGGAACTGCAGGGTAGATTTTATTTAACCACACATTAAGAAAAGTTGTGGGATGCTCTGGAGTTTCCCTGAAACACTGAGCAAATTCATGGTTTCTAGGCAATGTGTGCAGCAGGATCACATCCAATTTGGACTGTTTCACTGTCCACATGGGCCATCAGTGCAAGAAAAAGGGGATGGATTGGGCTCGTGTTGCCATTGCCACAGCTTCCCCATACATTGGCACCTGCACCACCGGGAAGAAGTAGGGATGGAGCTCTGCTGATGTCACTATGGGGTGCATGCGATGGCCAGGAGCTCACAGTTTGGCATTGATGATGGTGACACAGAAAGGTGGCAGTCCAGCAGGACCAATGCAGAGTCGGTCCAGCTGGACTCTGGCCCACTGCCATTGTAGGTTCAGGGCAGCATATGTGTGTGTCTTCAGGGCTCGCATAGGATAACCTGACTAGAGCAGATGAGCCTCCTAATCTATGGAACACATGGCAAATTGCTTAATTTTTTAATCACTTTCTTGGCCCACAAGTGCCAAAGCTCTGATTTAGAGTGAAAGGGGTGTTCAAACTGTTCAAAGAGAAAAAAAATCCACTAGTTATACTTTTCCAGTGCGGTGAGAATTAGCCTCGAGATGTTTCAAAGAGATAGGCACAATTTGTTACTGACATCAAAAGAAGCATTCCATCCACAGAGATCCCTAAATTCATTATGAGAACTGATCTATCATTCCAAAAGCATGAAATAAACAACCGTTTTGTTTACTGTGCAAGTCGGAGCAATAAACAAAACAAAAAAGGCATTATGCTAACCAAACACACAACGCTTAACTGTGACCAAGTTTAAAAAACATTCACCAAGATAGATTTTTTGTTAAGATTTCATCAAATTTATCAAGATTAAAGCTTTGAAAATTTTAGCCAGTTATGAAACCAATTTAGTAGCATGGTAATTGATTTTAATCAGTTGTGATGGATTCAGGTTACTGTACATTGACCTTTTCCAAATGAGATTTTGTTATGTTACAATGAATATTCAGTAAATACAAACAGACTTACATTTGGAGGGCGAGAATATACTTTAGTTTGTAGCTAGCTAGTGTTCAACTGTTTACCTATTTGCTTTAAGATAGCAACATAAGCAATAATACCCTTAATTGAGGTTACTGCAAAAATTCTGATGTTTAGGTAAGTATGTTACTAACAGAACACATGGATTATTTGAAGTGGTACATACCCACAAAATTGACAGGTATACAAACCAGCAAATTTAATATGGATGTTTATTTTTTTGAATATTGGTTAATCACTACAAAATATGTGCATCATCACATTCATGTTGTGTGTGTGTGTATATATATATATATATGCTTGCCCTGGTTATGTGTATTTGCCTCAGGTTCCAAAGAAAGAAGCCTCTATATCAGATTTTATTAAGAAAGCCTTGGCAAATATGTAGGGCTACAAGCTCCATCATCCACACCTAGCACAATGAATTCCCATGCTTACTAGGCTTGTGCACAGATTCGGAGTAGCCGGTTCCCTTCAGCCAATCTGGCTTGGTCAGATGGCCGTAATGGCAAGAGTCGAATTAACAAACCCAGAGGTTGAAAACAAAGTACAAAAGGATCACGTAAGTTTCAGTAAATGTATTCCATGAAAGTGATAATACAAATAATGCCACCAAAGTAGTGGTGTATAACGTCACACAATCTAAGCAAAATAGTTAGTGAAGCCTCACCAATGTGAGTATCTATAAGGGAGCAAACTCACCAATGCTTAGATTGTGTGACGTTATACACCACTACTTTGGTGGTATTATTTGTATTATCACTTTCATGGAATACATTTACTGAAACTTACGTGATCCTTTTGTACTTTGTTTTCAACCTCTGGGTTTGTTAATTCAACTGACTAGTCCCTGAGCTTGTCTTGAGACATAATGGCAAGGGCCCAGCTCTCACATTTTTTTTGTCCATTACAGGACCATGTGGCAGCTGATCATGGCTCCTCCTCTCCTATTTGGCATCATATGGTAAGCAAAGAGGCTGCTGCATGCTGCTTGAATGGGGTTTCCCTGTGAGCCCCCCTGCCTGTTGTGCTAATCAGAATAGAAACACTGTGACGTGTCTTACACAAGCTGTGCCTGCTTCCTTAATCCCATTGCTAAAAGCCAGGCTCCCTTGAAGGGAAAAAAAGGAAAGGGTCCCAGCCTCGTAAGTTCCCCATTACTGGCAATAGGCCAGATCTAGCCTTATTTGTTTGCCTCAGACCAAAAACGGCTATCCGGCTACTCGCCTGTTTTCAGGAGGCACACAAAAACAGACACGGGGGTCTACCGGAATCTGGCCAGCAGAAACGGATCAAGGTTCAGCCAAAATGCACAAGCCTAATGCGTACAGTGATGATGGATGGAAAGCAACACACTGAGGAAAGTTATTGTAGATCCTACATAGCAAATAGTTGCTCTACTAAGTCTCATTCTATAGCAAGCATTATGATTTATTCCAAGATTTTTTGTTTCTCTTACTTATATTTATTACTTCTTAGAAACAAACTGTTGCAATTGTTTACCACAACTCCATTTTTATAATGTTAAGCCTTTACAATGTCTTATTTGTAACAGTCTGTTTCACTATCAGTTTAATTTACATAATTTTAACCACTGGATGCTTATCTACTAAAAATCATGTACATAACATCATAAACAATGAAGGGAGATGAACTATTTGTGCAAGAAAGCTGCCATTATTAATCTTGGGAAAACACAGCGGAATGTGGTTAAAAACCATAAATCTGTGTAATAAAGCAAATAATGTAGATGAGAGGAAGAAAGAAGAATTTAAAGGCAATCTTATATTCTTATATTCAGAGAGTAAGAGGTAGGTTGAAGCAAAAAATTGTGTTCAAGTTGTTTAATTGTACACAAATCAAAATGGTTGCCCTTTAAAAAAAGAAGTGAGTTATATTTACATACTCCGGAGGTAATATGAAAAACTTTCACTCGCTGATATTAATAATCTATATCAGTAGTTCTCAATCTTCCTAATGCTGCAATCCTTTAATATAGTTCCTCAGGTTGTGGTGACCCCCAACCATAACATTATTTTTTTATTGCTAGTTCATAACTGTAATTTTTGTACTGTTATGAATTGTAATGCAAATATCTGATATGCAGAATGTATTTTCATGGTTACTTCTCTTTTTCCCTGGGATTCGGCTATGATGGGGCCACTCCACCCCTCTCTTAACCTTGCCCTCCCCCCAGGCCCCATTTCCTAGCCCCTCCCCTCCCCTTCTCCCTTCTCACCTCTACCTCCTTCCTCTTCCCTCTTGGCTCCAAAGAAAACCTCATCTCTTCCTCCTAAAATGGCAGAGGGGTAGGGCTGAGTGACATCATCACCTTACTCCAGAAAAGAAAAAGCCTCTAGGAACTGAAGGGGGGCAGGAAAAAGTTAGTGGTGTCTTGGTTCCTAATACCATCGGAAATATGTGTTTTCTGATGGTCTTAGGTGACCCCATGTGAAGGGTCATTCAATCCCCAATGGGGTTGCGACCCACAGGCTGAGAACCATTGATCTAGATCAGGGGTGCTCATTAGGTAGATCGCGATCTACTGGTAGATCGCGTAGGGTGTCCTGGTAGATCGCAGGCAGGGCGGGAGGAAGTCTCAGTCCCGCCCCGCAGGCTCTTGATGCCGCCCAGGTGCTGCCAGCCATTTCTGCCACCACCATGACGTCACACGTGCCGTTTTCCCTACCAATTGGTGGTCTTGCCAGAAGGAGGACGCAGGGAGGGGCGGGGCCAGAGGAGGCTTCAACTGCGGCTGCTGCAGCATTGACTAGGACTCAGAGCTGTTGGTAAGCCAGTGGAGGGGCTTCATCTTTTCTCCCTCCCTGTCCCTCCCCCTCGCTCTCTTTCCTTCCTTCTTCTCTTTCTTCCTTCCCTCTTTCCTCCCTTCCCTACTTCCCAACCTTTCTTCCCTTCTTTCCCTCCCTCCCTCCCTTCTGTTCTTCCTTCCTCTCTCTCTCCCTTCCTTCCTTCTTCCCTTCTTCCTTCCCTACTTCCCATCCTTTCTCCCTTCCCTTCTTTCCCTCCCTCCCTTCTGTTCTTTCTTCCCTCTCTCTCTCCCTTCTTTCCCTCCCTTCCTTCCTTCCTCATCTCCTTTCTTCCTTTCCTTCCTTCCTTTCCTTCCTTTCTCCCCTTTTTCTTGCCTTGCATTTTTCCTTCCTGTTTCCTCCCTCCTGCCCTCATTCCTTCATTCATTTCCTTCCTCTTTGCCTTGAACATTTGCTGTTGGTTGTGGGGGTTCTGTGTGGGAAGTTTGCCCCAATTCTGTTGTTGGTGGGGTTCAGAATGCTCTTTGATTGTAGGTGAACTATAAATCCCAACAACTACAACTCCCAAATGACAACATTTTTTTTGAAGTGATGTTCATTCCTTGTAGGTGTCTTGTGGCCAAATTTGGCAGCAATTCGTCCAGTAGTAAGAAATCAGTTTGTGTGTGTCAACTGTAAAATAGGATGTGTGGAAGGGCCCTGGGTTATCTGAGGTTCCTTTCCACACAGTTGAATAAAATCCCATGTTATCCGCCTTGAATCAGATTATATGGCAGAGTGGACTGAGAAAACCCAGTTCAAAGCAGATATTGTGTTATATGTTTCACATTTTTGTAGTGGGTAGGTAGATCATTTTGACTTGGTTGTTTTTAAGTAGCTCGCATGCTGAAAAAGTGTGAGCACCCCTGACCTAGATGAAGAAACACACTACTTTCAATTAAAACTGCAATGGTGTGCTGGAAGTGGGAAGGCATTGAACAGGCAAATTGTTTTCTGAATTCCAACAAATTATGCAGTTAAAGGGACCATAGAATTGTACTTTATATCTGTGGGAGTATTTAAATAATACAACACATGCAAACCTGCTGCCTGTTTTATTTGCTGAGAGTTTTGTCGCCCAATGAAATGCTAACCTTGTTTATCTAAAATACAAATTCCACTGTTTTTAATGGAACTTCATCCCATGAAGCCATCCTTAGAACTACAGGCCTTAAAAGCAACCCTAAGTGAGCTGGACAATGATGATATATAGCTACCAGTAGATAGAACCTGCAGAGCTCTCAGCAGGTATCTAGAATTTAGAATCACACATGGCTGGCAAAGAGCCTTTCTATCCCATCTTAAGCACCACCAACCTGTGTATCTATGAAATTGCCTGTTTCTGTAATTTCTTTTCTCTATAGTGAACAGGAAGCTTTGCAAAACTATTACTTATGTTTTTTCTACAGAGTTGGAATTTAAGATATATCTATGCATGTCAAACATGACAAATTATGTGTAACATATTTGCAATTGATCTGGAGCAGATGCCCAGGAATATACTTAAGCAACTAACAGAAACATGATTCTTTTGGGATTTTGTTTTGAGGACTCCGGGACAGTGAAAAAGCACATTTCTTCAATTTAAAAAATATATGTGGTGGTAATATCTTTACTGGGCCAATTAAAACACCCCAAAATACTTTGGAAAGATTTTGAAACCAATATTTTCTCATAAGACAAAATACTTTTTTTAAAAAAACCCAAAACATTGCAGGAAAGGGGTGGAAAAATGAAGAAATGGCCCAAAGTCACTTGGCTATTCTCAGATGGGAAAACAGAAATGGACATGGCCTGCAAAATAAAGTCCCCATGGTCCTTGGCCAACTGAGATCATGAAAAGCCAAAGGGATGAGAGAGGGAATGGCAGGCCCGGATTAACTGTTTGTGGCGCCCTAGACCACACTCTGGAAACCTCACCCCCGGGGGTGGGGCCGCTTGTGGGGGTGGGGCCACTTGCAGAGGGCGGGGCCATGCATCGGCTCCTCCCACCCTCCGACTCAGTCAGACCACATGGCGCCCAAGCCGGCCTGGCGGAGGGGATGCTTTGGGGAAGGAGGAGGAGCAGAACGAAGGAAGGAATCCGTCCTTCCTTCCGCTCCTTCTCCTTCCCCAAATCGTCCCCTCCGCCAGGCCGGCTTGGGCGTCACGTGGCCTGCCTAAGTCAAAGGGTGGGAGGAGCCGACGCAAGTGCACGGGGGTGGGCGCACAGTGCACTGGAGGCTCTGGGAATGTGTAGGCACTTTGCATGCAGGCGCAGAAGCGCCCGAAGATCGCCATTTAATTTTTTTAAAAAAAATTAAATTTAAAAAACCAATTTGGGGGTCCGGATTTGGCGCCCCCCCCCCCCCATGGCTACGCTCATAGGCCACGGCCTAGTGTGGCCTTATGGATGATCCGGGCCTGGGAAATGGGGGAAGTAACTTTCCTATTCTAACCCTGCTTTCTCCTATTCAGGAAATCCAATAGAACAGATCTGTAGGAGAGAATGGCCTTGCAAAAGAAATTCAGAGTTAGACCCTAACCTCCCATTTATCCTGTCTTCCTTCATAATGTCTTTGTGACCTTTAACTACTTGCAATATCCCAGATGATACAGTTCTGTCCGCAGTGTAGAAATACAAATTATGATTAACAACTCACCTTTTTTGCTATTCTCGGGTACCGTTACTTCGTACTGGGCATGGCTGAATGCAATCATCTCTCTTTTTCCTTCAGACTGAACAGACAAAAGTGTGGTAGCTGTTCTTGCCGGGACCCCTTGATCTGAAGCTGTGATCAAGTAGTGGGTAGTAAAACCTTCACGAAGTACAGGTTTCTGCAGAGAGATGTCTCCTGTTTTTGGATCCAGCTCAAACATAGCTTCCGGTGTTACAAACATAAAAACTACAGCCCCGTTTAATCCAAGGTCTATATCGCTGGCTCTCACCGTTACTATTGTATGATTTATGGGTGTTTGAGCAGAAATATATAATTTGATAGGATTCTGTAGGAAAAAGGGATTGTTGTCATTGACATCATCAATATGCACAACAACATTAACACTTGTGCTCCTTGGTCCCAAGATACCAGAGTCTGTTGCGACAGCCTTAAGTATGTATTGAGCTTTTCTTTCTCGGTCCAGTGGTTTAGTAGTAATGATGGCTCCAGTAGCTCTGTCAATAGCAAATGTACCAAATGTGCCATCAATAAGAGAGTAGGTGACTTCTCCATTTGGACCCTCATCTGCATCCATCGCCAGTAATTCAAGAATGGTTGACCCTTCCCCAATATCTTCGCTGACACTTGTATGATAATGGTCCTTCAGAAACAAGGGGCTGTTGTCATTTTCATCCAGGACTGTGATCTGAAGTTGGGTAACGGAGCTCCTTGGGGGAATGCCCAGGTCAACGCATTCTATCATCAAGGTGAAATTGCTGTCATTCTCTCTGTCTAAACTGGAAGTGGTGAAGATATCTCCTGATGTCTCATGCATTGCAAAGTAGCCTCTAACATTTCCACCTTCAAAAGAGAAAAGAAAACATTTTTTAAAAATTACAGATATATAAACCCAAATTTTCTAGTTCCAACAGACCTCACAACCTCTGAGGATGCCTGCCATAGATGCAGGTGAAACGTCAGGAGAGAACTATTTATTATTTATTTATTCAAATTTATCCGTCACCACTCCCGGCTGGCTCAGGGCGACTTACATACAATAAAACAACAGTTACAACATCATATTAAAACCGTATCATAAAATTAAAAACAGTAACAATACTACATAAAAACATCAGGAGACTCCGAACAATTTTTAAGACCCAAAAGCCTGCTGGAACAGTAGGGTCTTGCAGGCCTTCCGAAAAGCTAATAGATTCTGAAGGGCACGGACTTCGGAGGGGAGCGCATTCCAGAGGGTTGGAGCTACAGTATGATTGAGAAAGCCCTTCTCCGTGTTGCGGTCAGATGGTAAACTTTAGGATTTGGGACCACCAGGAGATTTTGCATCTCTGAGAACAAGGATCTAGCTGAGAGAGGCGGTCTAGAAGCAAAGTAGCTGAGGGAGGCAGTCTAGAAGCAAAGTAGTGGGACAGTATGGGATGAGGCGGTCCCTTAGGTACACTGGCCCCAGACCATTCAAGGCCTTAAAGGTCGGAACCAACACTTTGAAGGTAATCCGGCACTCCACAGGAAGCCAGTGCAGATCACACAGAGCTGCGGCGTTCTGCACCAGCTTAAGTTTCTGGATCACCGACAGAGGAAGGCCAATGTAAAGAGCGTTACAGTAGTCTAACCTTGAGATGACCGTAACTTGGACCACTGTGGCCAGGTCGTGTTGAGACAAATTGCCTGGCGTAGATGAAAAAACGCCACTCTGCTGACGGTGGAGATATGAGTCTCCATCGACTGCTGAGGGTCAAAAGTAACACCGAGGCTCTTTACTGACGACAACGGATGCTTCTGGAACATGGCCATCCAGCCCGAAAATCTCAAGGGGGGGGGGCGCATTAGAGTCTATGAGAAGCTCCAATGGGTAGACCATAGCTAAAAGGTATAATCCTCTTCTCTTCCCTTCACACTCCCTCTTTCTCTCTCTCATGTATAAATATGTAAGGGGAAGTCATTGGGAGGAGGGTGCAGGCTTGTTTTTGCTGCTTTGGGGAATAGGATGTGGAACAATCGCTTCAAACTACAGCAGTCTTTCTCAACCAGTGAGCCGTGGCACACTAGTGTGCCGTGACGGACTTCCTGCTGTGCCGTGAGAAAAGCTCTCTGCCCCCCTTCCTCCCCCCTCCTGCTGAACTCCTACTGCTTAGGGTGCGTCAACTAATTAATGACATTGCGGCCCAAACCGATATAGACTCTTTGGGTTCTACGGTTTCCCTGAGATGGTTGAGTGGTTTTAAGAAATCCTTCCAACTAACCACTTACTTACAGCAGGGAAGGTTACACCACCTAAGGAAAATTTTCACTAGAGCCAGGTTTGAGCAATTAGATTCAATGGTGAGATATGGGAGGTTCAAGAAAATTCCCTATGAAGAGCGTATCTGTATTTGTGGTGCCCCTGAGATGGAAGATCTAACTCATCTTCTGCTTTATTGTAAAATCTATCAAATAGAGAGAAAACAACTGCTAGAGATATTTCTCGTGGGAAAAAATCATTGGGACCCTCTAGCAAAAGTCTCACTTCTGCTGGCCGGCTCCAACAAGCTGATAACAGATGCTACTGCTCGTTTTCTCTGTAAAGCCATGAAACTAAGATCTGATTACATAGATGCAATTGGAATAAATTGTGTTGGAGATGAGGACCTGTGAATTGTTACCACCTCCCTTAGAATCCCTCCTGCTGGGCAAAACAGGGGTTTAATTGATGTAATGGTCTAGAATTCTCCTCAGATTGTTTTTAGAATCATTGCAATGTGTCTGTGTTCTGTGTGTATTTGATATGGCTTCTGGCTAATCAATAAAATTGTTGTTGTTGTTGTACTGCTTAGGGGAGGAGGAAGGGCCGGGCAGTGGCGAAGAAAAGGAAGAAGGGACCGGGGTGCCGCCTCCTTCGGCCATTTCCCCAGCCAGCCTCCAATCCGCCATGACTCCCACCATGACTCTCGCCCCTCCCTCGCTGAAGCCGCGTGGAGGAGGAGCCCCGCCCACTGAACCCCGCCCACCGCTCATGCTCCTCCTCTGTAGGAGAGCTGAAGCTGGGGGAGGGGGCGGGGCATGGCATGTCCTGTAGGAGAGCTGAAGCTGGGGGGAGGGGCGGGGCATGGCACGGCCTGGCTCTGCCCCCTCCCCCGGCTTCGGCACTCCCAGCAGCTGCTCCAGTCTTGAGGGGACAGTGCCAAGCCAGCATTGTGCTGGCTCTGGCACCGCTGGCTTGGCACTGCCTCCTCAAGGCTGGAGCAGCTGCTGGGAGAGGTGAAGCTGGGGGTAGGGGGTGGGGCATGGCGCAGCCTGGCTCCGCCCCCTCCCCAGCTTCGGCACTCCCAGCAGCCGCTCCCAGCAGGCCACCAACCCCCAGCCATTCTTAGAGTGTCATTTTTTGTCATTTTGGTTGGTGGTGTGCCCCAGGATTTTTTAAATGTTAAAAGAGTGCCGTGGCTCAATAAGGTTGGGAAACACTGAACTACAGGAATGGAGATTCCACCTTTAGAACTCTCTGCCCTGGAGTGTGCTGGGGTTGGACAGGATGGCCAATGAGATCTCTTCCAACTCTATGATTCTATGATTCTCTCTCTCTGCACACACTCCCTGACTAATTTTCTAACATCTCTTCTTCTTGTATCTCCCTGCTCAGTGGGCTACCACAGAAGGAAAATGTCTTGAATTGCTTATTTTCAGGTAGATCCACACATAAAATGATTGATGGTGATGATGATGATGATTGTTAAGGTGTTTGCTCTTGCCTCCAATCCTTGAGCAGGATAGAGGATTTTTGAATGCCACTTCTGAACAACTCTCCTTTAGCTGCACCACTAACAAGATCTAGATCAGGGGTGCTCACACTTTTTCAGCATGCGAGCTACTCGTTACTTGTTCCATCTATCCGCTCCTGCCATCTGTCCACAACCAGGCAGAGAGCTTTTTCTGTGGCGGCTCCGGTGTTGTGGAACTCTCTCCCTGACGACACCCGAGCGTTCCCAGAGCTTGCTCCCTTTCGAAGGGCCTGCAAGACGGCCTTCTTTAGACTGGCTTTCAACTAGTCTGGCCTGCTTGGCACTTTCTGTGCCCTGTGTTTGAGGAATTGTAACTCCACGAATTTTACTCTGTAACTGCCTCGTTTTTATGCCTTTATTGTATGGCTGCACGTTTTGTTTGCGCAGCATGTTTTATTGTGTGTTGTGATCCGCCCCGAGCCTGCAGGGAGGAGCGGAATATAAGATGGAATAAAAAAATAAATAAATAAAATACTCTTAAAGCAACCAAGTCCAGAAGATCTACCTGCCCCCGCCGCCGTGTGCTCCCGCGCGCTCCCGCCGCCGTGCGCTCCTGCCACTACGAGTGCTCCTGCTGCTGTTTTCCGCCCGCGCAGCGCTTCTTCCGCCTGCGGGGCATTGCAGGAAGGAGAAAGCATGAGGCGGGGCATCCAGAGGGAGCGCTCCGCCCTGCCTGTCTCACCGGCAACGGAGGCTGCACAGCTGCTTCTGGATGAGAGGCAGGGCGCTCCCTCCAGAGGTCCCGCCTTGTGCTTCCTTCTTCCTGCAATGCCCCGCAAGCGAAAGAAGCACCATGATAGTGGAAGCCAGCAGCAGGAGCGCACGTGTGCGCAAGGTGTGCGCGCGCATGACAGGAGCGCCCCATCCAGCTGGTGAGGCCCGAAGATCACCTGGAAGAGGGCCGAAGATCTACTAGTAGCTCCCGAGCTACCTAATGAGCACCCCTGATCTAGATAATTCAGTACTTTGCTAGATACTGACAAGAGGGTTATCTCGCCTCATCTTCTGGCTTTCTCTCTCTCTCTCTCTCTCTCTCTCTCTCTCTCTCGCTCACAGGCAGGCAGGCGGACAGACAGACAGAAGTTCAAAATTACAAAACAACCTAACGCAACTACACAGGTGCCAAATGTACTCTTAGCAGAGTTGAATTTTAGTTCTCAGATGGATGTTTTCCTTCTGTTCACCTTGACTCAGTCATGTAAGATGACAACAACTGCTACTACTACTACTTTATTTCTACTCTGCCCTATCTCCCGAAAGGGATTCAGGGCGGTTTACAACAAAAATTGGCAAACATTCAATGCCAAGAAAAACACAACAAAACACATCAAATCATGGTCAAATAAACAACATCACTGCTCCAGAAAAATCTACTGTCTCCAAAATTGTAGAGTCCAACAGCACTCCCCCCCCCCTTTTTTAAGTTCATTTTCAGAAGTTTAATATTTACGACATTAGATATAAGAAGGACATAAACACAGAAATTTCTGGAGAAATACAAAAGAAGCAATTTGTCTGTGAACAAATACTAAGATGATAAAAGTAATTAAAAAGGGTTGCCTTGCTAAGAAAAGAAAAATCTAAGGGTTGCTGAATCTAAGGGTTTGCCAGGCGGAATAGCCAATTGGCCATGTTCCAAACATATTCTCTCTCTTTCTATGTTTTCAGATAATATGCTGTGATCAGGTTGGTTCATCGAGTGCTCTGCTATGGTCTCCCAACAAAGAAGTCCCCCAGGCAGGAAGCAGCCAGGCTTTGAAACTACAAGGCCATTCAATGCTAATCAAGCTGTCCAATTGCAACAGTCACACATGCCTCAAACAGACAAGAGTTCTTTCTCCCACTCAGGATATTCCACAGATATATAAACTCCATTTGCCTAGTTTCTAAAAGATCTCATAAGATGTGGGCGTATAGCCCAGAAAACTCAGAGTTACCCAGTGATTCCAGCCACGAAAGCCTTCGACAACACAGAAAATTCTAAGTTTCATTTTAGCTGACACAAAACTTTTCATCTTACCAATAATTCGGTATTGCACAGTTCCATTATTAGAAGCATCTTTATCCACAGCCAGCATTGTAGTAACAGTTAAAGGTTCTTGGTTTTCCATAATTTGCACGTCATAGTTTGGAAGGAGAAACTTGGGTGTATGATCGTTTTCATCCAGTACTCTAAAGACGACAGATGTGATACTGGATAAAATGGGAGTTCCACTGTCTTGGACCAGCACTGAACAGGAAGGCACATATGAGAGCTAATTTATAACAGCAAATATAGTGATACTACCAATCAATAATATGAGAAGATCAAACTCTATATTCTATTCATTCGAAGACAAAATTCAATTTTTATGTTTCCAAACAATATGTGCTTATTATTATTAATTTTAATGATGTCAAATATATGTGACTGACAATTTCTTCCATGCAGATCTTATTAAACATTAACTTTAAAGGCAACATCCTCTCACTTGATATATGCCACATTATTAATCTCAATAATGTAACCTATGTAGTATCAAAAGCTTTATGAATCGTCTCAACAGTTTTACCTTTAATAGTAAATAACTCTTGAGTCTCCCTGTCAAGGGCAATGGCTGCTGTAATCTCCCCAGTCTTTGAATTTATTTGAAAATTCTCATATCCTGGTCCAGGCAAAATTTCATATTGAAGCAGGGAGTTGATTCCTTAAATACAAAAAATTGTAAGCATATCAATAACAACATTAATAGCCTTGGTACTTGTAATGGGGCCACGGTAGCACAGCGGGTTAAACTTGCCAACGGGAAGGTGTGCAGTTGGGGTGAGCTCCCACTGTTAGCTTTAGCTTCTGTCAACCTAGCAGTTCAAAAACAAAAATGTGAGTAGATCAATAGGTACTGCTTTGACAGGGAGGTAAAAGGCTACCATGCAGACATGCCGGCATTACAATCAGAAAGGTGTCCGCGGACAACAGGGTCCTCGGCATGGAAAATGAAACAAGAGGATCTCCCCATGGCCAGAGTTGAGCACAGCCTCCAAATGACAGAGATGAAAAAGGGAAAGCCTTTACCTCTACATCAGTGTTTCTCATGCTATTGAAAACATAGCTATGGAATAGGCCATGCTAGTGAAAACACAGCTGCGCTGGGTAGGGCACGTCTCTAGGATGGAGGGCCACCGCCTCCCTAAGATACTACTCTATGGTGAACTCGCCACGGGTCAGCACAAGAGAGGCACCCCCAAAAAGAGATATAAGGACTCCCTGAAACAACATCTCAGGCTCAGCCAGATTGATCACCAAAAATGGTCCACCCTGGCCTCATATTGGGAGGCATGGAGATGCACTATCCATAATGCTGCGGCCTCTTTCATGAAGACATGCCAAATGGGTCTCGAAGAGAAATGACAACGCAGAAAGAACCACAACTTGGAAACAACATCACTCAAGGAGACTTTCTGCTGTGCTTTCTGCAACCGGACTTGCCTATCTCAGATTGGCCTTTTTATTTATTTTTATTTATTTATTTATTTATTGGGATTTCTGCACCGCCGACTCCCAGGGGCTCGCGGCGGCTCACAAAAGCCAATGGCACAGCGCCAGAGGGTTAAAAACATAAAGCACATAAAAACACAATTAAAACAATGCAATACAGCTAAAACAATAGAGCAGCAGCGGATACAGCAGCCCAGTGGGTGTACACACGAGTCTACTCACCGAAGGCCTGCCTAAACAAATAGGTTTTGCAGGCCCTTCTAAACGGGAGTAGGTCCCTCAGGGCTCTGGCTTCGGCCGGGAGGGCGTTCCATAGCGTGGGGGCTATCACGGAGAACGCCCTCCGGCGGGTAGATGTTAAATGAGCCAACTTTACAGATGGAATTACCAGGAGGTTGGCCTCCTCGGACCGTAGTGATCTCGATGGGCAATATGGAGTGAGACGGTCCCTCAGGTATGCTGGCCCCAGGCCGTGAATGGCCTTAAAGGTGAGAACCAGCACTTTGAAGGCGACCCGGTGCTCGATAGGCAGCCAGTGCAGATCCTGCAAAATTGGTGTTATGCGGCAACCTGCTGGGGCCCCAGACAGGAGCCGGGCGGCAGTGTTCTGCACCAGCTTGAGCCTCCGGATCGACGACATAGGCAGGCCAACGAGAGCGCATTACAGTAATCTAGCCTCGAGATGACCGTGGCTTGGATCACCGTGGCTAGGTCGCTCCGGGAGAGGTAGGGAGCAGCCTCCTAGCCTGGCGGAGGTGGAAGAAAGCAGCCTTGCTAGCCATGGAGACCTGGGCCTCCATGGACAGCTGGGAGTCCAGGTGGACACCCAGACTCTTCACTGACGGCGCTGGGTGCAGCGCCGCACCGTCCAGGGTCGGAAGCCGGGCACCCCCCGCGCCCGGGCGGCCCAGCCACAAGATCTCTGTCTTTGCCAGATTCACCCTCAACCTACTGGCTCGCAGCCATCCAGTAACGGCTTCGAGGCAGTGTTAGGGACGGACTCCGGCCTGCCCTCCATCCTCAGAATGAGCTGGGTGTCGTCAGCGTACTGGTGACAGACCAGCCCATAACTCCGCATCAGCTGTGCAAGCGGCTGCATGTAGATGTTAAATAACAGAGGGAGAGAATGGCCCCTGAGGGACTCCGCACACTAATGGGGGAGCCCTCGGAGACCACCGCCCCTCCTCACACGCTGAGACCGCTGGCGGAGGAAGGAGGTCAGCCATTTAAGGACAGTCCCCTCACTCCAGCCATGGCCAGGCGGTGGATCAAGAGATTGTGGTCGACCGTGTCAAACGCTGCCGTGAGGTCCAATAACACGAGCAGCGCAGACCCGCTTTGGTCGAGCTGGCAGCGGAGTTGATCTGTGATGGAGACCAGGACCGTCTCCGTCCCGTGCCCCGAACGGAAGCCGGACTGGAAGGGGTCTAACCACGTTGTATCATCTAAGAAGGACTGCAGCTGCTCCATTACTGCCCTCTCAACTACCTTGCCCAGGTACGAAAGGTTCGACACTGGGCGGTAGTTGGAGGGAACCGCAGGGTCCAATGATGGTTTCTTCAGTAATGGAGCTACCACCGCCTCTTTTAAGCACTCTGGAAAGACTCCTTGCTCAAGGGAGCTGTTAATTTTTAGTCCTCAACGCACTTGTAAAAAGTGTGGGATGAGTTCTTCCTAAGAATCTTCATTTGTGAAGTAATGCCGAGAGGGAGAGTGTGTGTTTCTCAACCTGGGGTCATGAGGGATGTCAGAGGGGTTGCCAAACAGTATTTTCTGTTGGTCATGGGGGTTCTGTGTGGGAAGTTTGGCCCAATTCTATCATTGGTGGGGTTCAGAATGCTCTTTGATTGTAGGTGAACTATAAATCCCAGCAACGACAACTCCCAAATGACAAAATCAATCCCCCCCCAACCCCACCAGTATTCAAATTTGGATGTATCGGGTATTTGTGCCAATTTTGGTCCAATTAATGAAAATACATCCTGGGTATCAGATATTTACATTATGATTCATAACAGTAGCAAAATTAGAATTATGTAGTGGCAACGAAAATAATTTTATGGTTTGGGGGGTCACCATGACATAAGGAACTGTATTAAGGGGTCACGGCATTAGGAAGGTTGAGAACCACTGCTCTATATTTACTGTATGTCTTCATTGTTAACTGTATAATGGCACTGAATGTTTTCCACATATGTGTATTCTGCAATCCAGTCTGAGTCCCCTCGGGAAGATAGAGCAGAATATAAATAAAATATTTTATATTATTGTTTTCTAGATGGATTTCTTGTTTGCAGTACAAGGGTGACCAAGAATGAATTTTGATTGCTTTTGTAAAATTATTTATTGTCTTTTAGGTATTTATCCAATTCATGAATTGTAAGACGATTCATGAATACACAAATCAGAAACTCTTACTCTATTGTGGCCACAGAGCGCTATTCTCTTCTCCATTGATCAGGCAGGGAAATTTACCTACTTGAAGAATTCTGCTGTATTCCTACCCATTTTGGATATTTGAGAGTATTCTAAGCGCATGTTCATTTTCCAGAAAAATCCCACTGAACAACTAATTCCAGTGTAATATTTGCATGTGCTTGCTATGGGAACAATGCAAAAACTAGTCCTCTGGGGGAACAGTAATGCTGACCATGAATATTACTATTTGACGGAAGATGAATAAGGTCCCAGTCAAAACCTTCCATATTGCCGACACTGGCCCAGAAGTACAACTTCCAATTGGAGTTTTGATTTGTTTGGTTGCAAATGAAGCTTCAATCACCAGCTAGTCATTTTGCATTTTGATGAAGACGTAAATTCCACGAAAGTTAACGGGGAACTAGCAAACAGAACCTCTGCCTCGACTTGTTTGTGCATTTGTTGTTTTGCTTAGTAAATGTTTTATCTCAGCTGACACTTTATTTTTAAGTTTCTGACCTTACTATTGTGAAAGACCAAAAAAAACACAGTAACACTTCATTCTGTTACTTTTTATATTTGAAATTTTCACATACTAACTACTAGTTCACAATCCTTCTCAGCTTTTTAGAGGTGGGAAAAAAACACTGGGATTACAGTGCCCCACTCTGGCCAGATGAAATTAATACATGATTCACATTATTTCCATCTTTTAAAACTCAGTTTTCAGTATACTTCAGTAGCTCAGTACAGGAATCCCCAAACAGTGAAAACATCATTACCACAAATCCAGGGTGACTCAACTATCCATGTCTAATCTTGAGGAGAAAGAAATGACCACTCTCCTAATCTTATCCCACTATGGAGTTACATTTCTCTCCAAATGATATGGGTCTGGGTTATGTGAGTTTTTCAGGTTGTATGGCCATGTTCCAGTAGCATTCTCTCCTGAAGTTTCCCCTGCATTCGTAAAAAGCATCCTCAGAGGTTTCTTCAGAGATCTGTTGGAAATGAGGCGTGGGGTGTATATTTATCTTTGGAATGGCCAGGGTGGGAGAAAGGACCCTTGTCTGTTTGAAGCAAGTGTGAATGTTGCAGTTAGCAAGCTTGATTCACATTGAGTAGCCTTGCAGTTGCAAAGTCAATCAGGGAGAGTATTTGTTGGCTGGGAGGTGTTCTTTGGGAGGTGTTAACTGGCACTTGATTATTTGTTTTCTGGAATCCCCCTGTTTCTGAGTTCTTTATTTATTTATCTTGATTCTGGTGTGTTTTTTAAAAAAAATTGTAACCGTTCATTTTCATGGTTTCCTCCTTTCTGTTGAAATTGTCCATGGTGACCCTATGTAGACTTCTCCACAACTACATGGTATATGGTAGACTCCTGCAGTAGTTAGAGGCTCCCTCTTATTCTTTGCTGAACCTAGTATTTGTTGATCACTGATTCAACATTGGAAATTATATTTTCTACTGGGTTCCTGGTGGTGGTAACGGCAAAATTGCCTCCTTTTGCTAGAATGGACCCTTCACCATCAGAGAGTTGCCTATCAGTCAGATTGGTGATGGTCCACAATGTATCCCGTTCTGGTTTCAGCTGCTGCTTTTGGTATTTGTAGAATTTGTGTTTCTGTCTTTTAGTGTGGTAACCTATATCTTTCTCCATTTTTCTGTAGGTGACGTTGTCTATTTTATCCATTTTTCTGTAGGTTACGTTGTCTATTTTAATAATAATAATAATAATAATACACTTTATTTATATTCCACTCTTCTCACCCCCGAAGGGGACTCAGAGCGGATTATAGGTACACATACTTAGCAGACAATCCCTGCCATTTTTCACATACAGAGGCAAACTCTGGCCACCAGGGGGAGCTGACGCACTCCTAATCTCTCAGCATTCCCAGCGTCCCTTGTTGTTCCTTCCGCATTCCTCAGTGTTCCTGGAGTTCTTTAATGGCCTCATAATTCAGTCAAAATTTGCCTCCCCACTTAATGTGGTACCTTTATCTCCTACTTGACAGATGCAACTGTCTTTCAGGCTGCAAAGGTCAGCAGCAGGCTACACTTAAAGGTCAAGCACCCACCTCGACTCAGGCAGGCCTCGAACTCATGACCTATTGGTCAGAGAGATCTTATGCAGCTGACACTTAGCCAGCTGCGCCACATTTCTAGAACATCTTGAGTATTCATCTTTCGGCTGCTTTTTATTCCTTGTACTGTATGTTTCACTTCAAGAAGAGAGAGGGAGAGGGCGAGCAAGAGAGGAAGTGAGGCTGGAATTACAGTATGAAGAAAATGATGCTGTTTTGCCTTGCACTGGCCAACACACATTTTGTTGCTTCAAATGTACTTCTTTACCCCAACTTTGTGCTTCTACCATTTTAAATTTGATCTTTCTTTTTTATTGTTCAACGTGAATGTGTACTTATACATTATTTCTTATTTATACAGTATATTTCTTATTTAAATACTCATAACAATAAGGGGTTGGTTTTTTCAGGGTTGGAATGGATTAATTGCATTTCAATGGGAAAATGTAGATGGGAATAACCTGACTTAAGAACAGGGTCATGGAACAAATTAAATTCTAAAGTCAAGGTAACATTCTATAGAAATTGTGCCTCTTTCAACAAAACCACCTAAGCATGAATTTACATTAGCGAAATTAGGATGTCATAACATGAGCAAGGCAAAGCACTGTAAAACATTGTCAAGGGTACCTCTTTTAAATTTCACTACATTCTTATTTGAGTAAAAAAAATAATCAGCATTGATCTTCAGAACTTGAAGCTATATAAATCGGAAAGGAATGCAAGTTTGCTGACTTTTTGTAAATTGACGGTGGCATTTGAAGGTTACCTGAATCTTTATCTGTGGCTTCAACTTTAATAACAACTCCTCCTGGACCTGTATTTTCACAGATAGTTGCTTCATATACAGCTTTTGTAAACACTGGTGCCTCATCATTTACATCAAGGACAATTACTGTCAGACTCTGAGTTGCAGATAGTGCTGGAGTGCCATCATCAAGGGCAACAACTGTCAAATTGTAATATTCTTGGTATTCACGATTCAAAGCAAAGGTGGTCACTAACAATCCTGTTGAGAGAAGAGAAATGAACATTCATTATTTAAGCAATGCATTACTATCATTAACTTCAAAGCTGTCACATGAAATGTGTGGTTTGCTCTGGTCAAAGCTTAGACTCAAAAGCATAGTTTTAGATCCCAAATCACAGGTAAAAACATAATTATTAATTTATTTATACTCTGTCCAGTCTCCCTGAAAGGATTCAGAGTGGTGAACAACAAAGTCAGCAAACATTCAGTGCCGTACAAAATAAAAACCATAAACAAATAACCATCTCACCCAAAACCCTTGCAAATCCATATTTAAACCAAAAATAGGACTCATTATGTAACATTTACAATTCCATAGTAACCCATCAATTATGTAGTTTTATATGCAAAGATTACACTTTGCAAGAACCAGAATGGCATAGTGGTTTAAGTGTTGGAGACCAGAGTTCATTCCCTGCTCAGTAATACAAGAGTTATCCAGAAAGTAAGGTTACAAGGCAGGTAGCTTTCGCAGGGAATTTTCTCAAGGAACGTTAGTATCACTGCTATGTAGTGAGAAGCCAGAGGAAATGAACAAGCAGTGGCAGACATCAGTAGCTCATTGACTGGTGTTGTGGTGAAGGTTAGAGATGAGCATCCTCATTCCGTATCCCTAAGTGTGAAGTTTGCCCTGTAATATGCTACCTAAATGCTAAGGGCATGAACGTCACTGCAATTAATCGTGAAATCATTTCAGTTTATGGAGAGGATGTAATGTCAAGACAGCATGTGACAAAATGGGTACAGAATATATTGTGAGATCATGAAAAAAAACTTTGCAGAGTCATCTAAAACAAACGGCTTGGGATGTTGACGGCGAGAGTCTGTATTCTTTATAATAACCATGCATGTCTGCACACTGCTCATGCAACACAAGAGTTGTTGACTTCATTTGGTTGGGATATTTTAAGCCACCGATCTCACCCCCAGTGACTATCACCTATTCACTAAATTAAAGGAACATCTTGATGGAAAATACTTTTTTGCGATGAGGAGAAAATCAAAGTGACAAACTAGCTGAAAAAGGCGGAAGGAGACTTCTATGACACAGGCATCAAAAACTCCTCCCACTGATGACAAAATGTATCGAACGGAATGGTAATTATGTGGGGAAATAATTAATACCTATGCTACAATTCATGTAAGTTTTATTAAAATATATTAATTCTTTGTAGTTAGAAAAAAAATATTGTAACCTTACTTTCCGGATAACCCTCACATTAGGCAATCTTGGGTGAGTCAAGCACTCTCATCCCCAAGGTTACTTTAGGATCTCCATAAGTAGAAAACTACTTAAAAGTACACAACAAGTACACAATGACTTGTAAGTACACAACAACAAAATGGTTTAAAAACCAAATCTCTTCTGGCATACCGTTTGTAACCATAATTCTAACCCTTGATCCTTATGGACTATCTACTTTGTCCTTGCATATATAAGTCACCATTTGAGGCTTAATTTTAAATCTATGAGCCAGAAAGTGGAAGACTGGTACCAATTTGGAGGAAGAACTTTCTGGTTTGTTTATTATTATTATTATTATTATATTGTTTTATCCCACTCCCACCCTTCCCTCCCTGTACATGCAATTCATACAGCAAACTACAGAAGTTACATTTGAAATATCAACCTCAGTCTTAATTTTTCCACTCCACATCTTAGCACATTCTCTAAATAATTCCTAACTGGTTCTCACATCCTCTTAGTTATTGTAACCTTTTCAATTTTATCTATATGGTTCCATTTGCAATTTGTTATTTCCACATTTAACACATTAACTATATACTTATGCCAATTAGTCAGTGTCCATTTTGTTTTATCTTTCCAACCCCTCACTAAAACAATTTGTGCACACGCTAATTATTTGTCAATCAATTTTTCTTTTTGTATATTCTTCACTCCTTTTATCCTTGCATGTAGTACATTTCTATTAACTATTAATATATATAAATTTAACATTATATTGGTTGTTAATAGGATTATCAATAGGAAGACCTTTCTGGTTGTGACACCACCTTTCCAAATGAGAAGGTGATGTCTGGAAACTGAGCTTCAAACCATAGGTGTTGGCTGGTTGGACAATCCCCATCAAATTGTTAGTGAACTTGTGTTCCTGCAGATATTGTGTCAGTCCATTCCTGTACTCTTTGATGCTTTGTCACTGGAGCTGAGATGCTCATTAATTAAAATATACATTTAGACTTACATTTAGTACTGAAACTGCAGCAATCTATTGTCTTCTGCTGCAGTCTTGCTCCACTTGCAATATTAACCATCTGTTTTCAGAGCTCAATCAAAAGGTGAGAAATAACTCAAATACCAATTTGACAACTTTAGCTTTTTAGTATACTGTTATATATATATTTTAAAAAACTTTACCTGTGTTTTTATCTATAGCAAATCCCTGGCCTTTACTGTTGCCTAGAAGATGGTATGTAACCTGCCCATTCCTTCCTTGGTCTGGATCCTGGGCAATTATGTGATGCACAAATGAGCCCACTTCTGCATCCTCTCTCATGTAAGAAACAGGAGACGAAACAAAGCGAGGACTGTTGTCGTTGACATCTAAAATGACAATTTTTGCTGTCAGGGAACTCTGCCTGCGATCAGTCAAATTTACAGCCTGATCTACTGCAAATACTGTCAAGACAATAGTCTGTGTGATCTCTCGGTCAAGGGGAACTGCTGTAATTAAGCTCCCATAAGAAGGATGGATGAGAAATGGATTTTCAGTGAAGTCTTTCATGTGCATAGAATACTGAAGTTTACTGTTTAAAAAACTGCCATCTTCATCTCTTGCATGAAAGGTATACACCAAAGTACCAACGGGCACATTTTCTTCTATCCCAATTACAACAAAGTCATTCTGGAAAGAGGGTGAGTTGTCATTTTGATCTTCAACATCAATACTGAGAAAAATAGTATTATTCTGTGGAGGTCTGTGCGGATCATCATTGACAACAACTCTAAAGAAGTAGTGAGACTGTGTCTCATAATCAAGTTCTTTGGATAGAAATAGATCCCCGGTAGTACTGTCAATTTCAAATGGAATACTGTCATCTTCTTCAAAGATGGTGAAATGCTGTTTTTTGCTGGAATATGGATTCTGACCAGGCAGTCTTAGAGAGCTTAGCATTTGAGCAGGTCTCAAATTTTCAGGCACGACAAAATGCCTGATGTTTGGGGTGAAATGTCTTCTTCCTTTAGGAAGTGGGATTACCTGAAATTAAAGAACAACATTATACATATACATACATACAGTATATATCTATATAGGCAGGTGTTTTTTTTCTTTTTTCTGGATGATGACTTTTGGACATGTAAAGGGCCTAAATCCAATTACTGATTTCATTTACTGCAAACTTAACAAAGATTTACATAAGTGCTGACTTATCCATTCAATTATTGACTCAGCAAATCTATAGACTACAATGCTGTACATGTTTATAGGCATATCTATGGATCACTAATGCTGGTCTTTCCATGTATAGAATGTAGCGTTTTTTTCTTAGCAAGCTGCAGCTAAAGAGTCCTGTTCATCTTTCAAAGGTATGATCTCTCTTACAGAAAGGCCCCCAAATCCACTAGACCAGTGATTTTCAACCAGTGTGCCACAGAACACTAGTGTGCCGTGAGAGATCATCAGGTGCGCCGTGGGAAATTATTTTCGAACTTCATTCAGATATAAACTATAAGGCGCATCTGTCCCTTTAAGAAATGGAACCATAGCACTCTCGCGTCACCTAAGAAGTGATGTGAGAGTGCTATGGTCGCACCATCTTGGATTCGCTCAGACGCGGCTAAGTAAACAAAGTTAGAGTTAGTGCTGCAGCTGCGCGTCAAGTAACAGTGGCAATTTGGGATCACAGCCCCAGGTTTCACACTAAGTGAGTGTATAAATACATTTAAAAACATATTAACTATATGTATTACTGTGTTAGAGTGTCATTTTGTGTCATTTTGGTTGGTGGTGTGCCTCAGGATTTTGTAAATGTAAAAAATGTGCCGCGGCTCAAAAAAGGTTGAAAATCACTTTTTGCTGTTACATTTACTCGTGTTCACCAGTCTTGGAAGTGTTTGTGGCATGTCTCAGTCCTTCAGCATAACTTCATGATACGCTTAGGCTAGAAGTTGTGGCTCTGATATGCTTAGGTCTCCAAGCATCTATAGAAGCAGAAGCATCTGAGGAAGTGATGGGGTGATATCTAGGAGCGAATCAGCAGGAGGTGAGTGGCAGTGGGACTCTTCTTGGTCAAGGAAGCGTTGTTTCCAAACCTCTTTTAACTTTGATTCCAACTCTATATTTTCAACCTGCAGCCGACTACTCAAACTGATTAAGTTTAAGTAGTCAACCATGATTTAAAAATGTAGGATTCAGTACTATCTGTAAGTATCCATAAAAGATCTTGAAAAAGATCCCCTTGGATAAGGGAGTCTTGCTGCATGAAGTTATTTGAGGTTATTTGAAATGCACCAAGTTAAGTTAACTGCAATATAACACATTTAAGGATTTGGTGTTACTGTTGTTTGCCATTTTTATTTGGCCTTTTAAAAAGAATGATGGTACAAACCAACAGCCAGGATGCCAAGTGAATGAGTTGAGATCAGCAATCAGAGGAGAATCCAAACTCCACTCCCCCCAAAAAATCTTATTGGGCCAGCAAGATCAGCAAAAGGATTACTGTATATACTTGAGTGTAGGCCGAGTTTTTCAGCCCTTTTTTTAGGCTGAAAAGCCCCCCCCCCCCCAGCTTATACTTGAGTCAAAATTATTTATTATTTTACTGGGTTATTATTATTAGTATTAATATTACATTTATTATTTTACTCTATTATTATATTTATTATCATAATTATTATTATTGATGATTATGTGATCCCTCGTAGTCCGAGAATGATGGTCCTCCAAGTGATGTGTCTCAGCGATGTATACATAGGTAGCTGTGGAGCCCTATTCTTGACCTGCATGTTCTCCTGCAGTGAGGCATTGGTTTCCAGGTGGAAGGCAGTCCTGGTCGGGGTCGGCTTGATGTGCGTTTCTTTCTTTCACCCTCCATTCATGCCTCTTCAAATTCTACAGCACTGCTGGTCACAGTTGACCTCCAGCTAGAGCGCTTATTATTATTATGTTTACATTACTTTATTATTACATTTATTATTTTATTCTATTAGTACTGTTATGATTACAGTTCTATTATTTTACTCTATTACATTTTTAATTACATTTATTATTTTATTCTTCATTATTATTGGAAGGATAAGTAAGCATATTTACACTGAAGGTTAGAATAATGGTTTAATCAGAGTTGGACAGTCTTATCTTAAATTACAGTTTTATGTAAATATTCAAAAATATTTAACCCATACTGATGCCTTAATCAATGTAATTTTATTGGTATCTATTTTTATTTTGAAATTTACCAGTAGCTGCTGTATTTCCCACCCTCAACTTGAGTCAATACATTTTCCCATTTTTTTGTGGTAAAATTAGGTGTCTTGGCTTATATTTGGGTCAGCTTATACTCGAGTATATATGGGTAATTTGATAAAGTTACAGACAGATACAGGGCTTGATTCAGATAATTCCATTTAAATGAGGACTAAGTCGTAATTAACTCTTTACATTGATTTCAGAGGGATTTACATATGAAAGTAGTTTGCATTACAGTAATTTTTCTGAAGGTGTCAGGTATGTTTACAGTTTATAATTACAAATTGTCTGCTATCACTTGGTGCTGATGTTGTTTAAGTCTGTTACTTTTAATTCTGTCTTTCTTTTTATGTAAAGTCTGATAAGAGCATTTTCTGTTTTCACAGAAAAATATTCTGCATGGGGGTCCTCCATGTATCTTGGTACCATCATTTGCTTAAGGTGCCTTACCTCAAGAAAGCAATGCCTGTTTAACTCAATACCTCAACATTGATGGCTGTTTGTCCTTGAAGTGGAGGGATTCCTTGATCAACAGCAGTGACAGCCATTTTGTAGTTTGAACGCCAACTGTACAAGAGGGCTTCGGTGGTTCTTAACTCACCACTGCCGCAGTCAATCTTAAAGTGACCTAAGCTTTCTCCTAAAAGACAGACATCATGGTTAACATAACTGTGTATGAGGGAAGGACTATGCAAACAAGAACGTCTCTCTTTTGTAGTAGCTCTCAGTTTACCTCCTGCTCTCTTGTCCTATCCATTTCCCCCATTCTATATACTTTGCAGTGCAGAAACTTTCTCCATTAACAAGGAAAAATATATTATATTTCTAAAAGAGACCTGCATTCCTATCATACTGTTTGGTTTCCCATCTTCAGCATGAAATAATTCTCTTTAAAGGGACGTCATTTTTCAAGCCAAGGCTGGTCCATGGACCACCAATGGTCTCCAAGAATGAAAATATGGTCTGCGGCCTCACCATTAGTACACTGTTCCCTCAAAATCATGCAGCAGCGAGAGCAACTGGTCTTGTGAAACACTTTTATATCTTCCCGGGGATGTTGGGAGAGGAGGGGCTGACTACCAATGAAAGACTACTACCACCACATCAGCTCTAGATTATTAAATACAGTTTTCTGTCGGTGAGCAGATGGTGACTACTGGATGGCATATGTTCTGTATCAGAAACTAGAGCTGATGTGGTCTATCCAATGCAATTTTCTTAATCAGCACCCCAAACCAAATCTAAAGTTGCTGAAAAGTTGATTCGTAACCCTTTTGGTACTAAGGTTGGTGAGTGGTCCTTGGTCAAGTGGTCCCTGGTCAAAAAAAAGGTTGGCAACCACTGCTTTAACCAAAGTAACCAATCATATGCCATCTATGGGTAACAGCCAATTTTACAAATAGTAATTCACCACTAAGTCATCTCAAATGAATGGAAATTGAAATGAATTTTATTTCTCTGATAGACTCTATATTGCAAGGTCCATTTCTGAGAGCCATGGAATTCACTATGGAGGCTCGGGCTCCATCTACATTCAAACTGCATTATATGGTCAGTGTATCATTATACACTCCCACCACTTTCTTAAAACATGACTTTTGGGGACAGGAGAGTGAGCCTTCCTTCTGTCTCTGAGTATCCTGCCAAAGCAGCAAGTGGACAAATGACCAGCTGGGGAGAGGGACCTGGGGTGGGCAGGGCTGTCTGGCCATTCTCTAAACTACATTACATGAGTCTACACTCCCCATATAATGCAGTTTCAAACGGCATTAGCTGGCAGTGTAGGTGGGACCTTGAATGAATAGTGACAGGCACAGCCAAGCTATATATTCATGCTATGGGTTGTAGGATCCTTTCCACCCAAGATATTTTGATATAATGCAAAAGATTTGATATCATATTTTGATATTTGACAAATAAGAAATTCTCACCTGCAGACAATGAGTATAGCACTCTCCCATTGTTTCCAAAATCAAGGTCTTTTGCAATTATGGTGGCAACAAGTGTTCCTGCTGGTTGCCCTTCCAAAATCTAATGACAAGGAGATTGATTAAAACTAGAATTTCCAAATTGCAAGGACAAACTAAACACACAGCTGTTGTACTTCAGCCTCACAAAACATTTGTAATAACTAAATTGGTACAAATTTTAAATGGTTTCTTAGAAATACCTTTCTATTTCTATATTTCTTCATAATTCTATGGCTGTTATATTCTATTCCTAATTTTCCAGCAATCTTTGCAATGTATAATTTATTTATTTATAATTATTATTTACGTCATTTGTATTCCGCCCTTCTCACCCCGCAGGGGACTCAGGGCGGATCACAATGCACATATACAGGCAAACATTCAATGCCATTGACATACAACATATATAGACAGACATAGAGGCAATTTATCATTCCAGAAATCAGTTAAATTTAGCCTCCCCACAAAATGGTACCTACATTTCCTACTTGACAGATCCAACTGTCTTTCAGGTTGCAAAGATCGACAACAAGCTACACAAATTGGTCGAGAGCTCACTCCAACCCGGGCGGGCCTTGAACTCATGACCTTCCCTGGATTATTTTCCATAGACATTTCAACAGGAGAACAGAAATTTGTAAAACTATATATGAACAAAGTCTTTTTCTTCAGAAAAGGGCAGAATATAAAGTTACTAGAAAGCTGGTAGCAAATGCTACAATTTCATAACTGAAAGCAAGATCAATATAATTTTAGTTTGCAAACAGATTTACCAACCATCAATATTGTCATAGCTCTATGCTATGGAATTCTGGGATGTATATTGTTGTGGTCTTATCATTTTTTGACAGAGAATGACAAATATCTCACCAAACGACAAACCCCAGAAGTCCATTACATTGAGCCATGGCAGTTAAATGTGATGTCAAACTGTTATAATTCACTGATTAATGCATTCTAAATATGTGTCATTGTGTGCCTTTTAATGTGATTTCCAGTTTGAGCATATTGCCACAAGATGGTGCTCCAAACAAAATTTAACATTTATTGTACACCGCAGCAACTAGAAATGGAGAGGGGTGTTTTCCTGCACAAGGCTTAACAGGCTTTTGCTTACATTGGGACAGAGTGTGAGTGTAACACCTATACTGGGTGGAACATGCATTTAAATGACTCCCTCTTCTACCCTATAGCTTGCAATAATATGCAATATAAACTTGGCAGAAAGAACCTTTTTAATAGAAAAAGAAAATATTTACAACAGTTACTACAAACCTTGATATGCAGTGGAATCTGGGGAAAAGACGGGTGGTTGTCATTTAGATCAGTCACTGTGATATAAGCATTTATGGTTGAATTACGTGGAGGGACTCCATGGTCAGTCACCAGAGCAATCAGATGGTGGTGAGCTACCTGCTCATGATCTAATGCAACCCAGTTTATAATTTCACCTGGGATAACAAGGACAATTAACAGAATTACAGTCTGCACGCAATCGGTTTTATAGGATTCATACTACATGCCAAAAAGCTATTTCTGTCACTTGATAGGTGTGCTGCATGGAGCCAAGCAAGAGAGTGTCACTCAGTACTTGTGTACCTTGGGGCCATTATAACTTCACTATCCTCCAAGTGACTTGACTTCATACACAAAAAGCTAACTTTCAAGCCACATGGCTGCTCCAAAGAAACCAAAATAGATTTTCTATTCCCTGCCAGCAAAATAAAAGGTTGAAAAATATTTTAGTTGTTGGCCAGCTGGCTGAAACATCATATACTGTGGATGTTCTCAACACAGAGCCTGCTGGCAAATAGCAAGTAAGAGTTACTTCTTGCAGACGTCATTGCAACACCACTGTGGTATATTTCTTTGAACTCCTACTTATCTCTCTAGACCCATCTCTAAAGCCACTTTGCTTTAGTCATTTGCCAAATGGCAAGTGGTCTAGGTTTTGTGGAGAGCAAGTCTCAGATTCCACATCTGTATAGGCCAAAGGTTCTCTTGCCAACTAGTTTCATCGTTGTGGCTGATTTTCATTTCATATTCCTTTCTTATTGATTTTGAACATTTTATTGTATTGTGCTAAATTACCTCCCTTGGTTTACCTTGAGTGTAAATACACACACACACACACACACACACACTACAGACATGTTGGCCACATGACCTAGGAGGTGTCTACGGACAACACCGGCTCTTCAGCTTAGAAATGGAGATGAGCACCACCCCCCAGAGTCGGACTCAACTAGACTTAATGTCAAGGGGAAACATTTACCTATATATATAACTAACCTATAGGCACTTGTCCTCTCCATTGGCACCCTCTTGCAGTGGGGGAGGGGCTTGCGTACCCTAATGAGGTTGTGAGCCATGCTGGCGGTGGCATAATAGCCACTGGTAGGGCCTCCCATGCCAGACAGGTCACAACCGAAGGGTCTGACAAAGAGTGTCAAAGGGCAGGATGGACTCTCTAGCCTTTTGGCAGCCATCCTAAGAGAAGGAAAACTCTAATTTCAAACCCGGGCAGATGGTGCTCGTCTAACCCTGTAAGGTCAACCATCTAAGAGAAGGAAACTTGAACCAAACCTACGACCTGAGGACCGTCGCTGCGACCATCCAAGTTTGCTAGGCCTTGGCAGACGAACCTTTCATTTAAAGGGTGAGGCCAGTTCTGTGCACGCTGAGCTCCACCAGAAAAATCCATTGCACAGGCTCCAAGAACACATCCAATGCTGAGATAGGCTCTTGCAGTACCCCAAATGTTAATCGGATATTCCATTTGCAATGTGACATAAGTTTACTGGGCATTTTCAGAAAACTGGCTTTAACGCATACCCAAAACGACAAAGAGAAGAATGGAACAAGCAGGAGGCACTCCAAGTTTGACTCAACCTCAGCTCTGTTGGCTGCCAGTGGAAAAAACCAAAAGCTGACAAAGAAAGATCAGTTGCAGAAGGAAAGCTAAAGAAGTCACAGAAAAGTGTTGTGCTGATAAACCAAGGAAAAGTCCAATAAGAGTCCCGCAACTGCAGAACCCATATCCATGGTTTCACTTTCCCATACTTGAGGAAAAATAGTGTTCCTAGAAATTTGTCGAGTCATCTAGGACCTAGATGACTCGACAAATTTCTAGGTGATTCTATGGCATGCGTTCCCTAGAAGTTAACAAAATGTTGCATTGGAGGATCTAGAAAATTCATAGAGAAATCTCTGTAGCACAATCTAGGTTGTCCAATGCAACTCTGTAGTACATTGGGAGTAGAAATCAAATAATGTAATGGTGTTCAGCCATATCCACACTTTCAGGTAACCGCGATCCAGTCAAGAATGAATTTCCTGCAGATATGGGAGTCTTACTGTATCGATAAGAAACAAGCAGGGACTAAAGCAGATAGTTTCTATGATAGTCAAAGGAGGATACAAAAGGAAGATGAGGAATACTTATTTGAAATCAGTGTAAACATTCAGAGATGAGCATGGGGAAGATGATACAATAATAATAATATAAAACTTTAGTTTTCTGTTCCATATTGTCTCCCAATCTTCCATTCTAATGGCCTATGTTAGCTGCCCACAAAAAACTAAAATATACACGCTCATATGACATGTAGGAGAATTGGCACAAGATGTTCTATCAATGGTACATAACTCTGGTAAAATTATCAAAATGCTATAAAAATCTAAACATGAACTGCTGGAAGTGTGAAAAAGAAAGAGGCACATTTCATCAAATGTGGTGGAGTTGTGGGAAAGCTAGAATATATTGAACAGAAATACATGGAGCAGCCCAATAGATCCTCCAAATAAAACCAGAATACTTTTTACTGGGAATCTTAGATTTAGATAGAAATAAAGATATTCTATTTAATTATATAACAACTGCAGCCAGAATAGTTTATGCCAGATACTAGAGGGGAAAAGAAACCCCAAATTTAAAAGAATGGTTAACAAAGATGTTGGAAGTTAGAAGTATGGACAACTTAACACAATAACTTGGATATCGACAAGATAAATCAACTACAGGTTGGACTCTATTAACGAAGTTTATGGAACAAGAAAAAAATGGAAATATTGATATAAATTTAAGAAGGGTAGATATCCCTTAAAATACAGAGAAGACGGTATATATAAAAGAAGACTGAGGATTGGAAAACAGTTCCCACAAAGTAGAAGATGGGAAGTCAACCCCCCCCCCAAATATTCTTCCCCTAATCTATCCTTCCATATTTCCCTTGCTATCCCTTATCCCCAACTCCACTCATTTTAATTCAACCACTCAGAACCACTCCCCTAATAATAATAATAATAATAATAGTAATATTTTTATACACACACACACACACACACACACACATATATATATATATATATATAGAGAGAGAGAGAGAGAGAGAGAGAGAGAGAGAGAGAGAGAGACCATCTCCCCGAAGGGACTCGGGGCAGCTAACATGAGGCCAAGGCCAAATAATTACAATAAAGGAAAGTAAAATGTATACAAAACAGATAACATCAAATAAAAATAGTTAACAATAACATAGTAATGCAATAAAATAATAACAATAACCAGGGGCGGTCTCAGGTAATTTTAAATGGTAGGCGAACATTATTTTGGTGCCCCCCCCAAAAACATTATTTTGCCGCCCCCCATGTAAAACAAATATACAATTATAATATCACAATACCATTAGTAGTATTATATTGTATCAATGTATATACAATATATTATACCATACTCATACTATATTATATCATAATTATATTATACTACATTACAATATAATTATATTATAATATATTGACATTATAATACAATATAACATTCTATTATATTATTATTATAAAACAATAAAGAAAATTATTTATTTAAATAAAATTATCCTCTACTAAATATTTTCATGACTCCTATAAAACTCAAATAACCCAAAATAAAGTAAAATAAAATATTATATATTACTATTTTGTACAATACCACTATACTGCAATATTGTTTGTAATATTACATGTAATATAAAATATATCGTTATTCTATTATTATATTGTATTTTTATTATATTGTATGACAATATTAAGCAGAACTGTATAATAATCAACAAGAAATGCAATGTAAATGCATCAAAATCAGAATATATTACCTCCCACCCGTCTCATAATTCATAGGAGTCTCCCATAAGTCCAAAATTAGGATCCCAATGTAAATGTAAATAGAAAAACAGCCAAAATGTTCAAATGAGGTCGAATACAGGCAACGCGGCCTGGGCAAACTTGGGCCCTCCCCCCCCCTCTAGGTGTTTTGGACTCCAACTCCCACAACTCCTCATAGCCTCAGGCCCCTCAGGTCTAGACAGAAATAGTGCCGAAGAAAGGAAGGAGGGAGAGAAGAGGTCACAGAGGAGGAGGAGGAAAGCCCTTCATTCATTCCTTCACTTACACTTCCTTCACTGATTCTTTTCTCCTTCCCCGCACGCGCACGCGCGCGGAGACCAAAGGAGAGGGGAAGCACTCCCTGCCTGCCCGATAGGGAGTGCTTTGCTTACAGGCTTCTGCGCAAGGGAGCTACTGGGCATGTGCGGAGGTTTTCGCGGATGTGCAGTTGCTCCTGCGCTCAACTTCAGCTCTGGAGCAACTGCCCTGCGCGAAAAACCTCCGCGCATGCCCAGAAGCGGCGTCGGAACAGACAAGGCCGGGGCCCAAAGCAGGCAGCTGCAGCGCTGCCTGAGGAACATCGGCAGGGCCAGGATGGTGCCCCCTTCCCAGATGGCGCCCTAGGCGGCTGCCTACTTGGCCTACCTTGTAGGACCGCCCCTGACAATAACATAAAACAAGTATAAAATGATAAAAGAATTAAACAAGGGCGAGCTGGGCCAAATGCCCCTACCCCTTTTACCCTTGACCTAGCCTCTACCCATTTCTTCTCCCTTACTTCTAAGTAATTGCTTCTAAGTACCAGATAAAAAAATAAACAATAAGGAAGAGGGCCTGGTGAGTCAGACGTGATGGTATGCATCAGTCTAACTACTTTTCATATATTGAGAATTCAGTGCAAAAGGATGATCACAAGATTAGTGAGAATATGGTACATAGATAAATTCATTAATTGGGGGGACGGGACCAAAGATTTAGCTGTTCTTTTTGCATCTGTAACTCCTCACTGCTTTTACCCTTAACTCTGGACAGACATTACATCAATATTCAGTCTCCATTTGTCTCATTCTCCATCTCTCTTTCTCACACACAGACATCAGAGTCATGACATATTTCAATTGCTCTGGATAGCTGAAGGCTAAACTTTCCACAAGGACTCACAGTATTAAGTAAAATGTATTACCTGTATTGGAATTGATTTTGAAATATTTTCCATCGGATAAAAGGTAATAGGAGAGCTGCCCATTTCTTCCAGAGTCCTTGTCCACCGCTGAAATTGTACCAACAACACCTTGGGGCAACAAACTTTCCTCAATTTCAAAAAAATAGTCACCATGCATGAACGCAGGAGAGTTGTCATTTTCATCAAGAACGCTGATTATTACGGAGGTACTTGAATTTTGCTCTGACGTATCAAGTGGGTGAGTAACAAAGGCTTTGAAATTATGTGTCTGCATGTTTTCATAGTCTAAGGGATGCCGTAAGGAAATCACACCTGTTTCAGAATCAATTCTAAATGGCACAGAATCTATGTTTTGCTCCAGGGAGTAAACAACATCCCCAAGGATATGCTGAGGATCTAGCTTCCGGGCCTGTATTTGCAGAATTCTAGTCCCAATTGAAGATGATTCACTAACGTCCACCTGATAGACCAAATTTTCAAAACTGAATGTAGGACGTCCCTTTTGATCATCAATGAATACTCGTAGGATCAACAGAGAACTCAAGGGAGGACTTCCATGATCCTCTGCTTGAATGTGTGCCTCTGTGTGTTTGAGCTGCAAGTCTGCAGCCAGAACTTTAGCAAGATAAAGCACGCCGAACACTGGATCAATGGTAAACACACTGGACGTATTGCTTACGACGGAGTAGTGGATTGCTCCATTTAGTCCACTGTCTTTGTCTTCTGCATGAGCTATGTAAAGAGCTGTGCCAGGCACTGTGTTTCGTGATATATTTATCTGATCGTGCTCCATCCCAAAGACGGGAGGGTTGTCATTGACATCCATCACAGTTACATTGACCTGGGTAGTGCTGTAAACTGCTGAGCTTCCCAGCTGGGACTGCACTGTAAGAACTGTATGATCGTGGGTTTCATGGTCAAGCTTTTTCTTAGTGCGGATGATTCCATACTGTGGGTCAATAGAGAACCTTCCATAGGGATCGCCAGAGGAAATTCTGTAAGTAATCATTTCCAAAAAATCTGTAAAAAGGAAAAAAACAAATCAATATCAAACAGAAGATAACCAAAAGATCAAGAATATTTGAGAAATGCATGTCAGAACAGTATTTAGTGAGTTGTCAAAGGCTTTCATGGCCAAAATCATTGGGTTGCTGTGAGTTTTCTGGGCTATATGGCCATGTTCCAGAAATAATAATAATACTTTATTTATATTCCGCCCTTCTCACCCCGAAGGAGACTCAGGGCAGATCACAAGTACACATACACGGCAAACATTCAATGCTGTTTGTATAGACGTACACAGTACTCAGACAGAACAGAAGGAGGTTTTTGTGTCGTGCCACAGGGGGTCCTGATGCTCCATCCTCTATGATGAAGAGCTGTCAGGACTTCCGCATTCCAGCATTTTCTGATCTTCTTTTTCTTTATGGCATTGTAAATACCTCCCCCATTTTTTAGCGGTACCTAATTTCTCTAATTACAGCTAAAACTGTTTTCGAACTGCTTAGGTAAACAATGGGCAGAGCTGATGGTTGGCTGCCCACGCCAACCCGGGGTTCGAACTTGCAACCTTTCGGTTGATAGATCTTTTAGCTACTGATGATTTAACAGCTGTGTGAAACCTCCGGCCCTCCTGATGATGGCAGGCATCCACATTGATGGCAGGCATCCTCAGAGGTCATGAGGTCTGTTGGAAACTAGACAAGTGAGGTTTATATATCTGTGGAATGTTCAGTGTGGGAGAAAGAACTCTTGTCTGTTGAGGCAGGTATGAATGTTGAAATTGGCCACCTTGATTAGCATTGAATAGCCTTGCAGCTTCAAAGCCTGGCTGCTGTCTATCTGGGGGAATCCTTTGTTGAGGGGTGTTATCTGGCCCTGATTGTTTCATGTCTGGAATTCCCCAGTTTTTTTAGTGTAGTTCTTTATTTACTATCCTGATTTTTAGACTTTTTTAAAATACTGGTAGCCAGGATTGATATTCTGGTACCAAGTTTTGTTCATTTTTATGGTTTTCTCCTTTAAATCCACAAGCATGTAGGCAATTTCAACAGAAAGGAGGAAACAATGAAAACAAACAAAATCTGGCTACCATTATAAAAAAAATCAAGACAGTAAATACAGTAAACCAGGACAGTAAATAAAGTAAATACAGCCCAGAAAACTCACAGCAACCCAGTATTTAGTGACTTGAAAATTTAAAGCCTCTTTCGAAATGCCTTTCAGCATTTCTGTCTCTTTCTTCTATAGCTTCTAGCTAGAGCAAAGCAGAAAAAATGATACTGTACAGACTTTACTCAAAGGCACACTGTTGTCCATTTATGAGTCGTGCATTTTCACTTCATAGGTCTGATTAAACTTTATGATGAAATCAATATCATTTCTCCCATTTAAAATATACTAATTTTGCCAACTAAGTCAAATTGAACAGAGGAATTCTACTCTAAGCAGACTCAATAACATTCCGGTAAACTTTAATTTTATGTCTTCAGTATAAGTGTTTTGGGACCTATCAGTCAATCCATGAACATTCTGTATACAAACCAGGAGCCATAATATATACATAGGGTATGCACAGAATTAGGGTAGGAGAAATTCTCAAATGCCAAGAATTTTTTTTAAATTCCTGTAATATGAATACTGAAAGTATTTGTAACACTCCCAATTACTGGGATTGCTGCAGTATTTTCTGAGGCCATAACATTTGTTGCCGCAAAGGAGAAAAGTAGGAGAATACGATTATTATTATTATTATTATTATTATTATTTACTGACACAAAACCACAGTATGTCACAGCAAACGAGATCTATATGCTGGATTTTGTATCCAAAAATCACAAGTCGAACACTTTCCCAAGCGTCTATGACTGTGTGATGTATTTTTAAATGATGTTCGCAGATCCAAGTCAGGTGGCCTTTTGCAGTTGACAGATTGTAATTTTGACAATGTTTACTGTTTACAAATGCTGGATGAGATCTTTTGGCATGGCACCCAGTGTGCCAGTAACCACTGGGACCACATGTACTGGGTTATGCCACAGCCTTTGCAGTTCGATTTTGAGGTCTTGATAATGGCTGAGCTTTTCCTGTTGTTTCTCCTCAATGCGGCTGTCACCCGGTATGGTGACATGAATAATCAAGACTTTTTTTTCTTTTCCACAATCGTGAAGTCTGGTGTATTGTGTTCCAAAACTGTGTCAGTCTGGATTCGAAAATCCCACCGTATTTTTGCATGTTCATTTTCCACAACCTTTGCAGGTCCCTTTATGATCCCACCAATTCTTTACTGCTGGCAGGTGGTACTTGTGACATTAGTTCCAGTGAATCATTTGGGCCACAGAGTTGTGTTTTTGTTTGTAGTCCATCTGTGCAATTTTTTTTGCAGCAGCTGAGGATATGGTTCATGGTTTCATCAGCTTCCTTGCACAGTCTGCATTTTGGGTCATCAGCTGATTTTTCGATCCTGGACTTAATGGCATTTGTTCTGATGGCTTGCTCCTGGGCTGCAAGAATCAGGCCTTCTCTCTCCTTCAGTGTTCCATTCGTGAGCCATAACCAGGTCTTCTCCTTGTCAATTTTTCCTTCAATTTTGTCAATTTTTATTATTTCATTTTTTAAAATTTATTTAGATATTTCAATAAATAATAAAAATTAATAATAATAATAATTAGATAAACAACAAGATTAGTACACAGCAAACAAGATCACTGTGCTAGGTTTTGTATTGGATCACAAGTCTGATACTTCCCAAGTGTCTAGGACTGTGTGATGCATTGGCAAATAATTTGTGCAGATCTGACTAGGGTGGCTTTTTGCAGCTGGCAGATGATAATTTTTTCAGCACCGCTTGTTGTTGTTGTTATTGTGTTTACTTTTCTCTCCACAAATAGACTAAAGTGGTGGCTTACATTCAAAACATTCCAAACACATCCACAAAAGTATTCTCACTCTCTTGATACTCAACATATCAAGTTCTCAAAACTATAAGGAGATACACTTTAAAATTCTACAAAAAGTATTGAAGCATGAGCTGCCTGTTTGACCCACTACAGTGTTCCCTCACTACTTTGCAGTTCTCTTTTTGTGGACTTGCTGTTTTGTGGTTTTTTGCCCCTCAGTTTATGAATGGTTGCCGTTGCCCAGAGCAGTGTTCTAATCCCGCCTCCTGGCAATGATGGAGTGTGGAAGTTGGTTTCACCCTCCCCCTTGGGAAAGAGGCAGCCAATCAAGAGAGAGTGCAAAGCAAAGCAGAGATAGCTAGCAAAAAAAAGTATGCTGTGCCTTTAAATCTCTCCTCACTTCTGCCTCACCCTCAGAACTCGATATACATACAGTATATAGTGTCTCTACTTCGCGGAATTTCACTTTTTGCGGGTGGTTCTGGAATATAACATCCGCGATAAGCGAGTAAACACTGTATTTCTCTACTGATATTCTGGTACCAAATTTCTTCAAAATATTTAGTGTCTCAGTGTAGATCAAGCTCCAGTCATAGAACCTGTGCACTGAAGATACCAGCAGAACTCAACAGATCCATGTTTTTCTCCCTTGAGCTGAAACATTAACCGCTTAGCACAGGGGTGGGCAATTATTTTTCCAAGGGGCCACACGAGAGCCAAAAAATAATATGGAGGGCCGCACCTAAAGGTTGAACTACATTCTAATCTACATTATTTATTTATTTATTTACTATATTTACTATATATTACACATCATTAATATTAACATATTAATATCTCAAGAAATATTCATATATTATTAGTATAAATATCATA
This sequence comes from Anolis apletophallus, assembly GCA_030556195.1. Taxonomy (NCBI): domain Eukaryota; kingdom Metazoa; phylum Chordata; class Lepidosauria; order Squamata; family Anolidae; genus Anolis; species Anolis apletophallus. The sequence goes on along the minus strand of JARBWK010000012.1, from coordinate 55,124,066 downwards.
ATTAATATATTATAGTATATACAGTATATAGACATTATAATATATTGAAATTATAATATCATATAACATTATTATATTATATTATTTATATTATTATTATTATTATAATTTTTTATAAAATAATAATAAAAGCCACTAAAATAAAATAAAATTCAAGAAGGCAAGGTGCGAACCAAGATGAAAGCTGACATCCTCAAGAGAGGAAGGGTCCCAAGAGGGAATGGCCCAATGGACCCAGCCCAGAGGATGGCAAAGCGGACCAAGCCGCAGATCAGAGCAGCAGGTGATCCGCCCGCTCTTGCCCCCAGCTGTTCCCCAGCTGATCGCCCTGCTATGGAGTGCCTGCCATCCCTGGAGGCCAAGAGGAAGGGGTGCCGCTGCCGCCATCCCATCGTGGGCTCTGTGGGGCCTGTGTCGGCAGATAGGCCAGAGGAGCGGCAGCTTTGGAGTGCCTCCCATTCCTGAAAGTGATCTGGGCCTGCAGGGGCAGCACTCGGCGATCTGAGGCGGCTAATCACCCTGGTGACCCGGAAGATGATCAAGTCTTCCGGGTTGCCAGAGCGATCAGCCCGTGCAGGTCACCAAGTGTTCCCCCTGCAGGCCCGGATCACCTCCAGGAATGGGAGGCATTCCAAAGCCGCCGCTCCTCCAGCCTGTCTGCCGACACAGGCCCCACAGAGCCCACAATGGGATGGCGGCAGTGGCACCCTTTCCTCTTGGCCACGCCCCCGACGCCCTTCTCCCTGGGCCGGACAGAATTGGCTGCCAGGCCGGATCCGGCCCACGGGCCATAGGTTGCCCACCCCTGGCTTAGCAGGATGGCAGAAATTGGAGAGGTCCGTGAACATAGTCCTTTGTCCACATCTAATACCTTGATACAGTCTTCTATGACTTAGGTATGGGGTATTTGAAGTACCATATCTTACATATAAGTCTGCCTGAGTTTTAAGACCTGCAGGGGAGGCAATTATGGAACTTTCAACACAACCATATAACACAGAATATCAAGGCAGAAAATCCCACAATATCTGCTTTGAACTGGGTTATCTGAGTCCACACTGTCATATATTCCAGTTCAAAAGCAGATAATTTTGGGATTTTTTGCCTTGATATTCTGGGATATAGGGCTGTGTGGAAGGGCCCCTAGGGAATCTAGAATGGTTCCTTTTTTGCGGTCTTTTAGCAAGCAGTCAAAACCTTTTGAAACTGAATTTAACAAAAGAGGTTTTATGGTGCTGTACTGTTTTTAATTTATGTTTACAAGTAAGACTGTAAATGGCTTCAATTCTGTTGTTCTTTACGAACTTTATTTTAATCTTAATTTTTTGTATGCTTTTAACTATATAACTTTTATGACGTTTTGTAACTACTTTTAGCCTCAGGCTATGGAAGAGGCAGGATATAAATAAAGTAATGGGTGGATTTATAGGATCTGGGAGGTGTGCAGGGACTTTTCATTTCATCTGATATCACTCATTCACTACTCTCCGACTCTTCGTGTGTGGAGGGGCGGCACCATCACTCATGTGTAAATATAGATGGGACAGATAAAAAGAAACAGGGCTTTGCTGAATCTCCTTTGGGTTTTCTGTGTAATTGTGGTGCTTTTAAAGTTTGGCCATTATAATAGAATTTCTATTTTTTAAAAACAACAACCTGATAATATCACTTTATATGACTTTTAATGTTATCTCCTGCACAAACACTCGATAGACATGTACTTTAATAAAACACTCTAAATTTACTCTACTCGTTTCTCCTAGACAAATCCAAAGGTTTTTGTATTTTCAGCATGTTTTGTGTATTGAAAGAATGAAATGACACTTAAAATAGCATTGGCTGCAGATGTGCGAAGCCTGTAACAAATCAAGAGCGTGCTGGAATCTGCCTGAATGGATTCCAAAGCCACTTACTCAAAGGCTCCCTGGCTTTCACCGTCCCAACAGCACTTCCTTCGGGGGCATCTTCGGGGATGGAAAAAGTGTAACGTGATTTCTCAAAGACAGCGGGCGCCACGGTACTCTGGAGGATCTTTAGCGTCACAACTGCATTCAGAACAGACCAAAGACTACCGCCATCCCGGGCAGAAACAGTCAACTGCACACTGGAATGCTCCACATGAGTGAGAGATGATAGCAGATAAACAATTCCTGCAAAGAGAGAGAAAAGCAGTAGAGCTTCTTTTTTTGCAGAGACATTTTCAAGTTGAGGCCAGAGTGTGTTAGTATCAGTTTCTGAACTGGCGTGTTTTGTTTGTTTATTTACTTTATTTACTTTATTTATATTCCGCACTTCTCACCCCGAAGGGGACTCAAAGCGGATTACAGGTACACATATTTAGCAGACAATCCCTGCCGTTTCCACAATATACACATATAGACGAACATAGGCAAACTCTAGCCACCAAGGGGAGCTGATTTTTATTATTACTCTTCAAAGTTCAGTGAGCTATTGTGAGAGAGGAAAATAAAGGGGTTTTCTTTTCGTGTCAGGAGCAACTTGAGAAACTCCAAGTCACCCCTGGTGGGAGAGAATTGGCCGTCTGCAAGGATGTTGCCCAGAAGACGCCCGGATATTTTACCATCCTGTGGGAGGCTTCTCTCATTTCCCCGTATGGGAAGCTGGAGCTGACAGACAGGAGCTCACCTGGCTCCCTGAATTCGAACCTTTTGGTCAGCAATCCTGCTGGCACAAGGGTTTAATCCATTGCATTACCAGGGGTTCCAGGGATAAAGAGAAACTGTTACCGGCCTATCTAGCTATTTGAGTAGATTTATAATGCATCCAAAAACTAATGGAATTTTTTTAAAAAAAATGACTTGCAGATTTTTTTGTAAAAAAAAATTATGGTTTGGAAACTTATGCATGTCCCAGAAATAAGTACTCCTGGATTCACTCCTGGCCTCTTTCGTTTATTTGTCTCACAAGGTAGATATATAGTTATTTTCACTTCCCATTAAAAGGAGTGATGACTTTCCCCAAGGCCCTTTATAGCTACTCCAAGAATGAGTCCAACTTTGAAATGAGTGTTTATTTATCCAAGTCCCAACACTTGCTGCATCCATGGAATCACATGAATGGATCTCATTCCACGCATTCTCTCCTTGGAAGTATTTTGTTCAAGAACTGCCAAAAATTTATACTGCCAGAACATTCGGAAACAAATTAGTTATTAGATGCTATTTAGTTACATTCAATTGCAAAATAAGTTGCAGAGCTTGCTTCCATTTTGACACACACACAACTATTAACCGAACTGCAAACCAATGTCAGGGGAATATCACTCCAATACAGATCCTAAAAAAAGAATGAGCTTCAGCAAAGGTTGAAACTCCCCCTGTAAATAAAAAAAGGTGAAGCCCATTCATTGCATCTTAACAGTTTCAGGATATCCAGTATCTATCTCACATTTTAAAAATGATAATGGTGTGATGATGCTTGACTCTGAGAAGTACACTTTCAAGCCAACGGGATCCCCCAATTTAATTCAGATCAAATTAAGATAGTCTTTCTATATTACATAGAGGATAATTGGGGGAACAGAGAAGGAAAACATCTGCTAGAGATGTTCTATCAACGCTTATGCAAGAATCATAGGTCATAGAGGTGGAAAAGACTTTGTGGGCTATCCAGTCCAACCCTCTGCCAAGAAGAAGGAAAATCACATTCAAAACACCCCTGACAAATGGCCATCCAGCATCTGTTTAAAAGCCTCCAAAGAAGAAGCCTCCACCACACTCCAGGGCGGAGAGTTCCACTGCTGAACAGCTTTCGCAATCAGGAATTTCTTCCTAATGTTCAAATGGAATTTCCTTTCCTGTAGTTTGAAGCCATTGTTCCATGTCCTAGTCTCCAGAGCAGCAGAAAACAAGCTTGTTCCCTCCTCCCTATGACTTTCTCTCACATATTTATACATGGCCATCATGTCTCCTCTCAACATTCTCTTCTGAAGGTTAAACATGTCCAGCTCTTTAAGCCCCTCCTCATAGGGCTTGTTCTCCAGACTGTTGATCATTTCAGTCACCCTCCTCTGGACACATTCCAGCTTGTCAACATCTCCGTTAAATTGCGGTGCCCAGAACTGGACACAAAAAGGTCACAACAGGGGGGTGGTATGCTCCCTGTATGTAGCTCCAGTTAGTAATCTGGCTGCCGCCCATTGAACTAGTTGCAATTTCCAAACTGTCTTCAAAGGCAGCCCCACGTAGAGTGTGTCGCAGTAATATATTCAGGATGTGGCCAGAGCGTGGACGACCGTAGCCAGATCAGACTTCCCAAGGTACGGGCACAGCTAGCGCACGAGTCTTAACTGTGCAAAAGCTCCCCTGGCCACTGCTGAGACCTGGGGTTCCAGGCTCAGCGATGAGTCCAGGATCACTCCCAAGTTAGCAACATTTCCTGGGCAGGCATAGTAAGTGGATAATTCCTTCCATGCAAACTTTTGGTGCCTAGTACTTACTATCTGTAATTCTCATCAACTTTAGAAGACACCACAGTCCACTCCTCTCCTTGAGTGTAACTAATGGGCATGTGGTCTAACATAAACAAAATATTGGTGTGCGTTTTGGCCCAAATGCAAGGTTTAACTTTTCAACAGAGGTTTTCAACAAAAGGCAAGGAAATTCAATAAAGAACCACATGCCAAAGAAATCAGGAGAAGTGAAACAATCTGAGATGTGACAGGTTCTTGTGTGCATATTCAGTCTCCTTTATGCATTTCGTGAAGATCAAAATCAACTTAGAATAAGGGAAAATTAAAATGTCTGATTTCGGTACAGTTGTTTCAACAGCTAAATTAGTAATTGTTTCATCAGCTAAATTAGACTACACAGAGAAGCCACTGAAATCCACAAGCATGAGGACAATTTCAACAGAAAGGAAGAAAACAATAAAAATTAACAAAATCTGGCTACCAGTATTAAAAAAACCCCTTCTAAAATCATAACAGTAAATAAAGAACACTCAAAAGCAGGGAAACTTTGTTTTCCTAGTTTCCAACAGACCTCACAACCTCTGAGGATGCCTGCCATAGATTCAGGCAAAACGTCAGGAGAGAATGCTTCTGGGATATTTATTTATTTATTTACTTTATTTATATTCCGCTCTTCTCACCCCGAAGGAGACTCAGAGCGGATTACAGGTACACATACTTAGCAGACAATCCCTGCTGTTTCAACATACAACATATAGATGAACAGAGGCAAACTCTGGCCACCAGAGGGAGCTGACACACTCCTCATCTCTCAGCATTCCCAGTGTCTCTTGTTGTTACTTCCGCATTCCTCGGTGTTCCTGGATTTCTTTAATGGCTTCATAATTCAGTCAAAATTTGCCTCCCCACTTAATGTGGTACCTTTATCTCCTACTTGACAGATGCAGCTGTCTTTTGGGCTGCAAAGGTCGACAGCAGGTTACATTTAAGGTCGAGCACCCACCTCGACCCAGGCAGGCCTCGAACTCATGACCTACTGGTCAGAGAGATCTTATGCAGCTGACACTTAGCCAGCTGCACCACATTCCCGGTGGAATGTATGGCCATACAGCCTTGAAAACGCACAACAACCCAATGTGCGATAAATTGATAAGAAGGGAAATAGAAGACAGAAAACTTGCTTGCACATAAAAGCATCTTTAGTTTATTTTTCATTTGACTTTTACATAAACAAAGGGCCTCCTGATCCTTTTAAAAGTTGATTTAAAAGATTGTTTAGAAACAAGAAAAAAAGACATGAGATCTATATGTATATCCAGCATGAAGACAAAAACAAAAACAGCATGCAGCAATTCAACAGAGATGTGCCAGAAATGCATTATTGTCAGCAGATGCAGCTTCAGGGGAAAAAACCAATATATCGTGCCATTTTCCTCAAGCAAGCTTTTGTTCAAAGTGCCAATGCTCCAAAAAATCCTGACTTATCATTTGCAAGAGCTGTGTTACTGCACACTGGAGAATCATTCCTGCCTGGCCCCTGTTCTCAATAAAAGAAACTAAATGGACTAACGTAACATAAAATCTGAACCTTGCTAACTAGGAGGTTTGCCATTTCCTTCTTTTTAAAAATAGCCCATAGCACCTGGTATAAATTGATGGTCCCCCACCGAAGCTCCCCCAGAGGGCAGACGCTGCTTAGATTCCAGGATCAGATGGGATCTGATGCCTTTAAGCTATTTATTTAGGCCACTCTTGACAGGAAACGATGTTCTATGACATGGAATCCCTTTCTTTTTTTTATGCTGTAGGACAGATAACAGTGAATTTTGTCTTTCACACAATGAATTGTTTCTAGCCATTGTTGGAGATGGGCATACATTTACCTGCTTACAAATCAGCTTATCTCCAGATAAGTAAAACACTGCTTGCTTTACCCAATTAACTACTGTTAAGTTAACCTTTCAGCAAATTGAGAAGTCACAACCCACACAGCCAGATGTCAGCCAAGGGACAGCATCTACAGTAACACTTGCAATCAGAATTGTTGGGTTTCAGCCCTGGACTGCACAACTCTCTTGTGTCATCAACTTTTCAGACCTCAATGAGTGGATAGACTAGAGATAGGATCAGGTCAGTGTTTCTCAACCTGGGGATTGGGACCCCTGGGGTGCGGTCACAAGGGGGCATCAGAGGGGCTGCCAAAAACCATCAGAAAACACAGTATTTTCTGTTGGTCAAAGAGGTTCTGTGTGTGGTTCAGGGGGGGAAACTAATAGATCTGATTTTGAGGCATACTGGTCGGTCTTTATTAAATACACTTTAGAGAGTGAAAATGGAAAACAATATAACTTTGTTGGTCAGGAATTTTAGATATGACATTTGATTAACGGTTGATTTATAAATATATGGTGAAGGAAAGCATACCTGTTCAGGCCTTGGTGAGGGTTTATGTGTTTTGTTTACATTGTAAGTTGTTATTGTATGTAAAAAATTTTTTAAAAAAAAGAGGTTCTGTGTGGGAAGTTTGGCCCAATTCTATCATTGGTGGGGTTCAGAATGCTCTTTGATTGTAGGTGAACTATAAATCCCAGCAACTACAACTCCCAAATGTCAAGGTCTATTTTACCCAAACTCCCCCAGTGTTCACATTTAGGAATATTGGGTAACCATGCCAAGTTTGCTCCAGATCTATCATTGTTTGAGACCACAGTGCTCTCTGGATGTAGGTGAACTACAAATCCAAAACTCAAGGTCAGTGTCAACCTAATCCTTCCAGTATTTTCTGTTGGTCATGGGAGTTCTGTGTGCCAAGTTTGGTTCAAGTCCATTGTTGGAGGAGTTCAGAATGCTCTTTGATTGTACGTAAACTATAACTCCCAGCAACTCCAACTCCCAAATGACAAAATCAACCCACCCACAAACCCCACCAGTATTCAAATTTGGGTGTATTTTCAAAGGTATTTTTATTTTATTGTCACCACAACCTGAGCTGGCATTAAGAAGACTGTGGCATTAGGTTCACATTCCTATGCATATTTTCCTCCTCCTCCCCACAATGGCATATCTGTGAGGGAATTTCCTTTTCAAAGGTATTTTTATTGCCCTGAGCTGGCCATGTGGCCTTTCACCACCATTGTCACTTCTGCCTTTTCTTCCTTCCCGTGAGGATGCACATTTTGCCTCTTTCTCTAGGAAAAGAGAGCGTGATGCATCAATTTTGTTTTACTTTTTATTACCCTTTTACTTCTTTAGAAGATGAGATTTAGTAATCTAGTTAGACCCAAGACCTTTTCTATCAAGAATTTATTTCTTTTACTTCAATAAATATTTTTGAACCTGAAGTTCTGACTCTGCAATCCTGTGCCATCCTAAGAAATAGAAGCTTATCCCAGCTCATTACATGTAAGTTTCGGCTGGTTATGAAGTTGGTTTCTGGTATTCTGCTATATTTATGGTAGAATCACCCCAGCTGAGGGTTATTTTTGAGCCTAACAGCTCAGATTCCCCTACAAGAAAGATGAAGGTCGTGGAACTTATTTCTGCAACACAAATGCCAAGTTTCTATAATTTTTAAACATTTATCATGCCACAAAAGGAAGAGAAAGAGTGGAGAGCACTTGTTACTCTTAATGTTGTCAAACACCATTTCCCACCATTGCACAACATTATGGCCAATGATTTAGTACAATGGAAACTGTAATCCAACAGCATCCGAAGAGTAACAATATCCCCATTCCTAGGAATCTTCCACTCATCACTGCTTCCTAGTCCAGAAATAATAATAATCATCATCATCATCATCTAATCTGTTTTTATTCTGTTTTTAAGTATGTTGTGTTGTGTATTCATTGTGGTGAACCACCCTGAACCTTATTGGGAAGGGTGGTATATAAATCTAAATAATAAATAAATAAATAAATAATAAATCTTGATTTATATCCCACCACCATCTCCCCAAAGGGGACTCATGGCAGCTAACATTAGGCCGAACCCAAGAATTACAATAAGGCAAACGTTAACTGCTAATTTGTATATGATGGAATTGTGTTGATAATTGTTGATATGTTTGTCTTGGGCAGTTCTTGCCTCGAGTCACCTTCAGGCTGAGAGAGGCGGTCTAGAAGCAAAGTAAATAAATAAATAAATAAATAAATAAATAAATAAAATACATACAACAGACAGTAACATCAAATAAGGTGCAAACAATAACAAAATAACACAATATAATAAAAACAAAAAAATAAAATTATAAAGGAATTGAACACGGTGGGCTGGGCCAAATGCAAGCAATAACATTATGAAACCCCTGGGTGAGATAGAAACATAGAGTCGTATATCTAGCGAGAGACTCAGATGGCAAAAACAATGGGATTAATCTTCACTGAGGGATGAGATGAAGTGCATCAGAAGGGCAAATTTGTACTGGGGCAGACATGGTATGGGGATTTGTTGTTCATTCCTCAAAAGCACACCAGAAAAGTCAAGTTTTAGGCTTTTTCCTAAAGGCTGCAAAGGTGGATGCTTGCCTGATCTCCCTGGATAGTGAGTTCCAGAGCCGAGGGGCCACCACGGAGAAGGCCCTCTCCCTTGTCCCCACAAGCAGCGTTTGTGACAGAGGTGGAAGCAAGAGGAGGGCCTCCCCGGAAGATAGAAGAAATCATGCAGGTTCATAGAAGGAAGAAATAGGAGCATACCAGAAGCACTACACTGATTCTGGTATCAACTTTGTGCAAACAACAAATTCAACAGTATCTGCTCTCCGACCAACCCCCATCCAATAGTATATTATAAACATATGGGATTTAGCCCTCGAACCAGCTGTACAGCCCACAGCATTCAGCCATCTTTCTACAACTCTTAATCTGTTGTCTGGATAAATATTAAACATTTCTGCATCCGGTTCTCAACTATGGATAGTTAAAGGGTGATCGGGCTATGCATTTGCTGGTGGTCAAAAGTATGTGTCTGTTGTGTGAGAGAAGGAACAATTAGGCCAGTTTATTCAAGTTGGCTATGTGACTTTCCACCAAACTCAATAAAAGGCATTCTTTTCTAGCCTATTCTAATTAGCAAATGCTGATAATAGAACAAAACAATGACAAGAAATGGAAAAGGGGGGAATAAAAAAGGGAAAGAATATAAATTACCTATCTGCGAACACAACATCCAGATGGCTTCCCACTAATACAAAGCGACAGCCAACTCAGACAGCAGCCAGATGGCTAAAAAGGTATGTGCAGTTCATCACCCAAACTCACCTTCAAATCTGGCAGCTGAACCAACTTAACATTGAGGCAGGTCAATACTCATTTCCAGTGACCTATTCAGAATGTGCATGTTTCTCCTCTCCAACCTGCCCAAGTTGTCAGGAGTTAAGTATGAGCCAGGAGTAGGGTAAAAATACTACAATCCCTCGGAAAGAGGAGCAGAGAGAGTACTCGTTTGCCTGCCAATAAGATGAAGCAGCAAGTCCCATGTAATCGGGTATTTGCTGCCAACTGCCACATCATTTCCATTTTTATTAAGCTATGTTCAAAATGTGCCTGATCGACCTGACTGAGGCAGCTTTTCCGAACTGTAGTGACAGCAGCAATTGATAGGTTTGGCCCAGAAAAGCGGTTTTCAACTATTTCAATGAATCAATTAACTAAAACATTGAATTAAGAACAGAAAATTAACTTTTAAATCAGGTTTCCCCCTGACATTAAGTCCAGTTATGTCCAACTCTGGGGGTTGGTGCTCATCTCCATTTCTAAGCTGAAGAGCCAGCGTTGTCAGTAGATACCTCCAAAGTCATGTGGCCAGCATGACTTCATGGAGTGCTATTATTCTTTATTTTATTTATTTACTTTATTTATATTCTGCTCTTCTCACCCCGAAGGGGACTCAGAGTGGATTACAGGTACACATACTAGCAGACAATTCCTGCTGTTTTTTCACATACACAACATATAGACGAACAGAGGCAAACTCTTGCCACCAGGGGGAGCTGGCACACTCCTCATCTCTCAGTGTCCCTTGTTGTTCCACTTCCTGCCGGAGTGGTACCTATTGATCTAATCACATTTGCATGTTTTTGAACTGCTAGGTTGGCAGAAGCTGGAGCTAACAGAAGGAGCTCATGCTGCTCCCCGGATTTGAACCTGTGAGCTTTCAGTCAACAAGTTTAGCAGCTCAGCGCTTTAACCCACTGCACCACCGGCAGCTCCTTTAAAAAAAACAGTTTAGAGAATTGCTATAGTTTTCAACATTTATTTTTCTTTCATCTGAAATGTCCTTTCCTTTTAATCATGGTCTACAATGTTTCAACTTGTATGTAGAGTCTTCATGGAAGAATTTCTAATGTGTGTAACAGTCATGTGGTTCCCCAGCCACACTTTTGGAGGACTGATGTTTTCCCTCCAAGGAATCCCACATTTTCCTTCTTTCATACTTCCCAGTGACCTCTGAAATATCACCTTCATTTTCACTATCTACCATTTTCCCCATTTTAATTTTTCCCATGGAAAAATTAAAATGGGAGCAGACTGTGGGAGGGAGTGGAAATACAAATCAAAAGTAGAAAAGAATCATATGCACATATAGTTCACGAAGCACTCATCTGGAAAAGCCATTTACTGCATAATAGGAGAAAAATGGCAAATCATGTATGTATTTATTTTACTTTAAAAATTATATCCTACCCTGTATCACAAGATCTTAGGACCATGGGCAAGTGATTCAAACTATAGAAAATATAATATGCAAGAACTATTTATTTATTTACTTTATTTCTATTCCGCCCTTCTCACCCCGCAGGAGACTCAGGGCGGATTTTGGCTGTTATTATCCGGATTACAATGTACACATTACTTTTAGACACACAAACACACAAGACAGACAGAGGCAATTTAACATCTGGCCACCAGGGTGAGTTGTCGCACTCCTTCATTCCTCAGCATGTTTTCTGGAGATCTTTTTTATGGCCTCGTAAATCAGTTAAATTTAGCCTCCCCACTAAGTGGTACCTTAATTTCCTACTTGACAAATCCAACTGTCTTTCGGGTTGCAAAGATCGACAACAGGCTACACAATAGGTCGAGAGCCCACCTCAACCCGGGCAGGCCTCAAACTCATGACCTTCTGGTCAGTAGAGATCTTATACAGCTGACACTCAGCCAGCTGCGCCACATTCCCAGTGCTATATTAAACAAGTGAATACGTTTTAAAAGTTAACCTTGTGTTGTCGAAGGCTTTCATGGCTGGAAATACTGGGTTGCTGTGAGTTTTCCAGGCTGTATTGAAGGGGACAATGGATACCTATTTAATTTTATATAATATGATTAATAATTGCAATGGTATGAAGAATAGTTGGATCAAATACATAGCCTTAGCCTTTAGTGTTTTTGTGTGTACATATGTATGTGTGTGAGGAGAAACTTGAGAAACTGCAAGTCGCTTCTGGTGTGAGAGAATTGGCCACCTGCAAGAACGTTGCCCAGGGGACGCCCAGATGTTTTATGTTTTTACCATCAATGTGGGAGACTTCTCTCATGTCCCCAAATGGAGAGCTGAAGGTGACAGAGGGAACTCATCCACACTCTCCCCAGATTTGAACCTGTAACCCAGGGGCCAGGAACCTTTTTCAGAGAGCCATAAAAGCAAAATATTTGGAAATATTTTTCATTGAGAGCCATATATTGTAATGTATAATATATTTTAAGGCTGAATACAACTAAATGTACATACTATATATGTACATACTATGAGAAAAGGATTCCCCCGGCAGAATGACAGGACACTTCAGACCTGGCTCTGCAAAAGGCATGCTCAGGACTCTGGGAAGAAAGAGAAGACGGACGGAAGGGGAAAAGAAAGAAAGATAAAGGAAATAAAGGAGGGAGGGGGAGAGGAAGAAAGAAAAGAAGAACAAACTATGGAAAAGGAAGAAAAGGAAAGCAGGAGAGAGACAAGGAGGGGAAAAGAAAGAAGGAAATGGAAGGGAGGAAAGGAAAGGGTGGGGAAAAGAAAGGGAGTGAGAAAAAGTAAAATAATGAAGGGAAAAGAAGAAAATAAAGAAGGGGGAGAGAGGGAAGTGAAAAGAAAGGAAGGAGAAGGAAAGGAAGACTTGGGGAAAAGAATAGAAAAGGAAGGAAGGAAGAGGGAGGGAGAATGGAGGAAATAAGGAAGGAGAGAAAGAGAAGGAAAGGGTGAAGGGGAGAAAGAAAGGAAGGAAGAGGAAGGAAGGAAGAGGGAGAATGGAGGAAAGAAGGAAGAGTAGAGAGGGAGGGAAAAGGAAGGAGAGAAAGAGAAGGAAAGGGTGAAGGGGAGAAAGGAAGGAAGAGGGAGAGCCAGATGCAATCATGAAAAGAGCCACATCTGGCTCTTCCCTACCCCTGCTGTAACCTCTCAGTCTTCAGTCCTGCCAGCACAAGGGTTTAACCCACTGTGCCACCGGGGGCTCCTTAGGGTCCTTCCCTATATCCCAGAATATCAAGGCAGGAAACCCCACATTATCTGAGTGTGGACTCAGATAACCCAGTTCAAAGCAGATATTGTGGGATTTTCTGCCTTGATATTCTGGGATATAGAGCTGTGTGGAAGGGCCCTTAGTCTTTAGTGTTAGAATCTGCCATGAGAAAAACATGCTGACAGGGCAATAAAATAACAGGGAAACAGGCCCAGCAATAAACAGCCTATCACTTGCTTAGAGATGCAAAAGAAGAAATCAATTGAAGGTTTGAAATGTCAAACCAAGGAACTCACAAGACAATGAACTCAAAAAAGCAGGTCTTAGATGTAGACAGTTCAAACAAAATGGTGTCTGATGGATTGGACCAAAATTGATGCCTAAGGGAAGGGAAAAGCCCAGATTGTATATTGATATATTGAATTATTGTAATTGGGTTATTGTGCTTTCCTGAACTGTTTTGATACGCATCTAATCAAAGGTAGCTTGGGAGGATGAAAGGAGATGGAGAGGAAGAGAGCCTGGGAAAAAAAGAATTTTGTAAGGTGTGAAATGTCCTTGGAAATTCTATTAAAGCAAACCGAGTTGCATCTCATGGTGACGCTTCCTTTTTATTTCATGCTGCCCACAGTTTTTTGTTTTGCAAAATCAAGTCTGTTGTATCCTCTCCTTACCTCAGAATCTAAATTTGAAATACATGATTCTGAGGTTAAAGGAAGCCAAGCCTCTTCGGTATGGCCATGTTCCAGAAGCATTCTCTCCTGATGTTTCACCCACATCTATGGCAGGCATCCTCGGAAGTCACAACCTTTGAGGATGCCTGCCATAGATGTGGGCAAAACATTAGGAGACAATGCTTCTGAAAAATGGCCATACAGCCCAGAAAACTCACAGCAACCCAAAGGTAAACAGTGTTTAAACAAGTGGAATAGAATGTGTATAAATAGTTTATAGTGAAGCGATTAATCCTCACTGACTCTAGTGAAAGTTTTGATATGGCATCTAAATAAGGCCAGAATGGGTGTCAGTCAGATCTCCAAGGGGAGGACATTACATTATTGTGATGCCACTACTGAGGAGTGTCTCCACAATGTCTCCACACTGTATGTTGAGCTCAATGGCAGCATACAAAGGAGGAGCCCTTCAGAAGACCCTACTCCTTCAGCAAGACAAATATAGGGATAGGTTTCCCTTCAATATGAAGCACTAAAGCTGTTTAGGAACTTAAAAGCTATTAGTAGTATCTTGACTTCAGACTGAAAGTGTATTGAAAGCCAAGACAATAATTTTAAGACGAGGTATTATGATATGCCGATATGGGTATTGTGTAAAAAAACACATGCGGGCAAACATGCAAACAAGCACAGCAAACAATGACAGCCAAAACTAGAAACAGTTTAGGGAAAAAATGAGCTATATAACAAGATGAGGTACCAGAATAGTGAAATAGCCCCCAGTCATTGTGTTGCTGTGACTTGTCCACGGCCTGGAAAAGTCACAGCAACCCAATGATTCCAGCCATGAAAACACAGTCCCCAGTCAACTGGACACATGCATACTCTAGAAATTAAATACATTTGCACTAACCTGTTATCATTTAGCAGCTACAATCTATATTACTATGCACAGTTAATGTAAACAAGATATGGAACAAGTTACAAAAGTACAGAGAGGGTGCAAACTTTGTATCAGAACTGCAAAGGCCACCTGCCCTGATCTGATCCATCTGTAAATAAATAAAATGTATCTTCTCCACTTCTGAGGAAACCAAAGTTTGAAGAAAACCAGAGAGTTGATCAGCAGACTTCTTTGTAAACCGTAGTTTTGAGCTGTAATTCTGACAGTCAGGGAAGTAAGCTGTTCACTATTTAGAATGAGTTCCTCAACCTCAAAGGAACTCAACTGATAGAATCATAGAATCATAGAGTTGGAAAAGATCTCATGGGCCATCCAGTCCAACCCCCTGCCAAGAAGCAGGAAAATTGCATTCAAAGCACCCCTGAGAGATGGCCATCCAGTCTGTGTAAAAGCTTCCAAAAAAGGAGCCTCCACCACACTCCAGGGCAGAGAGTTCCAATGCTGAACAGCTCTCACAGTCAGGAAGTTCTTCCTAATGTTCAGACGGGATCTCCTTTATTGTAGTTTGAAGCCATTGTTCCATGTCCTAATCTCCAGGGCAGCAGAAAACAAGCTCTCAATTGGTGTGGAATTTGCTTGACCCTTACCACTGCCTCTCCCTTAACAATTTCCTTTTCTTTTCTTTTTTTTTGGCACACAGCAAACAGAGGAATTGATCAGCAATTGCACATACTGGAGAGGGGTTTGGGGAGAATTTACTATGATTTATAGGAGTTGAAGGTATTGGGATGTATAGTTCACCTACAATCTAAGAGCACTCGAAACTCCACCAACAATGGAACTGGACCAAACTTGGCACACAGAACCTCCATGACCTACAAAACATAGTGGAGGAATTTATAGAAGTTGTAGTTCACCCACATCCAGAGTGCACTATGAACGTAAACAATGATGGATCTGGACCAAACTTGGCATGCATAACCAATATGCCTAAATTTGATTACTGGTAGGTTTTAAGGGGAATTTGAGGGGAATTGGCCTGGGTATTTTGAAGTTGCACTGGGATTTATAGTTCACTTGCAATCAATGATCATTCTGAACTCCACCAAAGATGGAATTGGACCTATCTTGGCACACAGAGCCCCCATGACCAGAAAAAAATACTGGAGGTCTTTAGGGAAAATGGACCTTCCGTTTTGAGAGTTGCAGTTCACCCACAACCAGAGAAACTGTGACCTCCACCGATGATGGACCTGGACCAAACTTGGAACACAGAACCACCATGACCAACTGAACCTATCAAAGGGGAAGGGGACTGACTCACCATAGTGGAAGTTACAGCCAAAGAGCTCACTGAATCCACCGACGGTGCAACAAGAGCAAACTTGCCCAAAATAACTATAAATACTGATGGAGTTTCTTGGAGTTAACCTGGCATGATGTCAACTGTATTTAATCGACAAGCTTATGAATTTAGTAGAATTAAAAATTGACTTTTTTCAAATAACCCAGGTAACACTGGGTACCCAAGCTAGTATAAAATAAAAGGAAAACAGCCAGCTTAGATATAGTGAGGGGGATGCAGAAGAACCCTAAGACCCCAAAGACCCAATGTCACTTTACTGCTGACATGCCAGCACAGAAACCTAAGGTACCTGCTACACTAAGACAGGTGGTGCGGACATTGCATGGCTGAAAGCTATTGATGGGTTTAAATTGTTCATAGCTAAGGAAGAGAAGAATCATAGGGAGGAGACAGACGAGCAGAATACATATGGCATTGGGAGATTAGAGACTGTCATCAGTTGCAATGCCAGTTTTCCTGTCCCGTGAGATAAAGCCATTAATCTCACAGGAAGCATGCTCTGGATTTGGTCCAGGAACCTCTATTGCAAATTCCCAACGGAGCAATTTTAAGCCCTAATTGTTTCCATTCTTCTTCTTCATACTTTTAAATTGTTCTATTCAATGTTACTTATGTTAAATTCTGTGTTGCTTTTTAATTGAGATATGTATCCATTAGTGGCTAGGCTAAGACCACCAATAGGATTTCCTTTACCGAGTGTGTCCTAGTTCTCAAAAGGTTAAAGCCAGACAGATTAACCTAGTCCCGTTTACATTCAATGGTCTCAATGTGCTATCAATTACTTATGCAGATTGGACGAGGGGAAAAAACCAAAAGGGTTTCCCTTTGAAAGGATGTGGTTTCAGAATGTTCCAAAATAAATGATTCCAATCTAGCAATCTGTCTTTACTCACTTCAACTCTTTCATGTGTGCACTGATTTCATTACATACTACATAAAGATGCCACGTGTAGTTTCAAAATTAAATAAGATTAATTTTTCCTGTAATAAAAAGAGAATGACTAACATTCACAATCAAATATTTGTTTTTGGTTTTTTTTCATTCGTAAGAACACAAGACAAGCTGAATTCATATAATTGGTTGCGTGGGAGAAAGCGACACTGAAATCTATTAAACTTGCTTCTGAGTAGACACATCTACTCACAATTGTTTTATTAATGTATTTTATTGCTGCCATTTTTCTGAACTGCTACCATAATAGACCTTCTGCATTTACTGTCTGACTTTGCTAAATAAGTCAATGATATAACACCCTGTTATTTTTACCTGATATTCAGAATTCTCTACAGCAGTGTTTCCCAACCACTGTGATGCAGCACAGTAGTGTGCCGTGACGGACCTCCTGCTGTGCCGTGAGAAAAGCTCTCTGCCCCCCCCCATTCCTTCCCACCTCCTCCTGCCGAACCCCTGCTGCTTGGGGGGGGGAGGAGGAAGGGCCGGGTGGCGGCGAAGAAAAAGAAGAAAGGGCCGGGGCGCTGCCTCCTTCAGCCATTTCCCCAGCCAGCCTCCAATCCGCCATGACTCCCGCCCCTCGCTCGCACTGCCCACTCAAGGCTGGAGAAGCTGTGGGAGAGCTGAAGTGAGGGGGAGGGGCGGGGTGGGGCATGGTGCGGCCTGGCTCCACCCCTCCCCCAGCTTCAGCTCTCCCACAGCTTCTCCAGCCTTGAGGGGACAGTGCCAAGCCAGCATTGTGCTGGCTCTGCCACCGCTGGCTTAGAACTGCCCCCTCAAAGCTGGAGCAGCTGTGGGAGAGCTGTAGCTGGGGGAGGGGAGGGGCATGGCACAGCCTGGCTCCACACCCTCCCTCCGGCTTCAGCTCTCCCACAGCTTCTCCAGCCTTGAGGGGACAGTGCCAAGCCAGAATTGTGCTGGCTCTGCCACTGCTGGCTTGGTACTGCCCCCTCAAGGCTGGAGAAGCTGTGGGAGAGCTGAAGCCAGAGGGAGGGGGCGGGGCCTGGCCTGGCCTGGCTCCTCCCCCTCTCCCAGCTTCGGCACTCCCAGCAGCTGCTCCCAGCAGGCCACCATCCCCCAGCCGTTCTTTACTGTGTTAGAGTGTCATTTTGTGTCATTTTGGTTGGTGGTGTGCCCCCGAATTTTTCAAATATTAAAAGTGTGCCCCGGCTCCAAAAAGGTTGGGAAACAGTGCTCTACAGCAAAAGTCACCAAAGCCCATTCTGAAATGACTCCAACTTAAATGACTGGTGAAGTTCAAGATTAATTGTGCCCTCATATGACGAATTTCCTGTTAAATGTAGGCGGCCGTGACCCACATTCAAACATTTCCAAATAAATTAACTACTTTAGAGACTGCCTAGCTTCAAAGCTAAAGTCCTTCAAACTCTACTTGTCATATTAATGGCTGCACTCTTCATTTTCTGTGTGTACTTTCACAAGATTGTTTTTACCACGTCGTACAGTTTCGGCAGACTGACAGTCTCCTCACAAAATCCAGCAGCCAAACAAGTTCGGTTTATATGTCACATAAACACACAGCAAGAAAAAGAGCAGATGTAAAACTTGTTTCCTTCAGTTAAGTAATCCATTTTCTAGAGAGGTAGTAACCATCTTAGTCAATGGAACAAAACAAAAATGTTGGGTGTAACCTGGAACACCTCATTACAAGAATAGGCCACATTGAACACAATGGTACAAAGTTCTGGTTAAAGAATAGTTTGGTTTCAAGTATATTTAACAGTTCAAGCATTGATTTATGTTGTACAATTACTGTTGTACAGAGAAATCTTTAAGAGAAGTCATTTTATTCAAAATAGAGGACAAGGTCAATAAGAGGAGAATCCATCATCTCTAACATCAGTGAGAATACTGACAATGGGATGTCTCCAAATTTAGGCTGGATCTACACTGCCATACAATGCATTATATGGTCAGTGTAGATCCATATAATTAACTGCATTGAACTTCGTTATATGGGTCCGACCTTTTCCCCAGGGGGGAAAAACATATGAACTGGTGGGAACATAAAATTTATTGTACACCACACTTATATTATCCCTAAACTTGATTTATTGCTTATTGCTGAAAAGGTTTGAGAAACCCTGCTCTACACTAATAAATAAAAAAACTACGAACTACTCTAAGTCACCTCATTACATGTATCCTAGTTTTTGGTATCTGAGAAGTAATAAAAATGACATTGAAAATAAAAACCACAAAAATAGTAATAAACAAAAGAAAGTATATTGTTCAGACATAAATAGTCTCATACAGTCATAATCTCAAGATACTGGCTGGGAGCATTTCTGTAAATCTAATATTTAAGTGAGCACCAAGTGAGTAATAGTGCATCACAATCACATAGTATATTAATTGTGAACCAAACTGGTCACCTTGAAATGTTAAACATACCCTTGAGAAATGACAGCACCAGAAGCCTCTAATAAGAATCATTTCCAGAAGATTTACTTTTGAATCTAAGCCTTCATTTTAGATATCATGGATTTCAAAACTTGAGACCTGCATAAATTACAAGCTTCCACTATATGTAGAAGAGGATTTTATATTTCGATGTATTCACAAGAACAACTGTTCTCTCATTGTTTGCTATCCAATTGGACCCTCTGCTCATAATGGAGACTCAGGTCTACGTGGTGAGCAGAGTGGCATTTTTCCATCTGCGCCACGCAAGGCGGTTGGCGTCCTACCTCTCCGAGAACGACCTAGCCATGGTGATCCAGGCCACGGTCATCTCGAGGCTAGACTACTGTAACACCCTGTACATTGCCCTTCCTTTGTCGGGGATCCGGAAACTCAAGCTAGTGCAGAATGCTGCTGCTCGACTGCTGGCTGGAGTGGCATCAACATGTCACATCACACCAGTCCTTCAGCGTCTGCACTGGCTTCCTATCGAGTACCGGATTGCCTTCAAAGTGCTGGTGTTAACCTTTAAGGCCTTACATGGTCTGGGGCCAGCGTACTTGAAGGACCGCCTTTCCCCGTATACTCCCCAGAGATCACTATGGTCTGAAGACCAAAACCTCCTGGATATTCCATCTATCCGAACCTGCTGGCTATCATCTACGAGGCAGCGCGCCTTCTCGGTGGCAGCGCCCATTCTATGGAACGCCTTACCTGAGGAGGTTAGAGCTATAACAGATCTGCACTCCTTCTGAAGGGCTTGTAAGACCAACCTCTTCCGGCAGGCATTCAGTCTGTAATGGTTCGGTCTAGTCATGTCCTCTCTGCATTAGTTTCAACTGCTGTACTGTGTTTTAATCTGCTATTTTATGATGTTATGATTGTTTGTGTATGTATTTGTGAACCACCATGAGCCACTGGGAATGGTGGTATAGAAATTTGAAATAATAAATAAATAAATAAAAATAATCCTGCAAACTCTCTTACATACTAATCTTCGCATTAAGCGATTCCTGAACAAGATCCTTGTCCCCAAGGATTCCAATTTTTCCCCACTGGAAAAATATTTTCATTCTTTCCACTGGGGAAAAATTGAAAAAAATGTTTTTAGGGAAATAATGGGGGGCATTGTTTGGGAACGAATGGTGCTATTCAACCTGCTATAAATATGAATAGATTTCTTGAAGAACATCCAGTAGCTTGAATTAGGTAGCTCACCCCACGAAGTGACTGCTGGATTGTATTACCTACTTCCTGAAGACGTCTGAGCAGAAAGTAGGTTAGGTCATTGGGGAAGATGCAATTCTGCAGAAAAGGTTTCTAATTAGCTCTGCAATTTTAGGTCTACATGAAAGTGTTAGATTCCCTGACTTGCAATAATAGTAAAGATCAGTGTTTAAGTATAGACTACATCACATGCACATGCAATATACCTGTGGATGGATCCACTGTGAAAAGAGAAGAGAGATCCCCTGGTACCAGTTCGTAAGTCACGACTCCATATATCCCAGAATCC
This sequence comes from Anolis apletophallus, assembly GCA_030556195.1. Lineage (NCBI taxonomy): Eukaryota > Metazoa > Chordata > Lepidosauria > Squamata > Anolidae > Anolis > Anolis apletophallus. The sequence goes on along the minus strand of JARBWK010000012.1, from coordinate 55,103,349 downwards.
TTGTCTGTAGCCACAACGTTGATGATTTCCGTTCCTGGCTGTGTATGGCTGCTGATACTTGCAAGGTAAGTTGATGGGTGGAAGACAGGATGATTGTCATTGATGTCTTCTATCTCTATGCGAACAAAAGCTTGGGCACTTAACCCACCCTGTGAAATAAATCAAACAAATTCCAAGACAAAGGTCAACTATAAAAAAGAACTCAGGACATTTTTCACTCTGTTAGGCAAGAAGACAGATTGTGTTGGCTCAAAGGACATTTTAGTTGCAATGTGAAACAAGTGGCCCATGTAAAAATGAAACTTTAGCATATCCATGAAGAAAGAATTCTTCAGAGTTAGCATCTATGCATAGTCAACATTTTCCATTTAAATACAAATCAAGTACATGGATCAGATTGCTACTGAAAATATCAATTTCTTTCCAACAAATCTTTTCTTTGGAGAACATCTGGAATGTCTTCTTGGAAAGAAGGAGAAGCAATAGATATTACTATTAATACAATATTAGTTTTGGTTGGCAATGAGTGTGAAAAGTTACATTCACTTAAACACCTAACAAAAATTATAAACCTAACTTGAGAGAATGCAAAATGGTACTGATTGGAGGAGTGAAACTGGCAAGAATATGCTGGAAGGAAATGAATGTACTATATTGAGCATCCCATGTGCCCCCAGGTGTTTTGGCCTACAACTCCAAGAAACCCCAACCAGTTTACCAGCTGTTAGGATTTCTGGGAATTGAAGGTCAAAACATTGGGGGACCCAGAGGTTGAGAACTCCTGTCTTATCAGGAATTCCCAAAATCTGAAAGCGCCCAAACTGGCTGAGATGAGACATATGATGGTTCAATGTATACCAAAAAAAAATCATGTACAAAATTTGTTTGAAAATATTGTATAACATGGCCTTCTGGCTATGTGTATAAGATATCTATGAAGCATAAATACATTTTCTTTTTTAGACTTATTATTATTATTATTATTTCAATTTATATACCACCACTACCTGGAGGCTCGGAGCAGTTTACAATGTAACATCGAAACAATATACATAAAATCAAAGCATAAACAACATACAGTGAACAAATACAACAATAATTTAACAAATATCTATCTCAAAGGACCGGCTCTGAGTTAATACTTCCTAAGCACCCAGTTTGCGACAGGTCCCATGAATAGGGGGTAAGACTGGGCTCGATAGAATATGAGTCAAGCCAGATGGAAAATAGCTTTGGACAGAGGCCTCTAAACGGCATGGGGTAGGTGTGAAAGCTAAGACTTCGATAACTAAGACTTCGATAACTACAGGAGCCCGGGCTTGAGCCCCACCTCCAAGAAATTTTGTTGTGTACATATATGCAAATATGGATTTTCCAAAATCTGAAATCCAAAGCACTCCCCATACTTTGCACAGGCCTGTCCCGCCTCTGCCATTATTACTATTATTAATAATTAATAACAATTAACACTTTATTTGTATTCTGCCCTATCTCCCTGAAGGGACTCAGAGTGTATTCCAGCATATAAAGAGACACAAGGCAAACATCCAATGCCTCAAAACAATGAAACACAGACTGACAGATAAAGGTAAAGGCTTCCCCTTTCATTTCTGGCTGTGAGGGTAGTGATTATCTTCATTTCTAAGCCAAAGAGCCTGTGTTGTCCATAGACACATCCGAATCATGTGGCTGGCATGACTGCATGGAGCGCTGTTACCTTCCCACTGGAACGGTACCTATTCATCTACTCACATTAGCATGTTACCAAATGGCAGGAGTTGGAGCTAACAGCTGGAGCTCACACTGTCCCACAGATTCAAACTGCCAACTTTCCAGACAGCAAGTTCAGCAGCTCAATGGTTTAACCCATTGCACTACTGTGGCTCCTTTATTTATTGTTGCTGTGGCCATTACTGTCACCCTCTTCTCAACTGAAGAGGTCTCACACTTCTGTCTGGCTCTTTCTTTGTTTCTGGCAGTGGTGACACACTCCTATTCTCTGGATCATGGGCAGCAGGATGGCCTATATGGCTGCTCCAGATCTGCCACTGCCACTCTAGATTGGGAAGATAGCTGCCATGACCTCTAGTCCTTCAGCACACCATGCCTATCTTGCCATCTGGAAGCTGGATGAGAAGAGTGTGCTGCCACTGCCAAAGGTAGAGAAAGGAGCCAGAAAAGTAGTGTGAACACAGACAAGGAGCAGAAGGCAGCAACAGCTGCAGCAACTATGACATAGGAAGCAGTCTGTCCAAAGGCAGAGTGTGATCATTCACTTGCTCACAAGTAAATGACCCATCCTCCCTTTGAACTGCCCAGAAGGAAAGACCTACTCTCTAGTAAATATAAACATAGTTTGTAATTTTTTTTAAAAAAAATCTCTACTGAAAATTTTTATTAAAATCATTAACAGAAAAAAAAGAAAAGAAAAAAAGAAGAGAAAAAGAAAAAAGAAATAAAAGAAATAAAATAAAAATATAATAATAATATATTTATTTTAAACATAGTTTGTAATCTAACTGTAACCAATTTGAGGCTCACCATTCTCAAATGCTCCATGCAGTCATGCCAGCCACATGACCTTGGAGGTGTCTACGGACAACACCGGCTCTTCGGCTTAGAAACGGAGATGAGCACCAACCCCCAGAGTTGGACATGACTGGACTTAATGTCAGGGGAAAACCTTTACCTATTCTCAAATATGTATTTCTACAAAAGAGAAATGATCTACTATAAAAGCACAACCCAGTTTGCCTTGTTATAGTTAAGTGGCTTCATATACTTGGCAGATCAAGAATCATGGAGCAGGATTACATTACTTAGACAGCAGGTTTCATACACAATCTGTTCAATCAAGTAGCATCACCCAAAAAATTATACTGGATCTTTTGTGTGGGGATTGCTGGGGAACAGAAGCATCCATCAGCATTATCTCTTGATGATAATGTCCTCATTATTGCAACATTAGCTCATATTGCTGTATTATCTGTTCAGCCTGGCACTGGGGCTGTCATACTGTAGTTATACGGAAGCATTGTGAAATGGCTAGAAGAAAATAAAGAGAACTCATATAAATGGTAACAATTTGAGTTTGTAACTGCTAGGCTGAGCACTGGATAAAAGTGTGTTATATGTGCACAGGAAAAAGAAAGTGAAGTGAAGCAAATACTAACGTTAAAGGGCAAGCTAATGCTAAAGGTTATAAAGATATTGCTTCAGAATATATTTTCTGCTCTTGTGGACTTCCCCAAAGGAACTATCTTTTCCAGTTACACTAACCAGTTATAGCTGAAGAGTTCAGTGTTAAAGGATGAAACAGGAAATTTGCATTCACCATTGCGGCAACATTTTATATAATTCCTAGTCCGTGAGAGTATTAATGATAAAAAACAAATATTTTAAACATATTTATTAATATGAGCATTATATATTTTTCTTTCTTTCAAAATGTATATATTTGAAATAGTGTTAACCAAGATGTCTTGCAAACTGATTCAAAGCTTGAAGTGCTATATAGGAATACTGGAGGCATTCTCAAAATAGAATTAAAATATAATTGCCATATCTTTCTATTGCTATCAGATGTAAGCTTTTTATTATTTTAGGTAGCAGAATGAAAAAGTCCTTCCTGATAGTAGAGCAGTGATTTTCAACCTTTTTTTGAGCCGCGGCACATTTTTTACATTTACAAAATCCTGGGGCACACCACCAACCAAAATGACACAAAATGACACTAACTGTCATTTTACTAACTGTCACCCTCCCCCCTCATGACGCCGCTGGCCATCACCGTTCCACAGGGGAGGGCTGCGCTAAGTGGCCGAAGCGCATGCTAAGTGGCCAAATAGGAATTGAGCACACGGGGTGGCTCCGAGCCTCGGAACAAACTGTGGCGGAGACTTGCAGCTATCGCTACCCCAGCTCTCCTTCCTGAAGGGGTTCAGCCCCCCCCAGGAGTGCCTCTCCCCCCTCCACATCCCTTCAGCTTCCCTGCTGTCGCCTTGGGTCCAGATCGGGAAGGGACCAAGCTGGGCTGTGGAGCGGCGCATCCCGGCCTCTGCTCTGCAGCGAACTGGGAGCCCAGCCAGGAGAGGCCAGGAAATGAGGGGTTGATCCCCTTCCCCCGCGCAGAGGAGCTAGAGGGCAAAAAGCCTCGCCTCAAGCCTCCAGGAGCGGGGTCGGACAGGGGCAGCTCCCGCGGACTCCTCCTCCTTGCTGCCGGAGGGGAGGAGGGCAAAGAGTGCCCAGGAGCCAGAAAACAGGAGGAGCTCCTGCCTGGCCAGGTAGCCCTTGGCACGCAGAGGGAGGGAAGGAAGGGAGGGAGGGAAGGAGAGAGAGAGGAGGGAGGGAGGAAAGCTCTGGTCGCTGAGGATTCTCCCTGACTGCAGCCAGGCTGGCTGGCATTGCTGCTTCGGCCAGGAAAGCCTCATTTCCGCTGCCTGAAGTTTCCTGCTACTCACTCTCTCTCTCTCTCTCTCTCTCTCTCTCTCTCTCTCTCTCTCTCCACTGTAATTTCCCATGGCACACCTGATGATCTCCCACGGCACACTAGTGTTCAGTGGTACACTGGTTGAAAATCACTGTAGTAGAGGAATGTTACCAGAGGCAGTAACAGAAGGTCTCCTGTTTCATTTATTTTTCAGTTTACCACAATTTTCTATAAGAAAACTTAATCACACATCTCACATTGTCCAACCACATCTCCCTATATAGACCACCTTGCACAATGCGGTCAGCAAAGGAGGCCCTACTCTAAGTCCCACTCTTGTCACAAGCACGGCTGGTGGAAACAAGAGAGGGGGCCTTCTCCATGATTGCTCCTCATTCGTGGAACTCCCTTCCTAAGAAATAAAAATAGCCCCCACCCTCCTTTCCTTCAGAAAACTTCTGAAAGCACACCTATGCACTTTAGTGTATGGAGATGAGGACTAACACGATTTAATTAGCATTTTATGGCTGCTGCAGTCTGTTTTAATTTACAACTACCATCAGGCACAGTTTACATTTCAATTGTCTAATTGTCTAGGATATATGTTTTTGTGCAATTCTGTTCTATTAGTGTAGTTATGATTTATTTAAGTGGCTTTATTTCATATTATTTTAACCTTAATTATTTTCTGGTAATTAGTTTATTACTGTCCAATTTGCATTTCTGATGTTGTGTGATTTCAAATTATGGCATTGAATGTTTGCCTTTTTATATGTATGTAAACTGCCTAGAGTCCACTTTGGGGAGAAAGGGTGGTCCAGAAATTATTTAATTATTCATTTATTTAATAATATCACACACATGTACACAAAATAAGCCTAATACAAATTTCATTTATTTAGCAATAAACCCAGATTGGTGAGTTTTAATCAGTAGGCATTTAATAGCAGTGGAGTTTGGATAGCTTTAAAGGAACTATCCAAGGTGCTGAAGCTTTTCGTGTGCTAGGATTCAGCAAACTAGATGAGTTCTTTGACACTTGAAATAAAACCTGTGGTGGATTCACTAGTCAACTAACAGGGAAGACACCAGCCACCGCTGAATAGCTTTTCCAGAAGCGGTGTTTTTATAGAAAGCTGGACAACTGCAACTTCAGCACTGCCAAGTGTTGTGGCAAAGTCGTACTTGTTCGTATAATGGCCCGTTCTCTGTCATACTCAAAACCAGTTAGGAGTATGGCAGAGAACTTAAAATTATATGAAAAAGCTGTTAAAATGTCTATCTTCTTGGAAAGGTAATTACAAAAGAGGGAACTGGATAATTACGTTCATATCAATCGACATTGGCCGTGATTTCTGTGTAGAACATTATATTCCTTTCTTTTTAATAGCTCATCATCCTTCTTTTTATCTTTAGTACTAAAAATAAAAATTACTTCATGGATGAAGCAGACTTGATTGCTTCAAATTTCAGCACAATAAAAAGCCAATTCTCCCATAGTAAAACTGGGGGAGAACCTAGGGAGTTGGACTGGTAACTTTGTGGTCCAAGACCAGCATATTCATTTTATGTGGTTTTGGACTAATTCCATGAAATCTTAATTTAATGTTGCCCACAAAAATGGAGAGAGAGAAAGGACTAGAATACCCTTCTCCTTTGGTTCTGGTTCAACCAATCGCCACTTGCTGTTGCACTCCAGTCCTGGAAACACCATGAACACCGCACCACACAAGATTCCAGGAATATAAGCAGACAGTTTATTTTAAATATATACAGTATATGTATATATATATCTCTCTCTGGCATTACTTCACGAATGCAGATTCTTAGGCTTTCTACAAGCGCGTTGATGACCAGTTGGATGTGTCCTTCAAGCCTGTGCAATGGATTTTTCTGGTGGAGCACAGCGTGCACAGAACTGGCCTCACCCTTTAAACCAAAGGTTCATCTGCCTGGGCCTAGCAAGCTTGGACGGTGGCAGCGAGGTCCTCAGGTCGTTGGTTTGATTTGAGTTTCCTTCTCTAGATGGTTGACCTTACAGGGTTAGACGAGCACCGTCTACCTGGGTTTGAAATTAGAGTTTTCCTTCTCTTAGGACGGTTGCCAAAAGGCTAGAGAGCCCATCCTGCACTTTGACACCCTTTGTGACCTGTCTGGCATGGGAGGCCCTACCGGTGGCTAATATGCCACTGCCAGCATAGCTCACAACTTCATTAGGGTACTCAAGCCTCTCCCCCATGACAAAGGGGCACCAATGGAGAAGATATGTGTGTGTGTGTATCCTATAAATAATCAGGAATGAGAAAGGAATATGCATAATCCAAAAAGGTTTAGCAACAGGTAATATCCAAACAATAATCCAAATATCTCATAAAGGTCCAGAGGTGGCAAAATCAGGAATCACAAATACAGCATAAGTCCACAATTATGAAGGTATAACTAGTAATATTTGAATAGGAGTACATGAACAGGAACACAGAGAACTTCCAGGATATATTAAATCCAAAATCAAAGCTTGACTTGAACCTGGAACAAGAGAACTCAGGCTTAGCTTCTCACTCTTACTCAGTGTCGCTTGAACTGACCTTAAGGTAAACAAATTGTTGTAGACACTCATGAAATCATTCCGCTTCTGTGAATTTCTTTCACATCTTTTCCATGTAATTTCTCTGAACATTGCAATCTGTTTTCAGCTGTGATTTGTAAATGAAGACTTTTGTTGATCTCCGTAGTTGCGGGTGGGTTCCCATGTGAACCCTCCTTATCACTAAGCTCTTCACTCAAGTCCTTATCTGCTGTTGCTACCTCCGACTTCCCTGACTGCTCTTGAGGCCCTGCACTTTCCGAGCTGGTTTTCTCACAGAAAGAACCATCATTTCCCAGACTTGAGGGCCCATCACTTTGTGCCACAGGAAAGCTCACAATCCTATCTAAAGCATCAGTTAAACCATCTGCGTCTGGTGACTGATCTACAACAGTTGCATCCTCGCATTGACTTTTTCCAATGGTTCTATAGTTTTTCACATGAAAAGCATTCTGCAGCTTGCATCTAAGAGACATGATGCATGATCAACAACAGAGTCAAATTGGACAAAAACATGTTCTACACAAAATTCAGTAATATTTATAGGGAAGAACCTGAGGTTTCATGTTCCATTAGATTTCATCCCAGGCTACTTCTTGCCTCATACGTCACCCAGACATGAGAACTTTCTCCTGCTCATGTCCACAGTTTCAGAATCAGAAGAGTTTTTCTCATTTTACACTGAGAACCCTCTTGTCTTGAGGACAAAGAGCATTGGTTCCTCAAGAAAGGCATTGTGAAACCCTGGATATCTCATAAAGGCTGCTGGAATAGTTACTAAATCAATCTATGTAAAGTATGTTACCACTCTGAAACTCTATATAAATGGCAAGAATAAGTCTATCTAATATAAATATAGATAAAAACAGAAACTACCATAATTGCTAATATGAAACCTTTGGTTTTCATACAACAGCATTTGCACAAAGTTAACTTGGCAGGAGCAATTTGGGTAGATCTCTAGTTACAGGAAACAACAGCTGCTATTTCTGTTCTTATAATTGTGACAATAATACTCTGTATGCTGGAAGAAATAGAATAGATTTTTTCCAGGATATTAATATCAATTTAGTTTGCAATTCTATACCTACTACCCTGGGAGGAAGGTCCACTAAATACAACAGGGATTACTCCTGAGTAAATATATACAGCATTAGGAATGCTTTTGCTTGCAATTGTAGCTATCATGAACTGTTTCAAACTTCAATTGCACATTGTTTTCTCCTGTATGAATATCACATCTATCATTTTGTGTTTAAAGCTCAAGTAACTTTTATTCAACCATTTTATTGATTCATAGAGCTATTAGAAAGAAGATGAAGGGAATAGAACTGAGTACAAATAGGAGTAATAAGAAAACCTTCCTCTTTGAATTGAGTGTGAAGATCTTTCATCCTGTTAATGTTAGAAAATGGTGACTATAACTAATGACACTGAGTTCAGATTATAGTTCCCTGTGGTTTTTCCCCCTGTTCTTTACCTGCAACCAATTTGTATAACAAATGAGAAAGCAATGCATTGCCTCTAAAATAGCTTTTTGAATGGGGGGAAAATCTGATTAAAGGAACTTGAGAAGTTAACATCTATGTGGACTGTATTTCCCCTTCCTCAAACACTGGTCTTTTCTTCTGTAAATCTAGCTATAAGTATCAAATTTTCCATTATAACCTTCAAATTTGGAAGTGGAAATATTCCATGCTTCAAAACTGGCAAATAGTATCTTTTTTTCCTGTTAACTGAAACTGAAGCATTTGGAAAATCAATGCACTGTGAAATTATTTCTATTTTAATAGTAATATAATATGGAGGGGGAAACACCTGCAATGTCCTATCATCTCTTCAGGACACAGTGGCTCTAATATAAACTGAAATAATAATAAGAATTAACTATGTTAATTTTTTTATGAAGAATACTCATTTTGGTCTCTTGAGGGCATGATTTAAAATCAATATATTTTATGGGAGATATATTTTTTTGGGTAACTGAAATAACACTTCTCCAGATCTGCTAAAAATTTTATGCATCGGTACATCTTTGTTCTTAATAGTTCAGAGAGATAAACAGGTATATCAGTCTAACCGCTGAGAAACCCAAATTGCCTTGCATGAATACTAGTGGATATTTACCACTAAGGAGAAGGTTGACTCAAGCAAGTTTTTAACTCTTCTCAGGAAGATCATACTTTACCCCCCAAAAAAGGTTATGATCTCTAACAAGGTCATGCCTTTCCAATAGGTTATGATTATTCCTAATCATGTGAATACCAATTAATCTCCAAAAGGATCACACTTCCAAAAGCCTGTGGAGATTCCTCATTTTCCCCAAAAGAATATTATCTCACCTTTTCTCAAGTCTAGAACTCAAGGTGGCTGACCAACATTGAAACAGACAGTGTTAAAAGCATTCTGTTGCACAATAATATAATTAAATTATCAATACAATTAGAAGTCTTGAATATCAACCGTTTAAAAGAAGGGTGTTGTCTTCTTTTGTTCCATATAAGGAACTCAGTATGAGTAGGGATCAAGATTATTTGACAACATTTGAAAGACATGACTGAAAATGTTTTTTTCTAGAAACTCTGACAAGAAGAATCTTGGGTTGACAGTTCAGGAAAGATTCACACATTAGCTTTCTTCAACTGAAAACAGCATTTTCTAGGGAGGTTTTCTATGTAGAAAATGATGTTTCATGTTTCAAAACATTGCAGAGTAAATCCTAAGCTGTAGTGTTTTCTGAAAAAGAAACAGAAATTTCTGCAAAAAATATTATTCTTTGCAGAAAATGATGCTTTCCATATATTTATTTTGTGTCAAAAGCATTGCATAAATAAATCAGTATAAAACTGATAAACTAAAGGGAGCACAAGAAGCTAAATAATTTTAGACCAAAAATGGGCAACAGCGACTGCATTGTCGGTAGCTTTAAACAGTTCTTCCTCTGTGCATGAGGCAGGGCATTGTGAGCAAGCATACAGATGCTGAGTTGTTTGTTTTGCTCAACAATAGCAAAAGGTTGTCTTTTGATCTGCCCACTCCACTTCTGAGTCTGTTCTGGGACTTCCAAGTTGCCCATTCTTGGTTTGCCCTTGGAGGAAGACCCTGGTGGGGGGCTATCCAGTTGGAATTGCCTGATTTTACTGCCCACAGGGATATTCTTGCTATTGCTGGAGAAACATTGAGAATGGTGGTTCTCATGAAACTTTTCCTTGATTAAAGTCTACTGAGAGGAGGCTGATAGCCATACAGTGGGTGGCTTTCACAGTGTTCAACCTTATTTCTCTCACAATTGGCAGCAACTTCATGTCACATATGGGGAGGAGGGGGCAATGCCAGCTAGTTTATAAAGTCTATCAGCAGGTGTAGGTTTAAGACATCCCGTGATTATTCTACATGTCTCATTCAATGCTATATTCACCTGCTTCGCGTGGGCAGATTTATGCCAGACAGGGCAGGCATACTCAGCAGTTGAGTAAGACAAGGCTTTCTGTATATATATAAAAAACACATACAAGTATTGCAAAGAATAAGTCACCAACTATAAAGTTTTCTGCAAAAGAAACAACCTTTTGTGTGAGTAACTATTCCTGTGCAGAAAATCCATTTGCCAGTCTTATCCAGGAAAAATTCCAGATTTTGAAAACATGCCATTTCTAAAGACTTTCTTACAGCAGGAAAAGTGTATGAGAAAGAGAGGGGCAAACCAGAACACTATTATCTTCCATACTATAGAATTACAACACTTTGATTGACATGGCGCTATAGCCTGGGAATTAGAGTTTGGTGAAACACAGGAGCACTTCCAAATTCTAGGTAAAGGGTTTTCCCTGACATTAAGTCCAGTTGTATCCAACTCTGAGGGTTGGTGCTCATCTCCATTTCTAAGCCAAAGAGCCAGCATTGTTCATAGACACCTCCAAGGTCATGTGGCCGGAATGACTGCATGGAGCACCGTTACCTTCCCGCCGGAGATTGATCTACTCACATTTGCATGTTTTCAAACTGGTTTTTCCAGCGGGCCTTTGGAGATTAGACTCCCCAAATGCCCCCGTTTCTTTGGACCTCTTCCCCCTATGTGATCCTTTATGTTCTGACACTACTCCAGTTATCTCCCCCGAGTTTTTAAACATTTTATATGTACATGTGGCTCGCCCCGTCGTTTCTGTTTTAGATTCAGCTATGTTGTTGTGTTTTCAAAGATGTATTTATTTTATTGTGTTTATTGCTTTTATTGTGTTTATTGTTTTCTTATTATAGGTTGGCAGAAGCTGGGAGTAACAGCAGGAGCTCACACCTCTCCCTGGATTCAAACCTGCAACCTTTCTGTAAGCAAGTTCAGCAGCTCAGCGGTTTAACCCACTGCGCTGCCGGGGTCTCAAAATTCTAAATACCTTTCAAAAACACCTTACACTGCATAGGATAGTGCCATGGCAGTTATAGCAGTACCAAAATCTTATATTTGTGTATTTTGAAAAGGGACTCTCTGTCTGTTCCTTTGCGCTGGTTTTGCTAATCTCATCTTCACAATAATCCTGTAAAGTAAGTCCTTCTTAAGAAGTACACTTGGGGGCATTGATGCTTTATTGGCACATGTTTCAGCCATTTCGGCGCTTTGGCCCCCACTTGATTCTGCCACTGAATGAATAGGCCTTTAGACCGAAAATAAAAAAGTTTTGTAGCACAGCCTGCTAAACGAATACCTGATCAATTTGAAAATTAATAGTGAAAATTAAAGTTCCATTAAACCGTAATCAACTGAAAATGTCTTCATTTTGCTCTTCTTAACTTTTTTTTAAGTCACTTTCTGAAGATATGGAAAGTAGTACAATATGTTTTTCTTGGAGAGCCAGTGATGAACGATGGTATCCTTACCTTTCAAGTAACAGAATAGGAACAAACATTTGCAAGAGTGTCATTATCCAACCACGAAACTTACCCCATCTGTAGCTTTCACCAAGAGATCATAAGCAGATGGGTCCTGTTCCCTGTCAATGTCCCGAGACACACATATATGGCCGCTGCTCGCATTAATCTGGAATGCTTTGGATTTCTCATAGCTGTGGAAGCTATCATAAAGAGAGTACTCAATCTGGCCAAAAAGACCTGCATCTCTGTCTGTAGCTTTCACCTGCAATGACACAATGAAGAAAATCCCATGAACACTCCCATCATTACTAATGGAACACAAACACACACACATTAATAAAATAAAATGTACTTTTTTCAATGGCTGAGGCTATCATTCAATACACATTTACATTTAAGTGCTGCACTGAACTTTCACTTCCAATAAGAAATGCACTGGATTGAAATGTCAGTTTTCAAAAATGGCATGATAAACTTTGGAAGAATATAAAAAGGATGAAGGGAGGGAAAAGGCACCTCTATTATAGCATGAGATGTTGTGGATATAAACTCGTTTCTTCAGATGCAGTACAGAGGGATATCAGTATAGGGCATTTGTGCCCTTTTGGTTGGCCTAATAAGTCAGACTTATTATTGGGAAGTTGGCGCTCCCGGTGGCACAATGGGTTAAACCTTTGTACAGCAGTACTGAAGACCGACCGATTGGAGGTACGAATCCAGGGAGAGTGCGGATGAGCTCCCTCTGTTAGCTCTGGCTCCCCATGTGGGGCCATGAGAGAAGCCTCCCACAAGGATGGTGAAACATCAAAACATCTGGGCATCCCCTGGGCAAAGTCCTTGCAGATGTCCAATTCTCTCACACCAGAAGCAACTTGTAGTTTCTCAAGTTGCTCCTGACACACACACCCACCCACACACAAATAAAATAAAATTGGAGAAGTCAGATTTGGGCACAGTAGTCCATGCTCTTGTTACATCCCAAATAGATTACTGCAATGCACTCTAGATTTCTCACCGGAGTGGCATACAGGGAGCACACAACCCTGACAGGTGGCCTTCCATTAAAAAAAGTCTTATGTGACGTTTTATGTGTGTTTCCTGTTGTAAATTTATGTTGTCATCATATGTTTATGTATTGTTTATTTTATGTCCGGCACTTGGAGTGTTTCTGTGAGCTGCACCGAGTCTCTTTGGGGAGATGTTGGTAGGGTATAAATAAGGTTTTTATTTATTTAAAAGCCTCCAAGGAAGGAGCTTCCACCACACACTGAGGCAGTGAGTTCCACTGTTGAACAGCTCTCCCGGTCAGGAAGTTCTTCCTAGTGTTCAGGTGGAATCTCCATTCCTATCATTTGAACCCATTGCTCCAAGTTCTAGTCTCCAGGGCAGCCGAAAACAAGCCTGCACCCTCTTCCTTATGACATCCTTTTGGTGATAAAGACATTCAGAGGGGACATCTGATGGAAAGGATCTAACCAATGATAGATACCAAATCCTCTTCATTTTGGTATTTTGATGTATTTATTTATTTATTTCACATATTTGTATCCTGTCCTTCTCACCCCCGGAGGGGGACTTAGGGCGGCTTCACAATAGGCATTTATTCAATGCCAAGAACAGTAATAAATAATAACAGCAATTAAACAATTCACTAAAACATTAGATTACTAAAACTATTTTTTAAAATCATAGTCTGGGTCAGTCCATTGTCATTCACACACATTGGATCTCATTTTTTGATTCTACTGTTCTACTGTTCAAACGCTTGGTCCCATAACCAGGTTTTGAGTTTCTTTCTAAAGGACAGGAGGGAGGGGCCAATCTGATGTAACTGGGAAGAGAGTTCCACAGGTGAGAGGCCACCACTGATAAGGACCTGTCTCCCATCCCCACCAGTCGCATTTGCGAGGCTGGTGGGACCAAGAGCAGGGCCTCCCTCAATGATATTAAACTTAGCGATGCTTCATCGTGAAGTTTTGAATGTAGCCATTCAAAACCTGGGTCCGATATTTTGATCTGTCACAAAAACGGAGCATTATTTTAACAACTACAATACAAGTAGACCAAGAATGCAGACTTATCCCACACAGTGCACTATCAATTGTGATGGTCTTCCATTACCAATCTCCCTTCCTCTGCACTGTAATCTTTATCCCTTAAAATAATTAATGGCTAAAAGAAGCTTAAGTATGTGCAGTTAAGGGTAAGCAGAAGTATTCATGAGGGTAGAGAATATTAACAGCAAGTTAGGCATAAATGGGAATAACCTTCACTCTTTCGGGCTTATAAAACGACCGACCCCTTTTATCTGTCACGTTCATCAATATCAGAGACACAAAAATAGTTGTGCCAGTGGAAACTGATTTCTCATCGAAATCTTTTGAAATGTGATGAACTAATTAATCCTCTGTTAGTTCCCTCCCCATTAAAAGGGTTGAAAGTCAATCTAACAGTCTGGAAAAGCCACATGGTCCCCTGACTTAGCACGGTGTTATTTCATAATGCATGATAGCAGCATCTCTTGTGGAAGAAAAGCTTGAGTGTTTTGGTAGGACTACTACTTTTTTTATAACGTATGATTTTAAAGTTCATGCTATAAACTGCCCACAGGAACTACAGGAACTTAATAAATCATTCAGCAGTGATATAGTCCCAAGGCATATTCTGGTACATGTAATTTCCAAATCAAGGTCATGCTTCTTCTTCTTTTCTTTTTTTCTAGCTCCCTGATTACAGCAACCACATTCGTCAGTGCATTCTTGAGCTGTTGTTGTTGTTGTTCTAACCTTAAAAGTTGTGGCATAGACACCGAGAACTGGGAAGCCTTGGCCTTGAGCGCTCTCACTGGAGGTCAGCTGTGACCAGCAGTGCTGCAGAATTTGAAGAGGCATGAATGGAGGGAGAAAGGTGCCAAGAGGAAGGCACATCAAGCCAACCCTATTGGATGCCTTTCACCTGGAAAACGATGTCCTCACTGCGGAAGAACATGCAGATCAAGAACAGGTCTCCACAACTACCTACAGATTCACCACCAAGATACTACACTTGGGCGGCCATCATCCTCAGGTTATGAGGGTTCGCCTAAGTAAGTAAGCAAGTAAATCAAGTTAATGCATCTATTTTTTAAGCTCCCTGACTACAGCAACCACATGCTTCAAAATATTTTTGAGCTGTTGTTGTTGTGTACCTTCAGATCATTTCTGACTTATGGCAACCCTAGGGTCCACCGATTATGGGGGTGTCCTAACAATATTTATTTAGAGGGGGTTGGTTTGAATACCTTTGAGGCTAAGAAAGCAGGATGTGCCAGAGGTCATCCATTGGGTTTCTACAGCAGAGTGGAGATTCTCCAGAATCATAGCCCAATATTCAAACCACTACACCATACAGGATCTCTATAACCTTGAGATTCACCCCTACATCTATAAGACCATGAAATGAGTGCACAGACACTGCAGACAGTTCTGCGAGCTATCCCAGAGCAGTACCAAATTTTTAAAATGAAACTACAAATAAATGGCCAAATGGTCAGCAAAATACCCCTAGGTCACATTTTCAGCGGCGCATAACATTTTAACTATACATTAATTTCCCCAGCTTTTGAAGTCATGCAGATACACATTTAATCCTTTCTCATATCTACAAAGAGCCACTGCAGGAAAATTAAAATCTCCAACCTTACAATTCAGCAACCTCAACTTTTCAGTCTTCTGCTGTGATGTATTCTTTACGATGAATTTTAGATGCAGGATTTCAAAAGCACAATGGTAGCCTTGTGGAGTCTTATCTTATAACTGCAGCAGAAGCATTAAGAACAGAGTTTCAACTGCAAAGTGGGTCTGACTGGGTTATCCGCAGATACCAGAAAGGGTTAAGCTTATATCTGCATAACTTAAAAAGCTAGGGAAAGTAATTTAGAGTTAAAACATTATGCACAGCTGCACAGCTGCAAATGTTTCCTGGGGGTATTTACTGACCATTTGGCCATTTATTTGTCGTTTCAGTTCTAAATTCTGGTACTGCATTGGACCATTTTTCACCTTATACTGGCAGTCCCAAGTTCCAAACATCTGACTTACAAATGACTCATAGATGAAGATGATGATTGTGACAACATGAGGGGGGGGGGGGAATTACCTCTCAGAAGAGAAATTAACACCTGAAAGAATTATCCTGGGGAAAAGGTATCTCCACTGAAGCTTTATCATCAGTTCTTGTTTCCACAACAAGCCCATTTTTTTTCAAAATCCAGTTATCAAAAAGACAGAAAGTGAGATGAAATCTTCTGAACAGGGGTTACAGCCAGCAAAACAAATACCATAGGGGTGTTAACTTAAATCTCCTTTGGATAGAATAGTATGGCCCTTGACATTAACCCCGCATTGCACCCAGTTAAAAAGAATTGTACTTAAACATTGGGATTTAGTTGTGGACATCCCAGGCTTGGAAAAAACTCCCTTAAGCGCTTACAAACGCACCCGCAATATTAAAGATATACTCATTCACTCCACGTTTGGATCGCGCCCTTTAACTAGCTCACTCACTCCGGGCTCTCAGGATTGTAGCCATTGCAGCGCATGTAGGAATATTAGTCGGGATCGCATTATTAGGAATGAACATGCTAATACTGAAGTCACAGTCAGGTGTTTCGCAACCTGCAATTCCTCCGGGCTTGTCTATGCCCTTAGATGTTGTTGTCCCCGCCCCTTTGTTTACATTGGCCAGACCAAAAGAGCCTTTAGATTGCATATTTCGGAACACAAGTCTAATGTCAGATTGGGCAAACGGGATTCTGTCCTGTACTCCCACTGTTTTGATTTTAAACATCGCCCTGAAGACCTCAAATTCACCTGTATCGAAAAAATTCCCTTTAACTCCCATTCTGATCACCATTTAGCGCTTTTACGCGCAGAAACCCGCCTGATCTCCGCCCTTTCCACCGAGCACCCTTATGGGTTAAATGAAGGTTTATCCATTTCGGCTTTACTTAATTAATGACCCATTGTTCTAAATGTTCTCTTTACCTGGTGTAACATATCATCTAATTACTAGCATTGTATTAAATACGCTATACTCTGTTTACACGGTGCCTTACTCCCTTGAGTTTGGCCCGTGCCTGATTGCATGTGCCTGAACCGGTATGTATCATTGCGCATTATATTTGTTAATTGTATAATATTGTCTTTGGATTGGACTTGCTTGCTATTACCTGGACCTTCTCATTGTTTTAGATGTGTGGATGCCCTTTACGCCTGACCGTACATTTTGGGTTTTGACAAAGCGCCTGAAGGCGCAAAACGGAGTGGGAAGCCGGTGACTTCCGACAACCCGGCCCCTACCATGAACTGAATGGCTCCACTTTCTAATTTGATTTCGCTATTGGGATGATACCCTTCAACTATTATGAACTTTAATTTGAATCTTCTGATCTATCACTGATTATCT
This sequence comes from Anolis apletophallus, assembly GCA_030556195.1. NCBI lineage: Eukaryota > Metazoa > Chordata > Lepidosauria > Squamata > Anolidae > Anolis > Anolis apletophallus. The sequence continues at coordinate 55,086,025 of JARBWK010000012.1, read as the reverse complement.
GACGGATGAAACCTTGTTCATGATTGTATTTGTTCGTGAGTATATATATGTATGTTTGCGATACTACTGTGACCAATGAATAATGGAATATTGAATATTGAATATTGTTCTTAATTGTTTTCTTCGTGGTCCTGTATCTAGTTTGTTATCACCAGCATTGAGGCCATGCTATTGAGAACACAGCTGCGCTGGGCAGGGCACGTTTCTAGGATGGAGAACCACCGCCTCCCAAAGATACTACTCTATGGTGAACTCGCCACGGGTCAGTGCAAGAGAGGCACCCCCAAAAAGAGTTAAAAGGACTCCCTGAAACAACATCTCAGACTCGGCCAGATTGATCACCAACAATGGTCTGCCCTGGCCTCACATGGGAAGGCATGGAGCCGCACTATCCACAATGCTGCGGCCTCTTTCGAGAAGGCACGTCGAATGGGTCTCAAAAAGAAACGACAACGCAGAAAGAACCGCAACTTGGAAACAACATCACCCAAGGAGACTTTCTGCTGTGCTTTCTGCAACCAAACTTGCCTTTCTCAGATTGGCCTTTTTAGTCATCAACGCGCTTGTAAAAAGCGTGGGATGAGTCCTTCCTAAGAATCTTCATTCGTGAAGTAATGCCGAGAGTTAACCCTTCCCTATGCTATCCAAAGATTTGTGTGTGTGTGTGTGTGTGTGTGTGCATGTGTTCACACATGTGTGTGTGTGTCATATATATATATATATATATATATATATATATATATATATATATATATACACTAGCTTGGGGACCCAGCGGTGCCCGGGTGTTTTGAGAAATGTAGTAGTTGGTCTTTAGCAGTTATTTATATCCACCCACCTCCAAACAGCACCAGGAGGTAGAGCGGGTCACGGAGGGTCTGTCTGCCAAGTTTGGCCTTGATCCATCATTATTGGGAGTTGCAGTGTTATCATGAAATTACTGAAGGTACTGTAAGTCCCATCATCTGTGGTCCACCCACCTCCAGACAGCACCAGGGCGTACAGTGGGTCATGGAGGGTCTGCCTGCCAAGTTTGGCCTTGATCCTATTATTTCAGAGTTGCAGTGTTCATACCATGTGTTGAACATTACTGCAAGAACATTACTGCAAGGTTCATGACAAATGAAGACATTTTAACCAGTTTCCAGGTTCTCCTCCCTGGGTTTTCCGGTCGAGACAAAGTTCACCATATGGAACAACTGTCAGAATACTTTGAAAATCAAGCAACACTTGCTTCCGTCAAGGCTGAGTACCTAATGTGGTGTAATATTACACCATCAATTAAGAAAGATACTGAGGTACTTAGAAATGTTGGAACTGTGTGACAAAACCTACTATCCGGTCAATAATTTTCCTTTTGACTGTGTTAGCTACTCTACCAGTAACGACATGCAGTGTGGAAAGATCGTTTTCAACCATGAAGAGAGTGAAAAGTGTATCTAGAAGTTTAATGACAGACCAGAGACTTAGTGGACTAGCAGTGATTTCCATCCATCGGGACATCACTATCAAACCAGAAAAAGCAATTGACAAAATAGCCGGGGAGAAGAAAAGAAGACTGTTGCTGTAAAGTAAAAAAAAAAAGTCAAAAAGTATTCTAAACACTTCGTTAATGAAAGTAAATAAATAACATTTATTATTTAAATTGTTATGTGTATTCATATGATGATCTGATCACCATGCTCAATATATCCCATATGCATGGGAAAGGTTTGCTAGGGTAGATCCTCTCTCACTCAGACTCAGCCCCCCCCCCCCCATATATAAATAAATCCTGGCTACAGGCCTGCTCAAAGGAACTGTGAGTTTTGTTGATCCCAAAATGGGAGTTTAAAATTGCAAAGGAGAAGTAATCCATGTTAAATGATACTTGGTAGTGCCTTCAGTATTTGCATAGTTTTCATTTACATAGTAGTTCAAATGTCAAAATGAGGGCAGGCCTTTAGGGGTGTGGTTGGTAAAGCAGAGATGTGGGAGGAAGAAGGCCCCTTCGTTGCAGATATCTATTTGAACAGTATGAGTATGGATGGCAGCTTTAGATCACATCAAAACAGTAAAGTTAGATGCCTCTCTTTCAGTGGGTCTTGGATTTAAATGGTGTGTGTGTGTGTGTGGGCGGGGGGGGGGTGAGTGTATGAGACTGAAAGATATGAAAACTCTTGGGTAACTTTGCAAGGATTAGTGGATCAATAGGTACTGCTTTGGTGGATAGGTAACAATGCTCCATGCAGTCATGCTGGACACATGATCTTGGAGGCATATGTGGACAACGCCAGCTCTTCGGCCTCGAAATTGAGATGAGCACCATCCCCCAGAGTCAGACATGACTAGACTTAATGTCAAGGGGAAACTTTTACCTTTATTTTGCCATAATAATGTTTAATTCAGTTTCAACTAAAAAAGACAACCAAAATGTATTGTATTCACTCTGTATAGGTAATTATTAATACAAGTAGTTTGCATTGTATTCTGCATTGTATTTATTTGGATGGGCAATACCTGAGTAGAAAGATATAATTTTGTCTACATGAACCTATAAATACCAAAATGCCAATACTAGAAGCATCTATATCAGTATGTTATAATGTTGGCTATCAATTATGAATGAAGCTTTTGAACTCTAATTTACAGTAAAGACTCTACTATTGCCTTAAGCAATAGGGTAAGTACAGATAAAATCCTCTTAACCATTTCTAAGAGACTGGCAGCAAGCCAATGGATCATCTACTTTGTATGGGCTGCCTAGTATATCTTCTGTGAAAGATCTAACAGTTGTGTGTCTCATTTATTACACTGAGCTAGACCACTAAATAATTGAGCCATATAAGTGTATAATCTACCAAACTCTTGAGTGTTCACATATAATAATAATCATCATCATCATCATCATCAAAGGGACTCAGGGCAGTTTACACATACAAAAAGGCAAACATTCAATCCCTCAAGTGAGTACAAACATATCAAAATAGTGCACAATAAAGCAACAGTAATAACAGTGAGCTTATGACAAAGAATTAAGCTGTAGGGTTCCAGCCTGGTGGGCCTGGATAGAACCTGGGGGCTCCGGGCCAGGTACCAGTTGCCCCAGGGGAAATAGAAGATGATGGGTGGCCTGATGCCTATGACACTTCAGAAGAGAGCCTGCAATGGGATAACACATGGCTGGGGGGTTAAGGTACCGCAGATGACCTTAGTGAAGATTCCATGGAATTCGACTCTGATGATTATGAAAGGCCCGGTGGCCTTGGATCTCAGGAACGAGTGGCGACTCCCTTCCCAGATGTGGAGTTGGGAGACGGGGAGTTTTCTGGTTCTCATTCTGATAGTGATGCAGCTGGGCGCGCTAATGAGAAGGAATTCAACAGGAGAGATTCTATCTCAGCTTCCAGGAAAGATTGGAGAAGGGGAGTGCGGTGGGCACACAAGAGTTAGTTTCTATATCTACCCGGCCTGAGAAAACTTTCGCTAAATCTGAAGCAACGTTCCGAAGCAATCCACGTCTCTTGTTTCCAGTCTCCACGTTCTTGTTACTGCCGGAGCGGTTTGGATTTGTTTCCAGTGATCGCAGTTTGCTTTCGGACTCTAGTGCTTTGTTTTGGAACTTTGTCTTTTGGGATTTGCATCCGCTTGGAATTTACTCAAGGACTAAGCAGAACTCTTTTGGATTGCTCTATCTTTATCTCTTTGGACTATTCTATACTTTATTCTAAATAAAAGAACATTATTGTCATTGCCCGTGTGTGTGTGATCCAGGGGGGGACTGCCTGGGTTCTGAGGTGCAACATGAGCATTGTGATGAAAGATAAAACAAAACAATCCAACAAGACATAGTTAACTAAAACATAAGTAAACATTACAACAAATACTCTAAAAGCAATTTACTAACTGTTCCTCTTCCTCTTTTGCATAGAATTTCTGTTTTTATTAAATACTGTTATGTTGTGAACCGCCCGGAGCCTCCGGGAGGGAGTGGTATACAAACACGAATAATAAATAAAAATAAATAAAGAAGGGGAGAAAATGTAAAATGTCTAAACCCAATACCAAATAGACAGTTTTCCAGTATGTCTGCAAAGAGACCCTCAAGCTCACGCAAAAATAGTATCTAATAAAAATCGTAGTTTAGTAACAAAACAATGATTTCATAGAAAAATTATCAAGCAAGTTTGAGAGCTAAACTATGGTTTGTATAAACCACTGTTTCCCCATATACAGACTAAACCATGATTGGAAGCTTTTCAGAGGGAAGCAAGTTAAAAGTAGGATACATGTTAGTGTATGCAAATTAGCATTGCTAGGTCAGGATCATACCAGACCAGTGGTTCCCAACCTGTGTTCCGCGGAGTACCAGTGGTCCACAAGAAAATATGGTCCATGGCCTCACTATTACTACACCGTCGCCTCAAAACCAAGCAGCAACAATAGCAACTAGTCTCATGAAACCCTTTTATAGTGCCAAGGCAACATGGGTTGGGAGGGGAGAAACTGACTATCCATGAAAGAATACTACTATCACATAGGCTTTAGATTATTAAATATGATTTTCTGTGGGTGAGCAGATGGTGACTACTGGGTGGCATATGTTCTGTATCAGAAACTAGAGCTGCTGTGGTCTACCCAATGCAGTTTTCTGAATCAGCACCTCAAATAACCAAACCAAATCTAAAATTGACCAAAAATGGATTTGTAACCCTTTTGGTGGGAGCCCCCAGTGGCACAGTGGGTTAAACTACTGAGCTACTAAACTTGTTGACCGAAAGGTCACAGGTTTGAATTTGGGGAGTGGTGTGAGCTTCCACTGTCAGCCCCAGCTTCTGCCAACCTAGAAGTTTGAAAACATGCAAATGTGAGTAACGCATAAATAAATAGGTAACGGACCTCGGCCGGCAGGAAGACTCAATGCTACTTCTCCTTTCAGTCATGCCTCTGGCACATGATCTTGGCATTCTTCCAGGCATCTATGGACAATGCCAGCTCTTCAGCTTAGAAATGGAGATGAGCACCAACCCCCAGAGTCAGACATGACTGGACTTAATGTCAGGGGAAAACCTTTACCTTTACTAACCCTTTTGGTACTAATGTTGGTCAAGTGGTCCATGGTAAAGTGGTCCTGGTCAAAAAAAGTTGGGAACCACTGCAACAGACCCTGAGATTTCGGACTCAAATTCTGAGATCTGGTGATGAGGCCTAATGATATAATTAAGCATTATGCTTTTACAAGTATCTTAGAACCTGAACTCTTTTGGATTTCATATTTTTCTGGATTTTGGAATACCTGTATTTGCATAAACATGTGTCACCTTGTTCTTGATGATAAAAGAATGGATTTTTCTACTATGGTGACCCAAGACTTCCATTTCATTTCAAAGTGCTATAAATTTGCAACACAGCTTGGTAAAAATAAAGAAGAAACAACATTGGATTATTATTATTATTATCATTTTCTTCCTTGATTTCTTCCTTACCTTCCCCCTTTTTTTAACTGTAGTTCAGGAGCGACATGATTGAAACTCTGGCATGGCTGCTGAATTTAAGTGGGATAATTAAAATGTTTTGCTTAAAAGAAGTGGAGCCATAGTTACAGTTAGAGAGTGATATATAATGCACTATATCTAATCATGTGTGAATTAGAAGCATTTCCTTCTGAAATGGCTCTGCATAGTACTGAATATCAAGTAGGTTTCTGCTATATTGACAGAAGCTGTTGGAACACGTTAGCCATTTATTTATTCAGTGCAATTCCTGAAGGAATAAACAGCCCATTTGCAAACACCACAAAGATCAATATTTAAGCAGATGCTTATTATCAATATATGCCAATCTCATGCTATCACTGAAAAATATAGACAGTCATAAACAATCCCACAATGGTATGCTTTCCTAATATTTATCTATTCTATGTATAGAAATGAGAGTTTGACTTTTCACACTCCAGTGACTCCGCATCAAGTATACAAATATACTGCATTTTCATACTTCTCAATCTACAACAAAAGCCTGTGAGTTTAAATTTGTGAGTGGGGCAAACCGTAAACAAACAAAAACAACAAAATGGGGGAAAGCATGGCTCAGTGGCAGTGCACATTCTTCGCATAGGGAAGGTCTCAGGTTCAATCTCAGCCTTTGTAGATAAGATTGGGAAAGAATCACTAACATAATTTCATAGAATCTTAGGGCTTGTCTACACTGGCCCTATAAACTGCGTTGGGCCAGAAGTCGCTTCTGGACATCCACACAAATTACCTAGGGAGTTCTGGTCCATAATATGGGGTAAAAGAGGTTAACTCGGTTTTACTCCAAATTAGGAGAAGTTGGGGAAGACTTAAAAGAAGCATTTCCCATTGGCAGAGCTGCCGCACACCTTGGAACTAGTGCAGACCTGGGCATCTTGCAGCCCGCCGGCCGATGCTGACCGGCCCGCACCTCCCTCAAGGCTTCGTCCTGAAGAAAGGGAGGCAAACTCCCATTGGGGCAGCTACATGTTGAAGAAGCAAATGTGAAGAAGCAGGCAAGCAGAGCGGAGGGGAAGGGAGGGGGGAGAAGAGGAGGCGGCCAGGAGCAAGCGCAGCAGCAGAGCATGCCTTCGCCCTCCTCTTCCTCCTTCGTGCACTGCCCCCTCCCTCTTGCCTCGTGCTCTTTCCCTTCTCTTCTTCTGTTTCCTGTCTTCCCTCCATGTTTCCTTCCTTCCTTCCCCCTTTCCCTGTTTCTTTCCTTACCCCTTCCACCACATGAATGCAAGAGGGAAAAAGGGGGAGTGCAACAAGGGAGAGGGGGCGGAGCCAGAGCAGGAAAGGGGCGGGGTCGAGTCCAGAGCACAGGGGGGGCGCTTCCATTCCCTCCCCGGCTTCCTCCATTTACTTTGCCCTCCTCGTCTTCCTCCTCTTCTCTTCTGCCTCTTTGGGCATATTGTGGATTCGTGCCAAGTTTGGTCCTGATCCATCATTATTTGAGTCCACAGTGCTCTCTGGATGTAGGTGAACTACAACTTAAAAATGTTCCTGACCCCTGAATCACAATGAATCACAAATGATACAAATGTTCATATTTTGTTAACCATTGTTTTGTAAAATTTTAGTGAATAAATGTCATTTTTCCTATGACAACCTCTTTTTTTCATTGCTCATAACATATACTCTTATCAGTCTTATTAATACATCAAAAATGCAATGTTGTGCCTTTTTATTATTATTTAAAAAATTCAATTGGTATTATGTAGAATGTAATTCAGCCTTTAGGTGCGGCCCTCCATAATATTTTTTGGCTCTTGTGTGGCCCCTTGGAAAAAATAATTGCCCACCCTTGAACTAGTGTGTACAGATAGACTTGCTCTAATCTGAACCGGTGCAATGTCCACAAGGAAAGATACGACCCTTTCCTTTTCCCTGCACTTTATGGTGGGATGGGTTGGGTCCTTGTTGCCCTCCCATCATTGCTCAGACCTTTACAGAACTTCAGAGAGCTCATGGCAATCGCCTTTGCGGATGTCTACAAAGGTCAACAAAGCTGCCCACACAACCAGTGAAAAGGAGAGGAAATTGGCTCCCTTCTTCTCCTTAGTCATGTGGGAACCTTAACTGATGTCATTACAGATGTCAAGCTATGGCCAGTTTTCCAAAACTCCTTGGCAGTCAAGGTGTGCCAACAGTGGACATAAAAATAAAGTGACCATCCAGCAGGGTACAGTCCAGTTGCAGTCCAACTGGACATACTGGACTTTGTCCCACCACCACTACAAACCTGAGATGGGAAAAGATAGCTGCACCTAGGGCCAGACCATAATATTGTTATTCCAGACTTGGATTAAGTGGCTTAGGTAAATGAGCCCTAAGAGTTGGAAGTTATGAAGCTCATCTAATTCAATACCCTCCTATGTAAAAGATAAAGGTTTCCCCTGGAATTAAGTCTAGTTGTGTCCAACTCTGGGGGTTGGTGCTCATCTCCATTTCTAAGCCAAAGACCCAGTGTTGTCCATAGATACCTACAAGGTCATGTGGCCAGCATGACTGCATGGCATGCCGTTACCTTCCCGCAGAAGTGGTACCTATAGATCTATTCACATTTGTATGTTTTTAAACTGCTAGGTTGGTAGAAACTATGCCTAATTTTTATTTTTTTATTTATTTATTATTAAAAAAATTTGGACCCCAAGAAGGGACTCAGATCGGCTTACAGCAAAATTCAATGTCATACAAATTTAAAACATCTTAAAACAACATATTAAAATACATAAAAACAGAGATACATAAAAACCACATTGCCATTAAAACCACATTCAACTCGGTCTATAAAAGTGGTCACCCATTTCAGATTGAAATAAATCTCAGCTTATTCTGGGAAGGCCTCGTTCCACATCCAAGTCTTTACTCGCCTCCTGAAGGACAACAGGGAGGGGGCAGATCTAACATTGCTTGGGAAGGAGTTCCACAGCCGAGGGGCCACAACAGAGAAGGCCCTGTCTCTCATCCCCACCAGACGTGCTTGCGAAGATGGCGGGATTGAGAGCAGGGCCTCTCCGGAGGATCTTAATGTCCTTGATGGTTCATAGGGGAGAATTCGTTTGGACCAGTAAACTGGGCCGGAACTGTATAGGATTTTGTAGGCTAAAACCAGCACTTTGAATTGTGCTCGGAAACTAATTGGCAGCCAGCGGAGCTGGCGCAACAAGGGAGTTGTATGCTCCCTGTACCCTGCTCCTATTAGTAACCTGGCTGCCAAGCCTTGGAATAATTGCAGTTTCCAAACAGTCTTCAGAGGCAACCCAACGTAGAGAGCATTGCAGTAGTCTATTCGAGGTGTGACCGGAGCATGGACTACTGTGGCCAAATAAACTAACAGCCAGAGCTCATCCCACTTACAGGATTTGAACCACCAACCTTTCGGCCAGCAAGTTCAGCAGCTCAGCGGTTTAATCCACTGCGCCATGAGGGAACCATACCCTACCATGTAGAAATACACAAATACAGTACTTTTGAAAGGTGTCCATTTTATCTCTGCATAAAAACCTTTGAAGATAAAAAGAGTTTCTGCTTGCACGCAAATAGAAACTTATCTTCAGATTTGTCACAGTGAAGCAAAAGAAGGGGAAGGACAACAGGAGCTGTCACCTTCTTGTATTGTGCAAAACTGTATAAATAAGTTGGGTTTTGTTACCACTCTATGCAATTATAAAAAAGAGAGGAAAACGGGTTGCAACCTGCAGTAAAAGCAGGTAAGTTGTAAAACTACAGAGTGTAAATCACAACCATAATTACGCTGAGAAAACAGGAGTGTCACAAAGCTCTGGCTGTTTCGGTTAATCTTTTTTGACAGGGTATACGGAAAATTCAAAACACAGCCAACCTCACAGCTTGTCTCATTTATGCAAACTGCTTTTTTTTTTTAAAGCTCTCTCATTTTCTCAACATAAATAATGCTGCTGGCAAAGGCTATTTATTCCAAAACATCTTGGAATCATATAAATTCATTTTCCTTGGATCTTTCCTCCATGACAAACTTCACCTACCTTTGCCCTAGCCAAGCATCACGCACATTCTATCAAACAATGCAAGAGCTGTCAGGCTCCTTTTGGAGATAGGCAGTTCTTTACAACTGAGCTAATGAAGAAAGCATTGAATGTGTCTCAAGGCCATCCTTCCCTTCTGTTTGTAAATGAAGTTTACCTCTGTGGAGCTTCTTGTAACACACAAGAAACAGCTCTTAGATTCTCACGCTTGCACTGCAAGCATGTCTTTGGTGGAGCATGCTTTCAATAACATTAATGTGTGTGGCACTTCTTTAGCACAACTGGAAAATTGTTTACTCGAGACAATTCAGATTAACTGAGGCTGAATGGGTTTACTGATGCAGGCTGTCAGAATCCATTTGTTTAAAAAGAAAACATGAGAAACACTCAAATGGAATAATTACTGGGCTAGCCATGTTGGCCATACAGCAAAATGCAACAAAACCTGAAAGACGCATTAAGGTGATACCTTTATTAAAATAACCAAAAGACACAGCATATATGTCAAACTAGTTCTTGAACTACATTGGGGATTTTTTTTAAAAAAAACAACCCATAAAGTGGGGTAATACTAAGAGTGTCATTATCAAAGGTCTGCATCTTGCTTCAGATGTTTGCTTAAGGGTTGCTTAAAACAGTGTTTCCCAACCGATGTGACATGGCACACTACTGTTCCATGATGAATCAGCTGGTGTGCCATGAAAATCATCTCTCCCCCCCCCTTTCTCCCCCTCCTGCCAAACTCCTGCTGCTTGGGGGAGGAGGAAGAGGAGGAAGGGCCGGGCGGCGGTGAAGAAAAAGAAGAAGAGACTGGGGCGCCGCCTCCTTCGGCCATTTCCCCAGCCTCCAATCGAGGGAGGGAGGAGGGAAAAGTGGTGTCGCTTGGGCCCCACCCCCTTCCCAGTGGCAGAAGCTTGCTCCTGCCTGATTGAGTCATGGCAGGAGTCATGGCGGAGAACAGCCCCCGTCCCCGGCACCGCTCTCTGCCATGACTCCGGCCCCTCACTCACTGAGGACGCGCAGAGGAGCATGAGCGGTGGACGGGCTTCAGTGGGCGGGGCTTCAGCCCATCCACTGCTCATGCTCCTCCTCCTCTGCGTGGCCTCAGTGAGCGAGGGGCATGAGCAGTGGACGGGCTTCAGTGGGCGGAACTGAAGCCTGTCCACCGCTCATGCTCCTCCTTTTCTGCGCGGCCTCAGCGAGCGAGGGGCATGAGCGGTGGATGGGCTTCAGTGGGCGGGGCTGAAGCCCGTCCACTGCTCATGCTCCTCCTCCTCTGCGCGGCCTCAGTGAGCAAGGGGCCGGAGTCATGGCGGAGAGCGGTGCCGGGGACGGGGAATTGCCGCCTTCTCCCTCTCCCCCGCCGCCTCTTTTGCCCGTGAGCTGCTACCCGTGGCAACGGGAGCAGCTGACGCTGGCGGTGGTTCAGGAAAGGTTGGGAAACACTGGCTTAAAACAATCTCAATGAAGAGATGATGCAGATAAGAGCAACCGCTCTTATTTGCATTAGGGGACTGGAGACTGCTTAAGTCATGTATTTGTAGGTAGTTGAAGGATGTTAGGGTTCCAACTCACTTGAAAAGCGCATTTGCAGGTTGCAACTTTGCTCTGGGAGAGTTTTGACTTCAGTGATTCTGCCTCTTTCCCAAAATTTCATACATCTTTTTTGTAAGCTTCTCAGGATGACAATCCATATGATGGAGGGGTGGGAACTTCTCTTTGCTAGAACAAACTACATATCCCCCTTGCACAGTGGTTCTCAACCTGTGGGTCCCCAGGTGTTTTGGCTTACAACTCCCAGAAATCCCAACCAGTTTACCAGCTGTTAGGATTTCTGGAAGTTGAAGGCCAAAACATCTGGGGACCCACAGGTTGAGAACCACTGCCCTATCAGTTTGCCTGCCCCTTCCATGATGCTCCCAATCCTAATTACTGACCAGTGTTCTAACCGGAGGTCAGCTGTTACCAACAATGCTGTGGAATTCGAAGAGGCACAAATGGAGGGTGAAAGGGTGAAATGTGTGAAGAGGAAGGCACATCAAGCCAACCACCTTCCATCTGGAAACCGATGTCCTCACTGTGGAAGGACATGTGGCGGATCGGAGCTGCTCGTGTTATTGGACCTCACAGCAGCGTTTGATACTGTCGATTACCAACTTTTGACACACCGCCTGGCGGTGGTGGGGGTGAGAGGGACAGTCCTCAATTGGCTGTCCTCCTTCCTCCAAAACCGCCTGCAGCGAGTGAAGTGGGGAGGGGTAGTCTCCGAGAGCTCCCCCTTACATTGCGGAGTCCCTCAGGGGGCCATCCTCTCCCCGCTGTTATTTAAGATCTACATGCGACCACTCGCCCAACTGGTACGGAGTTTCCGGCTGTAATGTCACCAGTACGCTGATGACACCCAGCTCATTCTGAGGATGGACGCTGGGGCGGAATCTGTACCAGATAATTTTCAACTCTGCCTAGAAGCCGTAACTAGATGGCTGCGAGCCAGTAAGTTGAAGGTGAACCCGGCAAAGACGGAGATCTTGTGGCTGGGCTGCCCGGGGGAGATCCAGCTGCTGACTTTTGACGGCGTGGCACTGTGCCCACAGTCTTTAGTTAAGAGCCTTGGGGTCCAGCTGGACACCCAGCTGTCTATGGAGGCACAAATTGCTTGTGCCTGCAAGACAGCCTTTTACCATCTGCGGCAAGCAAAACGCCTGGCTCCTTATCTCTCCCGTTGCAACCTGGCCACGGTGATTCAAGCGACGGTCATCTCCAGGCTCGACTACTGTAATGCGCTGTACATTGGCCTACCTTTGTCGGCGATCTGGAAACTTAAACTGGTGCAGAACGCAGCAGCCCGCCTGCTGCTGGGAGCTACTAGAACATCCCATATAACACCTCTCCTGCGCGAACTGCACTGGTTGCCAATTGAATTCCGGGTCTCCTTCAAAGTGTTAGTCTTGACTTTCAAGGCCTTACATGGTTTAGGGCCAGTGTACTTGAAGGAGCGGCTTACCCCATACGTGCCCAGAAGATCACTGCGTTCAGAGGGTCTTAACATGCTTGAGGTCCCAGGTCTGAAGCTCTATAGGCTTTCCAGCACATGGCAGAGAGCGTTCTCGGTGGCTGCTCCGGTCCTGTGGAACTCGCTCCTGGCCGAGACGCGGGCCCTGCAGGACCTGATGGCCTTCCGTAGGTCATGCAAGACCTGGCTGTTCAGGCAAGCATTTGGTGACTGACCCGTGCTTGAATTGATAATCTCCTGCCTAGCCGTGCTGCCACTGCCTTCCATCACGAATCAGCCTTGTTCCGATTCGTGTGATTTTATGTGAATGTAATTGGTTAGGATTGTTTTATGGTATTTTATGATGTTTTAAATCTTGATGTGTTTTTATATGTCTGGAAACCGCGCTGAGCCTCGGGAAGGGCGGTTTAGTAAATCGAAATAATAAATAAATAAATAAATAAATAAGTATAGGTCTCCACAGTCACCTACGGAACCATTGCCAAGGCACAACACTTAGAAGGCCATCCTACTCGGACATGAGTGATTGCTGATGATGATGACTGATGAGTAAAATCTATCAATAACTCCTTCTATGCTCCCACTATTTACCACAGTGTGATGGCTCCCTTCCATTTCTGTGCTAGTGTGGCACCAGTAAAGTGACTTTCCTTTCCCTTCCCTATTCCCAACCTCGATGTTTTCCTCTATCTATCTATCTATCTATCTATCATCTATCTATCTATCTATCTTTGCCCCCTTTTTAAAAGCTACAATTATGCAATTGCACTAAAATTAAAGTATTAATAACAAAAAAGAAACCACAATAGTGCAAGAAGGAAGAGTTACATGTGTTTAAGTATAATTGTGGGGCCGCAGACAGGTGAACAGGTGCTAACTGCAGTATTATTTATTTATTTACTATATTTCTATCCCGCATTTCTCAGCCCAAAGGCGACTCAAAGCAGCTTACAAATTGGCAGCAATTTGATGCCATAACATACAATTAAAACAATAAAACAGCATTATAAAATCCATATTACTGAGAAGATATGAAATATCGAAGGTGCTACATGTGCCATATATCCATTATCTATGCTAACATATCTGTAGCTGAATGGTGGTTTGGTGTGATAAAGTCCTAGTTCCCTGTTAGACCAGGATTCAAATCCCAATCCAAACATGGAAACTCACTGGGCGACCTTGGGCAAACCACATTCTCTCAGCCTATGGATCCCTTTTGAAAAATCTTGCCACCAAAACCTTATTATAGGGCTAGGCTTACCTTAAGTTGAAAATGACTTGAATGTACATAACAAAAACTTCATTTCTACGCTGTACTATTTGCAGGAATGTGAGATTACACAGATTATCAAACAATACTTGGTGGTAAGGTGGTAGGTTAGTGATCACTGGAGTAACATGAGATGTTTCCTGTTTTAATT